>CM061537.1:92977461-93577461 GCA_030545055.2 Neoaliturus tenellus | reverse complement strand
TTTTTTTTTTTTTTTGTACATATAATAGTAATGTTATTATGTTATTCATTTATTTATTTATTATTATTACTTCTTATTTTTTCCCATTTTAACACATATTATATTTTTTTTTTAATTAATACTTCATCATTTTTTTTTTTTTTTTTTAGGTTAGGGATGGGTTTACAGTGCATAATTTTTGGCAATAAAAATAGTACAAAACTAACACAATACTAAACAACTAACAACTATGTAACAAAAGCAAAAAATCTTGAAACTTAACAAGTTGAAACATGAAAAAACTTTAACAGTAATAATATCAACAATACATAAACTATTTAAATATCAACATAAATATGTGCATAAATATTGAGGCTAACATAGAAATATAATTCATCCTACCTTGCTACATGAATATATTAAAAATGAAACAAATAGAAAAATAAAAATAAATACCACTTTTATTTACTGAGATAGTAAAACACTAATCTTATTCCTAAACACAGCTGGCCTATCCATAAAGGAGTCAACGTGGGACGAGACAGAGTTTCCAAGACGTTGCAAACGTACCACCGTGCTGTTAGCTTCGTAGGAAGTCCCGACATGGCGCCTTCCAAAAAGATCACATGACCTCGTTCCGGTGGGGCAACGGAAGTGAATACATTGCAGAATTTCAGGACAGTCAATGGTACCGGTAACAAGCTTGTAGAGAAATAACAATCCCTGCATGTTCCTTCTGGATCACTAAGGAAAGATAGGCCAAATTGTTCACCCATGAGCTGCAGTGGAACATGTCTGTATTCATAGCCCAAACGGCAACCAAGGATACGAAGAAATTTGTCCTGAATGGATTGAATATGACATTCCAGGGTAGATTGATGAGGTGACCACATGATACAGTTGTACTCCAGAAGTGGGCGGACGTGAGCACAATAGAGGATCCTTAGTGTGAAGGGATTGGTGAATCCTCTCGTTGACCGCAATATTATGCCAAGCGATCTGGATGCTCTGGAATAAATATTGTTAATATGCATCTGAGGGTTGAAGTCGTGAGTGAGTGTTACTCCAAGGTCACGGACGGTGCTACATCGGGGTAGAGTTTCGTCACACAGCATGTAGTTGAAGAAGATTGGAGACTTGATTTTATGGTAACTTATGCAAGTGCATTTTTTTGTGTTGAGCTTCATGCTGTTGGCGAGACACCAGTCTTCGATCGCTGTATCTTTGTTGTTACAACAGTGTAATTTTTCTTTGGTTAAGTTACAACCCAAAAATTAACAGCAAACTCAATAAAAACACACACAACTAAACCAACTAAGAAAACTTTATCTTCAAAACACCGTTTTAAGAGAAATAATGTCTTTGTAAATATTGCAAACTCTGGAATGCATAACAGAAACAAATACATGAAGACATAAAATATTAATCCAAACCAATGAAGAAGTGACTATATACCGGTTTAATTAACTAGGAATACGCTCCGATGTCCGTCCCGTACAAGAATTTTTTACTCACTTTTTGAGTTATTAGATGACGCTTTTTATGGTTTTTTTTTTTATTTTTTATTTTTTTGAGGGAGAGGTAAGAAAAATGCATTACGCACACAGGTGGCAAGCCTGTAGTGTGGGACTCCCCTAAAAACGGGTTTACCCACTAAAAGACCTCGCCTCTACTCTTTAGGATTCTAACCTGGAGTTGTTTATCACATTACGTAGGGCTAGGCCTAAATTGGGCTTATGCCCGTGGGGCTCACTCCTTACCCAGCCACTCGATCAAGGGATCTGGGCCACTTCGCGGTCCAGATCATGTTTCTTTTCCAGGAGGATGCCCCGCACGAACTGTGATAAACAATCCCAGTTGCCCTCATCCTCCAAGATCTTTTGGCAGACCGAGTCCACCGAAAATGCACCAAAAATTTGTGTGGCCTTCAGGCGGGACCCTTCCCAACGGGTGCAGCGGAAGAATGTGTGTTCCGCATCGTCGGGAACGCCCGAGCAATAAATAAAGAATTGGCCGCCGTTCCACTCATGGTTGGACGTGCTTGATAAGTCGCGCAGTCCATCGTCCTCGGGTGTCTTGCTCCCAGCTGTGTTGCCACTGCTGGAAGGTTCGGGAGCGCTCTGCTGTTCTTGCCGTGTCCTTGCCAATCTCGCCTTGTCTCTGATAAATTGCCTTCCTCTCTCCTGCCAAGAGCTTGACAGGGATAACTCCGGCGACCACCAGGACGGCAGGCTCGGACACTGTCCGGTAGGCGGAACACACCCCGAGCGCCGCTCAACGTTGAACCCGGGCGAGTCGCAACCTGTACTACTCTTTATCGAGAGCGTCTGCCCACACCTCTGCTCCACAAAGAAGCACGAACTGAACCGCGGACATCAACAGACGTCTTCTGCTGGATCGTGGAACCCCGACATTGGCCATCAGCCTACTAAGGTAAGTGACTACCTTAGCGGCCTTGTCCGCCGTACGGAATATCTGATCCCTCCAGCTTAACTTGGTGTCCACCATAATCCCGAAGTACTTAGCAGCACGAATTGATTGGACCACCTCCCTTCCCACTCGGAACAGAATGACGGTGTCTATCCTCTTCTTCGTAAGGATCACAATCTCCGTCTTACGGAGAGCAAGCGAGAGACCGTGATCGGACATCCATGTGCATGACTCGGTTCAACTTTAGTTGGGCCAGCTCAACGTTGCGTGCGACAATGAGAGCTGCGACATCATTGGCGTACCCAACCAAAGTGGTTTCCTCAGGCATCTCCGACCTCAGGAGGCTGTCATAGGCAACATTCCAGAGATCCTGGCCGAGTATTGAATCTTGCGCGGCACCAGAAGTGACTTCCATCGTCCACGTTCCGTCCCTTGTGTCGTAAATAAGGCTTTGAGAGCGGAGATAATCCTCAATGAGTCGCAACAGATATGCAGGAACGCGAAAGGTGTTGCGAAGCGCATCCAACATATCGACCCACCTCGCCGAGTTAAAGGCATTCTTGACATAAGCGTAACAAGAAGCACTACTCAGCGAGAGAAACATGGTTGTGGCTCTCGACTCTCTTCACAGCTCTCCATGGACCTCGGTGATATAGCGTCAATCGTTGACCGTCCCTTTCTGAAGCCATACTGACGGGGGCATGAGTCCCCGGCAGCTTCCACGGCAGAGGTTAGGCGGGAACGGATCAGCTTCTCGAACAGCTTTCCAGCCGTGTCCAACGTGTAGAAAGGCCTGTGGGACGACGACAGCTCGGGATCACCTTTGCCCTTGCTGATCAGTACAAGTCTTGCGGTTTTCCATAGGGAGCCGGAAACACCCCTTCTACCAAACAGGCGTTGTACATTCTCAACAAGTCAGCATTAATTGAAAATACTTTCTTTAAAGCCTCGCTGGGAATCCCGTCCGGGTCAGGAGCCTTGTTGCTCTTTAGGGAGAGAATGGAGGTTTCCATCTCCTCGAATGTGAAGAGTTGAACATCATCTAACCGTCCGAAGTCAACCGGCGTACATCCTAGGCCTAGCCTACAAATAAATACATACAAAGAATGATTTTAGCTAAGACCTCAAAACAAGCAAGTAACTTAATAATAATTATGCTTACAATATTAAAGGTAAATAGATTGTAGAGCGAAAAAAAAACAATACAATTTAAAATCCATGATTACAAAATTAATAAAAATAAAGTAATGTAAGTATTGTAGAATTACGCTTACTTAACACTTAATGCATATTTTGTTACATGAGACATAAGCTACAATGGCACAACACATTCTAATTAGTTGTTCAATTTAAATCTTTCTCCCAAATAGATATTAGTTGTATCCCATAAATTAGTTAATCGCATAATTCCGTACGACAGCAATTCATTCCACATCAACATGCCTATCTTTTGGTAGACTATAATTTATAACTTCAACAACTAAACATCAGTGCTGATCTATTTAATTTAACAAACAGGTCTGTCAAAATATCAATTAAATTTTATTTAAAAACGTAACATAACGGCGAGCAAATATAAACAAGAAAAGGTTATGTTATGTTGTTTTCAGCATACAGCGACAACTCAGCTGCGATGGGGGAAAATAAACTGATCATAGCAACTACATTAGTCAAACCATGTAGCCTAAACAACTAAAGTTCTGTCAAAAATTCCGGAAAATAAGCTTTTTTAATACTTGAAAATAATTGCTCGATTATAGTTTATTACCTAGTTTAAAATACTTAAAATCTAACCTGAGAATTTCATTGAAATCAAATTAGTAATAAAAAAGCCTTTTGGGGGTCAAAAATTCGCCTAAGAGAAATTTAAAGTCGATCGTAAAGAATTTTATACTATATGTTCCATATAGTAAAAAATTCAATTATCCTCCTCCCCCTAAGTACGTGCATTAGTTGCTATCTTAACTTCTCAGTGACAACTTGAACCGATCTTCAAGATTGATGTGTAAAAAAAGGAATGATGTTATATTTGCCAAATCTCCATCAAATTAAAAGGCTTAATTTCTCATCGAGCTATGCCCTATTGCGCTTGGAATGTTTGGTTTGGACCAACTCATTTATTGGGCAGGAAATAATCTCTGTAGGCCGCCCCCCCCCCTCGACAGAAAACAGATAGCCCCATAAAAATGCTATTTTCGGACAGTGTTGATGTACCAAGCTTTATTGCTGTATCTACTTAGTATTCAGAAAATGCATATTAAGCCTTCATATCGAACTCCCTGAAAAATTCTGCTAACGAAATGTTTGAACTAAAAACTATCGGCGTTTCATAAATTGCAATGTACAGACGTTGATGTAATGAGTAATTTAAAAAATCCCAATATGCTGTTATTCGAATTTAATTGAGTGTTTGGAGATTGACTGATGTTTATATTAAATATGGACCAATCTCTAAAACAGATTAATATTTTGGCACTGATACGATAAAAATCGTATCCATAGCAATATTGCTTCATCCATTCTTTTAATCAGATGTACAATATTAAATATTTATAGCTTAACTTCCGTTTTAACGCTTCACATGCAGAATACAAAACTGCTATGAAGCAGACCTGTAGTATAGAAAGCAGTTAATCTTAGGTTGCCTTTACTCAAAGATAGTTCTATGTAGTCTGAAAATTACACTTGCAGAGTTATTCACAGAATAAAAAACCGTACATTTTCTTAACACTGCAGATGAAGCAATAAATTTTTGTACATTAACACGACACAAACTTACGCATTTAACAATTTTTGTTTTATATCTCGATCGTAAAGAGGAATTCGGAGAAGGGGGTGACCAAGATTAAAGATACCTTCAAATTAATACCTCCTGTCACTTCCCTAGCGAATCACGGGTATTCAGCAAGGCCCCATGCATTAGTATTTTAATTTCTTAATGCAGCTAAATAGCTAAATTCTACCCTATAAACGACAGTAGTGTTCTTCTGTATAAATTCTAGACAAACGAAAACAAACATAGTTTTCCGTTTAACTTTAAAGATTTTAATTAAATCTGTTTTCCTACTGAAATATTTTACTGTTAAACTCAAATTGCCAAATATGATAAAAAATAATGATATCATAGCCAAAGACACAAAGTGTTGAGGGGTTGCCAAGTCCTAAAAAGATATGATATCAAAATATGTTCCAAGTCAATGACTTTGGTTTCAGAATAGATACTCGACAAATTGATTCGATCTTTTAATGCTTGATAAACATTCCGTAAACAATATTGTTTTATTTAGAAACCGTACTTGGCCAGCAGATGTATTAGCAAAGTTAGGCCTATTTACTAGTGGGGATGTATTACGATGAATGAAGAAGTTCTGAATACGTACAGTTCAATAAAAAATAAAATACCATACATCTGCTGGCCAAGTACGGTTTCTAAATAAAACAATAATGTTTTACAGAATGTTTACCAAGTCATTGACTTGGAACATATTTTGATATCATATCTTTTTAGGACTTGGCAACCCCTCAACACTTTGTGTTTTTGGCTATGATAAATCATACAGACAACACATGTTAAATTTATTGAATAAACCCTCGTCCTTAGCAGCCGTAGAACATACATAGGATCTCTCCCAACGTCCACAGTGCCCTTCCTCTACAACCCACCCGCTAATGAATGATATCATCCGTTTGAGTTCCAAATCAAACCATCGATGACCTCACCTGATATCGAGGGTCTGACACCTACAATCTGCCGTGGACCGATAACAACTAAATCAACTCACACATCCATTGTGGCATCAGCGACGTGGCTGGCTCACTTTCACAGGCCCAACTATCATGGTTATTAAACTGTTTGTCCCAGTGTGGACGAACCCGCGAGCCAAAACTGCGTTAGAGGTCGTTAACTGGGGAAACTAGCGGAAGAGGAATCGCAAACATGATTGTTTATATGTAATCGTTAACTTCCTTACGTGACTAGTAAGGTGTAGGTGGTATAAGGAAGTTTTCGAGTGCGGAGACCTTAATTTATGGGATGATAACACTGAAAAATTACGTAATCAGCAGGCAATAAGTTAAACTATGAGGTTCCATAAACTTGCCATACTACTTCCTTGAGTTACTAATACGAAATTACGACTAGCAACTTCTTTAAAGTGACAACAATGTAATTCTAAAAACGAATTGTGGATTCCAAATTGAATATCCTCTATAATATTAATTAAATTAATTGTTCATTTCTTATATGTCTAAATACAGTCAATTTAATTTACCGTACACTTGTATAGAACAAGTCATATTAAATTAAATATGAAAAAACTTTAATATGAACAAGTCATATTAAATTATCAAAGGATGAATAAACTATTTCATACCTGGTTCTTATATCAAGCGTCTCCAGCTTTAGAACCAAAAAGTGGGATACTGATTTCGCGTCTCATTTTTTGCACATTCACGTGAATCCTTGAATTTATCATTAATGCTGTTTACAAATATTCTATTTGGACAATTAACGCATCGGACTTGAGTCTGGTTTGGTTCAGTAGATCAAGGGTTCGATTCCACGAATAGGAGTACATTCCAGAATGCTTGTGCTAATATAGTTTTGAGCCGCTTCCCCCGAAAATTCACAGTTTGTAATTAGATCTGAAGCGACATTTTACTATAAATGACATTATTAGTAAAAAACCCATTTATACAGCATTACATTTCAAGAGAAATTTTCCTCGTTAAGTGTTAACTCAAAGTAGAATTAAAGGTAGTAAGCACAATTCTTCAAAACTCCTAGGTTATGAAGATCCTAGCAGGCCGAGCATGTTCACTACAGGAAAATTAGGTACAGTCTCCGTTGGTCTACACTATAAGCTTATTTCCTAGAAAATTTTTATACATTTTGACAAACACATCCTAAAATTTAAGCATTTAAAAAATTGCATTACTCATTTTTATATTAAGTCATTCCATTATATTTAAGTAATAATCATTTTCAATGATTGAAATTATATTATTACAATATTTGTAAGAATTTAGCCCAGAAAAATTTTTAGAGTTTTCTGGCATTGTATAATACTGTTGCATAAAATCTCGGTATAATCAGTGCGGTTCCGATATAGTGACCTTAATCTAGATAGAGTGAAAAGTCATTAACATCATCAAAACTCACCGTGCTGTAATCCATCGATGAGCCAGAACATACAACATCATAACAGAGCCACAAACGACAACCATGCAAAATCAAAACACCTTAAAGAAGTTTTACTGCTTAAATCAAAAATATTAACTCTTCCACACTAAAATATCAAATCACCTCTACTATTTGCATTAAAGAGTTCCTCAAAGGTGTGAACAGAACTGATTATCCCCAACAAATGAATAAAAATAAGAGGTGCTTCAGTTTTTCAGGTATTGTTTTGAATGTTTGTTACCTTCGGTGCCTCCAGCCTACCTCATATTTGCGGAGTTTAGAGCCGCGACCTTGAGTTTGGCATCCGCTCCGCCCCGCAGCGATTTGGGGCAAAACATCTCACTGACCCAGTAACCGGGGTGTGATTGTTTACGTGGTGGTGTGAAACTGGGTGAGCACCACCGAGGGAAATGCCGTTTAATATGTGTATCGGTTTATTCCTGTCACAAGTATTTAACTGTGATTATAATTTTGGACCTAAAAAGACTTAATTAACACATGTTAAAATCATTGTTTTAGATGGCTGATGGTGTAATTTAAGAAAAATAGCTACAACTAACAAAGAGTGTCTTGTAGTCATTAAGTACTAATGAATTGTGTATAAAATAGTAATGAGGAGAAGAAGAATAAGAAGAAGTAATTCAATTAATTTCAGGTCCAAGTCTAACGTAGCTTATACTTAAATAGCAGGGAACTCATTCTTTAAGATCTAACATTCTAGTTGTGGGCAATTTAAAAAACGAATAAAAAACAACGAATCGAATAAATTAAAGGGCTTGCTGGGTTGAAATTTGTCATGAACGTTTCTCTTTTCTCACAGGTGCACACTGATAATTTTTTTTCAAAATTCCTTCGAGGCTCTGACTTCACAGGACTTCAAAAACTTAATATTATTGTAAAGGAAATTGACTTATTTGCATCTTCAGGATATGTTATATATGTTAATGCTGTAATAAATTACAATCATGGGCGAACCCGTGAAGGATAACGCAGGTATCGCGCTATAATCTTATGCAAGGTAGACAAAACTTAAACACCGTAGTTAAATAAATAAATAAATAAAATAAAAACAATTTTATTAGGAAAGATTACAAGGTTCATGTTGTAGATCTAATGAATAAGATAATGCTTCACAATCCTGTAAGTTAAGATTGAGTTTTTGTTAGATATTTTATCATAAGCTAACAAAACATATAAAACCAATGATTGTTGAAAATTACAAAACCATAGTGCCACCGAATAATAGATTTCGCCACGAAACTGCAATATAGTTCAACAAACCACAGAGATGTAACTTCTGATCTAAGCCGTAGTAAAATACCTTACCAGGCACGACTGCTCGGAATACGACAGCAATGAACACAACAGTATTTCATCTCTTGATGGTTTTAAGGGCGAAACCGCGCCAACATGACCGCGATAAAGCAGAGTAAAGGGCAACAATCCCTCCTAAACGTCCGGAGTGACACCAACAGCCGCCCGGGGGCGCGGTATCTCTCTGGAACTGCCCAAACGGCGGCCGGAGACATGACCGTGGTTGGGAAACCGCGACCAACAATACTATCGGTCCATCTGGCAATGGCAATAGTCATTGCGGTGTCGGATACCGCCGTCACGACGCTGATAACAGACCTGATAACAGGCTGATAAGCCATCTAGCTCGCCCCCACACCTACCCAGTGATACTGTGTGACTGATTGTTTAGGGTCAAATTTTGTCACAATTTTCAGTTTCAAATAGTAAAAGAAGAAAATGCTGGTTTAGCCAAATCTATACTTATTTAATACGCTAAGGGGTTTTTTGTCTTGAGAACTCCTCCTACAATTTTCAACCGATTTTCAAGTTTTTGGTGTCGTTGGATAGGGCTTGGTCTGTAGTTGTTTCCGCCAAAAACTGATGAGAATCAGACTAAAAATAAAGGCGCTTTCCACCATTAAAATCCCAAAATCTCCCATTTAAATAACATTGGGATTGAATAAAGCATTTTAAACATGTGTTAATAATCAGCTGTAAATACGTGTTGTTTTGGTGATTACAGATACTCACAATATTGGATCGGTCGGATGTCATTGATTTAGAGCTAAAAGTAACATTTATATTGTATTAAAATAAATTGCTCGATTTCGAGCAACAGGTATACTAGTTTTCCTATAATAATGCGTAGTCCTTTTAAAACACCTCACTTGATTACGGAGTACAAAAAATCATCGATAGTTTATTAAAATTATTCATGTAATTACAAATACTTAACTTGTATATTAGAATATACATATAAACGTATAGAGTATACATTACCACTTGAAGAAGTGGTTACAAGATTATTACCATAAGTTATCCGTTCTGGGACCCGTGATTTTCCTCCTTTTCATCAATTCCCACTAGCATAACAGAGGCAAAATTGTGATCAAGTTACTTTTTTTAATTCACCTGTAATTTATCAAACAAATTACAATGGCAAATAAGTGACAACAAGTAGCCAACACAATATTTCCAAAGAGCCGGCCAACATATCACTGCATTTCCCGGAGCAACCTGTTGATATTCAGCACATATGAGGACCAGTGGCGGCGTGGTTGTCATTCCGTCCGCACCGTGCGAACAGCGCTAGCGTCGCTGCTTCAGTTGCTGTCACCCGGTGGTTTCATTATATCAGGCCAGGCACCGCTCGGAATAATAGTGTAGTAAAATTAAGCCAAAATATGGCTGGAAAATGAAATAATTTTTGGACAGCGAATTTTTGCTGAAATGTGTTCTATGCCATCCCCTGACCTCCCTCAGAAAACTCCCCTGAAATCCCCAGTGGGCAACATGCCTAAAAATGATGGGATGGCCCACGTGGAGTCAGAAATAAATATTTCTTCGACCAATGGGTTTATGTACATCAAATGAAAGCTCTTAAGTAGTAGAATTTAATGCCGCAAACCCCATCTCAAAAGGTTGCCTGAGTCGAAAACGGCAGCCTGTCAAACTTTGAATAAAAATCTAATTTTAACCTAAACGCTTAAAAATGTAATAATTTTCGAAATACTTGACCTTTCGAGGTGCGGTTTGCGGCAAACGTTTGATTTTACAATTACCTTTGAAAATGCGGATAGCTAGTCATATGCTTATCATACTACCCTTGAACCACCCTCCACATGGACGTCCCAAAGAGGAAGTTTAAAAAAAATTTCTTAGACCATAGCCATCCTATACATAATTTTAAAGGTCTTAGTAAGGAGAATACATAGCCGAAAACCAGACCTCAAAAGGTCAAATATGTCGGAAGTTATTGTATTTCAAAGTTTTGATAATATTATTTTATTGTAAATTTTGAACGCCTGCCATTTCACTCCCGACAGTTATATTGAGGTCGGGTTTACGGCATTGCATTCTACATTTGAAGACCTTTAATTTGATATATATAAACCTTCTGGAATGTATTTAAATTTAGTATGCTTAATATCAAATTTTAATGTAACTCCTTATGGGCCAACCCCTCATTTTTAAGCGTGATCCCCATATGGGATTTCTGGGGACTTTGCGGAGGAAGGTCAGGGGACGCCATAGAACACATTTAAAAATAAATTGGCTTTCCAAAAATTATTTCATTTTTCCCGATTAATTTTACTACACTAATAATGATCGTTGACAGGTCGGGATGTCTTTTGAAGGGAAAAGTAAAGAATAACGGTTAGTTTTATAATTGTTACTTCGTAGGTCATTTATAACAACTTAAAGATACTCCTTAGAAGTTTCCATGGTTGACATGCTGATTACCATCTTAATTTACATATGTTTTTGATACTCATCGTAGGTCTACAATTACCTTATGTTCTAGTCTGATTAAATTTTTCTCGAATTCGTTCCTCAAAATTCTCTAAATAACATCATGTAATGCACGTACATATATATGCCACCGATAAACTACATAACAATAACATTATTAGTAGGTTTCAATATTTAAAAAAGGAAAATTATATTTTTTAATATTTTGATGGAAACGGTCAAATTCCGGTCTTGCTACTATCTAACCTTGACCTGTTGTTAGATACCATAATTAATTAATATCACAAGACAAATACTGGTTGACAAATCGAAAAGTACCAACTTTTCCCAGGATTGAACCGGAAACCTTTGGATTCAAAGATTAGCACTATAAAATACTCAGCCACCCATTTAGTTTCCAATCGATTTACAGATTCTAAAACACATTTATGTTGTACCTTAAATAGATGATGAAAAATTAGCTAGTCCATTTAACTAAAACAATTGTGTTCTATAGCTCTCTTATCATTATCATGTCTCCATGTTTAACAGACTTCAATTAATAATTAACTCTAAATTCTGCATTCCTTTTTCATTGGTTTTATTATATCACCACAAATTAATCGCAGTTACTAGATTTAATACAATTAAAACAAAACGGCTTTAATGAGATAACTTTACATGCAGTAACTAAAGGTTTTAGGCCCTCTTTAAAATACGCGTTACCACCGTACTCCATTGCATGCAATGATCTAAGTTAAGACTTATACAATCAACATAATTGTATAAATTAGATGTTTTCCAAGCCATTATGTACAACTGTTTACTCCTTCTCCAATTCCAGTGTATTTTGTACAAAGTACATATATTTATGTATTACTGTATTTCCCTGAACAATAACATCATTATAATACTTCTGTTATTTACGAATTTCAACTAAGGTGAGCATTGCAATTCATTTGACAGGTTTTCAGTGTTATACATTAAATTATGAGAAAAAATAGAAATAAGTTTCCAATTATATTATAACTTATAATTCTATTTCAATTTTTCAAAACTAAGTTATTTCACAAGTAAAGGTTTACAAACAATTTTTCATAAGTGAATACTACACCATAGAGTACAATTAGTAAACAATCCAAACAACAATTAGTAATTAACGCACCATTGCTAAAACTATTGTGAAATAAAGTTAAAATAAAGTTATAATTTAGAAATAGGTTCTTATAATGCTACTCTACCTTCATAGAGAAATTTTTCACCTAGCCTATATTTCAGGAGAGTTTAACATTCATGTCGCAACACCGCCAATGATAAACTCGACGCCAATGAAACTTCAAACTTGTTCCCGTATAAAGCCGCACTCACACCTCGAACTCAATCCAGTCCGGTCTCATTGTCAACGTAGGCCGTTTATGGGAGATGTTTAATCCGTTTACGCGTGACCTATCGGGACTGTCAGCTGTCCAACCAATCAGCTGTGAGCAACAATCAGCCGACAGGGAAAGCATTGTTGGCAAGAATTACTGAACCCTGGTAACATAATCTGCAGGCCGATATCCTCATTAACCAGAGCGTCGTACCCTTCACTCTCGGTTACTGTTATGTGTGAGCTTGTAATCCTTGTAGCTGTTTAGTACTCGCCAATCACTTCTCTCAGTGTCAGTTTTCTGTATGGCAACACTAAAATTCTATGGATGTCAGCAACGTTCAACTATAATGTTCAAAAGAAAAACGTAAACTTAATGCATGTTCATTTTATTTGCTGATGTTAGGGTGAGGGTTGCCAGTTTTTTAACTACTGCGTTAAAAATATAAAAAAGACCATAGGCTAGCACTATTTTAGATGTTGCATGTTGCTGACAGATGCTGTTTTTAAATCAATTACCATCGTGAATCACCTCACTCTTGCAAAATAGTTTAGAATGATAACTTTTTGTCATTATTTAGTAAAAAGATTAGGGGGAATAAAATGCAACTTAATTATACTTGTATTTCAGAAAATTTAACTGAAATAAATATTTTATAAATAAACCAAAATGACTTATAATTAAAACTAAAAACGTAATTATCTCTACTAGTAAACGTGTTGCTTGAAACCGAGCAATTTATTTTAATATAATACAAATGTTACATTTAGCTCTAAATCAATGACATCCGACCAATCCAATATTGTGAATATCTTTAATCACCAGGACTACACGTATTTACAGCTGATTATTAACAGATGTTTAAAATGCTTTATTCAATCCCAATGTTATTTAAATGGGAAATTTTGAGATTTCAATGGTGGATAGCGCCTTTATTTTCAGTCCGATTCTCATAAGTTTTTGGCGGAAACAACCACAGAACAATTCCTATCCAATGACACAAAAAAAACTTGAAAAACGGTTGAAAATTGATGGAGGAGTTCTCAACACAAAAAACCCCTTAGCGTATTAAATAAGTATAGATTAAAAAACATCTTAATCATTATTTTACTGAGTCAATTGCAATCGTTTCTATTTTAATATAACTTTATCTTAAAATTTTGTTACATAACAATTTAATTTACTGAATAGTTAATTGAGTACATTAGTGATTGCAAAATTAAACCACCATATACATAGAAAGGCTCTACCAACAGCATTTTACACTAAGTAAAAACTATTAACATCAAGACTCAGTAGTGGAACATAAAAAGCAGCCAGCCCGCTGTGGCCTAACCGTGATGATAATAATTTACACATTACCCGGCCAGTATAGATATTGGTCTGTAATTCCCGACATCGCCCATTTCCCCACATGTGTCACGCTCCAATAACAAATTGATTTCTCGCCGTATCAGCGTCCAAGGTCTTTAATTAGGCGTCGGTCAGCTGCGGGCGCCCGTCGCCCGTCGCCCGGCGCCCATCTGGCGGCGCCCTGGGCGGCCCCTGGCGCCCTGCACCCGCAACAGGATATCACCCGTGGGGGAAGTGCGAGATTATCTTAGTATCCACCCCTGGCGTTGCAACTTGATGTATATCTCTATTTGGTGGCCTACTAAACTTTCTCTAATGACTAAATTTAGTGTTATATTAGCAAAATGTAATCTTGCATTTCGGAGAATTTATTTGTCTTTTAAAATGGTTTTGAAATTGGTTTTTTAAACTGTTACAATTGGATTTTACTTAATGGTTACAGCTGGTTTCATCATTCTTTCTAATTCTTGTTTTATTTGATTTAAATTCTATACTAATTGCTTGGTTGTTTTATACTTTTTGAGCGGAGCGAGCTAAGCTCCTATACTACACTCTGGCTTTTTATTTACAAGTACTTTTCCTGAACGGCTGGAGTGATCCTCACGAAATTTTGCTCGGTCATAGTAATATGGGAAGGTATAAATCTGAAATGGTCCAAATTGGACATAAGGGTTCTGCCCTGCAGCCCTTTAAAGTTACCATGTTATTTTAATAGGAGAAATATTTTATTTGGTTTGTTTTGTTTACTGTGTTTTGATTATACAGCTGTTATAAGGGTCAAATTTAACTGCTGACTGTTACTATCAGCTGTTTCTGAATACAGAAGTTTCATGTGAAATTGTTGTTTTGTTAATTTTAGTGGTTTGTTTACCTTTGTACGTTAATGAAATGCCACATTTACGGAGAGGAGGTGCAAATCTTGGACGACGCAAACCTGCGTAATCAAAAATTATTATAGTATTGCAGACTTGTGGCGAGTAAGTGCAGCGAACAACTGGCGACGAGTGCATGTGTGCAGCGAATGAGCCGACCCAAAAGGTGAGTGAGCGCAGTGAACGAACGAAATTGATGACGAGTGGGCGTAGCGAACGAGCTGACCCAAATGGCGAGTGAGCGCAGCGAACGAGCTAAACCCTGACGGTGAGTGAGCGTAGCGAACGAGCTCACTAGAATTACCTGTAAAACATTTGCTATTATTGATTTAAAAAATAGTCGCTCCGCTCAATATTGCAAGCAGACAACTGCATTGTATACCTAGTATTTAACTACTCATAATCAATAATGTTAAGTACTATCATTGACTTGTACACTAGTGTACATAGTCAATGGTACTATTTAATAACTGATAAATTATTCTTACTATAGTGGCCAATCCAGTAATTAAGTTACTGTCTACATTGGAAAAAAACACATGTCTATACTGGAGTATGTGGTTCGTGCTTTGACAGTTGAGTCAGCTGCCTACAGCAACTCTGGTGTTTTAATTATAAGACCAATGTTAAATACCCCCGTCGCAGCAGACCTGCGTACTCAGCGAATTTCCAAAGAATTATTGTTTCAACATCAAAGAAATTTTTGGCTATCTTATATAATTCATAATCTTTACAATAAAATAAAATATATTTAATGGAATTATATTTTTGTGTAAACTATTTTTATTTAATAATTTAGTAGAAGGGATTTGCCGGTCCTGGCGCAGGTCAAGGTCAGCGGTTGTAAGTGGCAGGTGTGTGTTGTTGATTTGGGGGTGATTTAGGGGGTTTGGGAAGGGGTTGGTAAGTGTGTCAAGGTCATTTGGAGGGGGTTTTAAAAAAGGTATGGGGAGTCTGGGGACGAGTGGCGGGCGGGAGTGTGGCGGGAGCGGATGGGGGGTGCGGGGCTGTGGGAATTAATAATTTATTTTAGGAAAGCCAAGTAGAATTTTTATTTGAAGTGGTGTCCAAGCGATGTTTGGCGGTGACGGTCTGGTAAATGCCGATGGTGATGGCGATGAGCAGATAGAGGCATACCAACCACAGTACGCATTTGAAGAGTTTTAACAGCCGGATCATTTCTTCCTGATTTTGTGCTTCCAATTGTATTCTGTTAATTTCGAGTTTTAATTTATCGTCTTCCAATTGTGATGTGATTGAAAAGCCGTCCATCATGTTTGTGTACAGGTTAGAGAGGAGCGGTGTAGATGGTGTAAAAGTAGGCGATGAAATGAGGAGAGTAAATAAGGGGAGGATATATATTTAATGTAAAGTGGTGGGGGATTGAAAAAGCATATTTGTGTAGGACTAGTTTTCATCATCTGGTGTTGAATTGTGGGTGGATGAAGGACTGTTGTTTGGCATTTCTAATTCTTCAACATTATCGCTTTCCATCCTTTCACACTCTGGACAATTGTAGGTAATTTCAACAGTAATAGTAACTGTGTTGTTTGGTGTGTTTACAACATCGGTTAAAGTTTGAAAAATATCCTGTAAATCTTGTTGCGATGTTACTGCAAAAGTAGTAGTATTCTTTGCTAATTGAGGCTGGCTCATCGTTCGGCGGTAGGCAAACAAATGGTGAGCGACGGTAAGGCGGTCGCTTATATGGAAAACGGGGGAATAGTGGTGGGGGGAAGAAAAAGAGTGGGGGTAATCCAAAACGAGAAGCAAGAGAACTTCGGTTACCGCAGTTCGCCGTGAAACGCCGTCCGGGTAGGTTGTGGGAAGTGTATAGAAATAAAATAATAATAGCATTAATATAGAATAGAAATACTAATTACTTTTGTAAACTAAATACTAAGTTTATTTATAATTTGAATTTGATTGTCTTGTTCCTTGCTGTTTAATTCAATAATTGTAATACCATAAGTTGGTTCTTCTTCTTCCCCTGCACTGTTGGAAGATGATGATGAAGATGATGATTAAAATATTCTGGTAGGATCCACATATTTTACTTTGATGTTGATCCATCTTAAAGGATACTTATCCATAAGTGTGAGTAAGTTGTGAAATAGAGTTTCCATCTCATCTCTTTCGGTAATTAAATGTTGAAAAGAAATAAATCTGTCACCCATGTTGGTGTTAGTCCAAGCAATGTAGTGTAAATGAGAAGCGTGTTAAAGGGTATATAGAATATATATTGTAAAATAAGTGGTGGGGATAATCTCAAGGTCAACCAAATGAAATTTTAAAAAAGAGCTGCAGTCAGTGACTACAGCTATACATCTGAAGCTTGAATAGGATCAGAAGACCAATCTGATCTATATTTGCACAAATTTTTGATGCATGTACAAAAGTCGTCTTTATAATATGCATCACACTTTCGGCAATTAAAAAGTCTTTCTGGGTGAAATTTGAAACATCTCTGGGGACAGCAAGTGTGGAAGTATCTTGATTTATAAATTTTGAAGGTTTGCAATTCTGGTGGTGGTAGTTGTTTTGTTTTGCATTTGCAGTAACAGGATCCGAAGAATTCACATTTTCTACAAGCTAATCCGTCTACCATCCATCTTCCTATATCGGTACATTTTTGTTCACAACAGTAGTGTGGTTTGTAGTCTTCTTTTTTCTTTTCCATGTTGACGGTTCTAAGTGGAGTTGGGAAATGAAGGTGTATAGTATAGAATAGAGAGTTTTATTAAAAGAAAAAAGTGGTGGGGGTAATTTCAAGGTCAACCAAATGGAGTTTTAAAAAAGAATGGGGTACAAATATTAAAATAGTTGCACACTTAAGATTTAGGTTCGTCTTTTTTTCTTCTTTCTCCTTTTTAATATTTACTTCATGTTCTTGTTTTTTTGCTCTAGCCATTGCGACGAGATCTTCAGTGGATAGTGGATGTACTTCTGGAAATTTTAGAATTAACTTTGGTTGGAAGCCTTCTTTAGTTAATACATCAAGATCGGAGCTCATCTCTTCTACCGTTTGATAGTCCTTTCCAAATATTTTACCATTAAATTCAATCATCATTCGGTACAGCATAGTAGTTGTAGTTGTTATCGCTGCGGTTGTCAAAAAGCAAATGATGATTTAGTCTGGGTTGAATAGCCTTTTTATAGCGAAGCCTCAAGTTGATGGAGTATTGTTATTGTAATTTAGCATTAGTAGTATTTGTGGAATTTAACATTATTTTGAGTAGAAGGGCTGGATGTTGTTGCCGTTTGTGTGGAAAAGTACACTTCATCATCGCAGTAGTTTTGTTTTGAAAACATCTTCTTATTTGTAACATAAACATCGGCATTTAAGTAATAACCGCCTGCGAGAAGTACTCGCAATTCATTAGTGAAATTGTCGAGTTGTTCAAAAGTTGTGATGGTGGAGGTATCGTATGATGCGCATTTGATTTTGAGAGACATGTTGTCGTTTAAAATAATTGGACAACCAAGGGAGATGTGTACAGCACGGAAGTCAATTGTAGACTGAGGAAATCCCCTTGAAAATTACTCCATTTATATAGTTTTTGTAACTAGGTCAAGGTCATCTAAAATTATTTTTTTAAAAAGCAATATATCACCATGTGCAAAAACACATAGTGATATATTGCTTTTTATTTTTTTATCTTTATTTATTTTTACAATAAATCACAAAGGTGTACAAAAGTATTACAAATAATAAATTAGTTGTTGGCAGTAGGCATGACATGAAGTGTAAGTTCCGTTGAATTGCTTCCGCTTGGACCGTGGGATGCCAAGTACAGAGAGCCGGGGTGGATGAGGCGTAGATCTTCGTTTTGCAGGAGGTGCACGAAGCGCTTGGGAAGAAACGTTTGAAATTTTGGTTCATCACCGGGTGTGTAAGGCGCTTCACTCAGTGTAACGTTGATGGCGTCCCCAACACTAGTTTCCATCTTCTTAATGGTGTGGATTACATAATGTTTTTCTTCTTTTAATTCTGAACATCTTTTAGTCGGTAAGACGGTAGATTTTGAATGTTTGTTAAATTGATCGACAAGAGATTGCAAAAATGTTTGTGACGTCATCTTTACTTTTTCTTCTTCTTATTTATTGTTGATATTATTCTTAGTCTTGCGAATCTGTGTGGGAGGTGTTGACTGCTCGGAGGCTAGAGTAATACTCATGCTGGGTCATGGTTGCGTTGTCGCTTTTATATCCTTCCCACCCCCCACCATTCTGTTGTAGATATGCATTCAAACGATAAGCGTTCTTTAAGGCGCATTGGGACTGCCGATGTTTAAAGTTTTTGGTAGAAATACAAATGTTGGCAAAGTGACACTGAAAATCTCTATCCACTTGCACATTTATCACTTCATGGTTTGTAAATGCTTGTATCCAAGCGGTTTTTTCCAATCCCTTTGTGTAGATAATTTTAAATTCCTTACAGTAATGATTCATTATGTGTGGCACCATACTGTAGTGGATAAAACCTTCATCCCATCTCAAGTTGTGAAAATGTTTCATCAACCATTTGTTTGTCACTCTTGCTTTAGTAGTTAATCTGTTGAACGGTATAGGGGGTTGGAATAAATAGTGATAAACTACAGATGTGTTCATGTCTAGAATAACTAACTCTTTAATGATAAAATGTCCGTCGTTACCGCGAAACGCTTGAAATTCAATTATACCTCGTTTCACCTCCATTATTTGGTATTGGTTTGAAAATGAAACTTGTTTATTCATGACAAAGGTTGGTAATGGACTGTTTGTAAAATTATGGAGGACGTCTTTTTATACTGCAAGTTGGTTGCTGCAAGATGCTTCTTCATTCATTTCTTGTGCTTCTTCATCTATACCGAAGTTAGTCTGATAGTTGTGCAACTGTCTCCACATATCAACTTCATGAGGTATTCTATTGAAAATGGAAGTATCTACGGGACCGTATAGGATTGGTACATACGGTTGTCTATCCAATGTATCGGTTAAATATTCCTTTATGATTGCGCTTGAAAAAATTAGTTGTTTTAAATATCTCGTGATAGGACCTGTAGCACAGCTGAGGGTGTAGAATTCATCTTTTGTAAGGTGTATTTTTATGTCATGTTTAGTTAAATCTCTAAAACGAACAATTTGTCCTCCTCGATGTTTTACTATATCGATTTCAATATTTGATTCTAGCAAACTTAATTTTGTTCTTCTTCCATATGTATTGTTACTCAAATAACATTCTAAAAGATGTATATGCTTCATAAACGATTCCCAGGAAATTTCAGAGAAAAACACCATTTTAGATCCATGATTCAAAATAATAGTTGGTGAATACTCCAATGATTTTATTACTCCGGCAGATACACTTTTTGTCATACATGATGAGATGGGATAGTAGATTCTAAGAAATACCTCTGCTAAAATATTGGTGGAAATAATGTCATCGACTTTTCTTTTTTTAATTCCTTTTTCAACTTCCTCTTCTTTTTTCTTATGTTTAAACTTGAGGAACTCATCCATTTCTTGTTCAATTTGTTTTTCTATATCGGAACTGTTGTCGGCTATAAGCGGTGTAGTTTCTTCTTCGTTAGTATTTGCATTAAGTGAACTCATTTTGCTAACGATGTTTCCCATAGGATGGTCAAACAAATAATGAAATTTTTACTTCGTTTTCCTCCTTTTATAACAATCGCCCCCCATCTAAAAACCGTTTTTTATAACACATTTTTAACTATTCCAGTTAGTGGAGTGTACGTTACTATTTTGTCATGTAAAATGAGACAATATGCCGAAGTACCTTCTGGTATTTTATCTTCAAATTCCATTTCGATTTTTATATCCACACTTGACGATTTTACTGATTCATTTTGCTTTGAGCAATCGATAACGATTATTGGGGCTTTTGAATAATACTGTTCAGGTGATAACAGTGGTGTATTAGTTTTTCCATAATATGACGATTGAAATCTTGCATACATATCGTATAAGATGGAATAACGCTTTTTGCTAAACATGACATTTAAATTGTCATAAGGAAAGAATTGAGAGTTTAGAAAAACTTTGCAATTCTTTATATTGCAATGGTCAAATTGACCTGCGTGTGCGGTTATAACATCTTTTCGATTGGTTTGAAACCCTAGTATTATGTACCTTGCTCGTTCCAAATAAGTAGATGTTTTAACAGTCCATGTTTGTCGTTCTGTTTGAGGTAATATGGGGTATTCATGGAATTCCCAACTTCTAAACGGCATTGCAATATCACGGTCAGATTTTAACTTTCTTAACAATACGATTCTATGTTCATCGGCTAATCTTACATGAGGTACTCTCCACACGATTTTATTTAATTGTAGCTGCCATTCTAGTTTACTTTCTTCAGTGCCACTTGCTGCTAGTATCAAGTCCTTGTTAGTTGAAGATCTGAGTAATACCAATTCTTGTTTGACATTTATTATTATTCTTTTGTAATCTTCAGCGAATCCCAAAAGCAATCGTAAAGGTATGTGAAAATCAAAATGACCATTGGAATTTGGTGTTATGCTGTCTTTATCGGGGGTAACCCATCCGGCGGTGACTATTGAATTCTTTTCATGCGGTGTTAATGATGTTAATCCTTTTAGTGTTGTTGTTATACCAACCTTTTTTGTTGAATCAACTGTCACTCCTGATATTTCATATCTTATTTCGTCAAAAAGATATGCCATTGGGTTATTTATAAAAGGAACAGACGAACCGGTTTTTCCATCCAATTTTAATACTTGTCCCTCAATATATAAATAACTCTCACAGGGTAATGTGTAAATATCTTGTTGTTGAATGGGAATCCTTATTTCATCATTATTGTTTAATTTTGATGAAGTGTAAGGGTTGTGCGTGTGATATTCCTTCTCCCATAGGGTTTCGTCGAACGTTGGTCCTTGAGATATATCCAGAATGTCCATCGTAATTTAGTTTTAACCCAATTTTTTGTAGGAAACGTATGTTGTCCGGTGTTAACTCGTCCAATGTTGAAGAGCTACTGAGCTCCCGGCTTTTCCGTTGTGGTTTAAATGTTAATCCCATGTTATACTTAAGTTACCGCTTTTATGTGTAACCGTATTGTAATTGTTTCTTTTCTAAAGTCAACACTATTACCGTCCTGATCTGATATGTTCAGTACGATGTCTGAAATAAAACTGGTGTTTAATGGTAGGTATATAAGGTTTTGTGGCTTCTCAACTATTTTAAAACCAGGAGCAACTGTTGGATAAAATGTATGTAAAATATGTTGGTTTACCCCATCTCTATACGATCCGTGTATAATATTGCATGTTATATCAATACTATTAACCTTTAATATTGTTACTGTGGTATCACCGGTATGAGTAGTTCCGGGATCTAAGATTTTTCTTTTCTTATCTGAAAATCCGAGTAAACTACCGATTGAATTTTCTAAACTTAAATCTATATAATATTTTGAGGTAATTTCCGCTTTTAAAGTATTGTTGTTTCCTTTTATACAGATATTTTCTTCTCCTAGCTGCTTCTGTAATAGCTGGTTTATATCATCTATTTCATATGCTCCCGTAGACAAGGTGATTATTTTTAATTCTGAATAATTTTCTTTTTCATCTTTACTTTCATAATAATGTAGTAAATTGTTTTTACCCTCTGTAATGTTGGGAATCGAATTGTACGTAGTGAAATCTAATAATACCGCTTCCCATAATCTATCTTTAGATAGACGCAATGCTGGGAAAAGAGTACTTTTTAATGTAGATGAATTTCCGCTCAGTGACACTGTGTACGATGACATCTTAAAGCTGACTGACACTTTTTGCTAAAAACTCCAAACATAAATGTCCGCATATTTCTGTATTTTTAGGTTGTTCTCTTTTATAATTGTAAAATATATTCTTAGAGTTTCTAAAATAGTGTTGAAGTTCTTTAGGTGGTGGTAGATTGCCAAAACTGTCAAAATAATAAACGCTTTGTCCGAGTTTTTTATAGCATACCCAATGAGTTCCTGGACCATAGGAGGAATCTAAATTTACTATTCCAGTTTCATTTTTCCATATGTTTTTTGGTAATGCGTCTTTCATAAAAACTCCCCTAAAAAATGGTATCTTCAAACATTTTACATAATTTGATAATTGATGATTTGTTAAGGCTTTATTTGGAATTATCAATTGATTTTTCTTATTTAGTACACACGGTACGGTCTTAGGTATAGACCTGCTCCGTTTTTTACCATTGACCAAATGGAAGTCTTCTTTGTCTTTGTTTTACGAGTTCTACGACGTCTCTTTTTAATGTTTCCACCTCTTTTAGGAGCTCTTTTCTTTGCAGGTCTTCCTCTTCGACGTTTTCCGCCACCAAATTTTGTTTTCGCCTTCATAGCTGTAGTTACTGCCCAAGCGGCTGCTTTTTCTGCAATACTTGCGTCACTTGATTTAACTCTTTGCCAAGCTTTTTCTGCTAGCGCTCTATCTGCTATTGATCTATTTGTTGAATCAGCAAACTTGGAATACGCTATATCGTGTTCTTTGCAAGCTTGATCCAATTTATTAATTCCAGGATCCCCTCTTGCTAAACGTTTTGCCAATTTAGTTCCGGGTCCGCAATATTGATAACCTCCGGGCAGATGAAATTCGTATGGTAGAGCGTCTATTGCCCGATTTACAACAGCACCAACAGGAATTCGTTTGAGAAGGGATAACGCAGCCGATGTTATACCACGTCCTTTCTTGCCGCTGACTTGACGACGACTGAGCTGTGCGATCTTCATTATGTTGTTTTATATATAACCGGCCTGTTTACTCAACGAGATGCTTTACATAAATGAATAACTTATGCACAATTTTTATATTTAAATAATTAATTATTCAAATTAATTATATATTGATTTATGATTCTATTTTTAATCCATGCTTCTCGTTCATCGGGTTGAATCATCACATGACTTGTTGTACTAGCTATATGATTGTGGGTATCAATAAGTAAATTGCCCACTATTCTTATTAAACAATCTAAAGTTACAGCATCTTTTGGATGTTGAGGATCGTGTAACTGCATAATACGTTTATCATTACACGTGTAAGCGGTCGAATCATTTTTTGATGTTGTTATAACTTGTCCAATAGTAGCAGCATCATTAAAATCTTCACCTGGTAAAATATTAATTATTTTCTTCATTTTAGCATCAAATTTGGTTCCATTGCGTTTATCCCAAGTTATTGTTTGTTTCACTGTAACACAATCATTTTCTTCATAACCAGGTATTATATTTTTTATTCTTCTGTTATGACCTTCATATGTGCCTAATAAAGGACCGCCCGCAATTAATGTTTGTGCCATTAAAGGTACATCCGAACTTTTTTCACCAAATCTTCCATTTGTTATTCTTTTACCTCCCGCATCCCATTTATCATTACTTCCTTGCATTAAATCAAACTTTTCATTTCCATGTATAAATGTATTTCCTCGCTTTAGCACGGCATCTTCATGTTTTACAAAATTTGATGTTCCCCTTTTTAATTCTTTAGATAATTGTTCCATAGTAACAGCGTCTTTTGGTTGAGAACCAAATTTTACATTTGACAATGCTTTTCCATGACAATCTATTTCATTAGCATCTTGTAAAATACAGTTGTCCTTGATGTATTTCAGGTTTACAGCATCACCGTCTTCCTTTGGGTATCCAATGTCATTTATAATAAACTTATAAAAAGAAAATCCTCGTTGAGTCTTTTCCGGTATTATAGAATGTAAATATTCTTTATTAACTGAATCTTTATCATTTTTTGGATTTGCCACATTGGTTATCCTATGATTTACAGCATCATATGTTTGTCCATCTTTTAAATTGTTACCCCACTGCAATTTTAAAGTGTTTAAAAGTTCAGATGATAAATACTCTTTAGTAATTGCATCGGAACTGTCAGTTGGTTTACCAAAATTAATTATTCTATGTGATTTAACATCGTAAGTATCCTTAAGTAATTTTAATGATGTTGAAGTAAATTCTTTTACTGTCTTTAAATTTGCTCCATCAGTATCTTCTTCTGGATCTTTAACTAGTTTTAAACGTTTATTACTTATGTTATAGTCACCTTCAGGTGTTTGCGGCAATCCACTTCTTTTTCTGTCTTCTCCAACTTGCACTCCTTCCCTCAGGGGCAGTGGGCTTTCCACTGTACGGGTGTTTCTTGGCGACCCCGGGGTACCTGAGCCAAGCTGTGAGACCCTCCTCACAGTTCTTCCCGAGCTAGGGCCTTTCTTCTCATCTTTCAGGTCTTAGCTCACCGTCTTTATTCTTTCCTGAGCTAACCTTGCTCACCTTCTTGTTTTCGACCCCGAATCAAGGGTGTCTTTCCACCTTCTTTCGACCGGCGCACGCTGGGGGGTCCTGGGAGTGTCCCTGTTGTGTTGCAGGGACTGATGTGTGCCTCGCACTGCCGATGGTCTCCTCCAGTGTGTCGTCAGAAGCCAACCGCTTCGGACCTTAGTCAGGAAGTGCGGCATGGATGCAGAGATCGGACTCTGCATTGCCACGGTGCGACCCCCAGCACGTCCGGCACATTTTGTGTATCGGTGCTGGGCAAACGGAGGTTTCGGGCCCCAGAGTCCTGGGGTAGGGGTGTCTTATCTCCTACGGGGGGTAGACCTCCGAGGGTGTACCCGCTCCCGGCCAATGAAGGGCCGCCTCTTGCCGCACGATGCGCTGGTGAAACAAAAGTATGGATCTTCAAAACCAAAACACGAAATTAAAGGAGAATGAGCAGGCCGCCTTTAAGCGCAGCTCAAAACTGCAGAGGTCTCCGACCTCGAAGACTGGGACGCCGACGGGGGGAATTAAAGCCTCCCCTCCGCCGATCCCGTTCAAGGCTGCTGGTGTCGCCGGATCGTCGGCCGTAACCGGAAAGGAGAAGGATGAGGTTAAGCTGGGTATGGGGGTGACTGAGCCGGTAACACCTCTAGCCGGGATGCAAGGAATTCCTCCCAGGAAGAGTCCTCTTCGTCCGGCATTCGAGATGCAAATGCTTCGGCAGCAGCAGGACGATGCCAACGAGGAGGAAGACTCATGTCTGAAGAAAATGAACGATCTTTTGAAGGAGATGGCCAAGGCTCTCCTTATTCAGAAGAACGTCAACAAGGCGATTAAGGACGGAATTCCAAAACTCGAGGATTTCCTTGGCGAAATCGAGGAATGCCGGAAGATCAGGCTGAAGGCAGTGAAGCAGGAGCGCGACGTTATGAACCGAGTTATGTCTGCTTCGCCTCAAGCTCATCTGGCTGAGTCCCAGACTCAAGCCAGAAAGCGAAAGAAGAGGCAGAGCGGTTCTTCGCCGGAAAGCCCTGAGCTTGTTGAGGTGGACTCAGTGCCGAGACCGGTTTTTGTCACTGCGGCATCGCAGACATCTCCTGTCCAGGCTACTCAATCCGCCCCGGGCGCTGTCGCGATTCCAGCGGCTACTCCTGCAGAGGTTCCTGCTCCGGCGGCTAATCCTGCCTTGGCAGCAAACTCTGCCTCAACACCTTTGGGGGGCTGGAAGACGCGCCTGTCTAAGAAAGAAAGGAGGAGGCAGAAGCAAGTGGAGGCAGCTTCGAAAAGTGCGTCGAGGGTGGAGCGGACGCAAGTCTCAAACCCGGTGGGGGAGGCCTCTGGCAAGTCTGTCAGAAAGCCTAAACAACCCAGGCCTAAGAAGCCCAGGACGGAGGCAATCTTGATCAAGCCCTTAGGGGGGCGATCTTTTGCTGATGTTCTGGGTCAGATTAGATCGCAGGCCAAACCGGAAGAGACCGACACCGTTATCAAGTCTATTCGGCGAACCCAGAACGGGGATGTCCTCCTCGAACTGGGGAAGTCGAGTGACAAGATCGGTTTTGCCGCTTCCCTCAAGACTGCACTTGGGGACAAAGGCTCCATCAAGGCCCTAGAACCGAAATGTTCGGTCGAGATTCGGGACCTTGATGCCCTCTCCACCAAAGATGAGGTGACCCGTGCGATCCAGGTGGCACTCCCGGAGATACCGGCTGATGGAGTGAGGGTATGGCTGACAAAGCCTAACCGAAGTCAACTCAGGATGGCTGTTGCTGAGATGGGCGAAAAGCACGCCAATAAGCTGCTTAGCCTTCAGCACCTCAGAGTCGGTTGGGTCAGTTGCAGGCTCAAACGGAGGGTGGTAGTTTCGAGATGCTTCCGCTGTCTCGGTTTCGGCCACTCCTCCCGAAACTGTAACGGGCCCGACAGGAGTGCCAACTGCTTCCAGTGTGGAGGCCAGGGCCACAAACGCAAGGAATGTTCCTCGAGCCCATCCTGCTTCCTCTGCAAGGATTCAGGCTCCAGTGCCCTCGGTCACTTACCCGGGTCTGGTCAGTGCGGTGCCTTCAGAGCCGCACTTGAACAGGCAAAAGGCAGCGGCCGGTAATTCGCATCCTCCAGGCCAATCTTCATAGATCCTGGGGAGCTGATAACCTTCTAGATCAGCTCGCCCGAGAACTTGGTGCTGACGCGCTCCTTATCAGCGAACAGTATCGGGACAGAGACCCAAACATTTGGATCTCCGACAGCCTCGGTACTGCTGCATTTTGGGCGCGTAATACACAGGATGTCTTGGTGCGGAGTCACGGGCGCGGCCGAGGATTCGTCTGGGTTCGGTGTAGGGACGTGACTATCTTCAGTTGCTACCTCACACCCAACGAGGCCGTCCAGGACTTTCGCGACAAGATAGATAGCCTAGAGGAGTGCGTTCTCGGCACCACCGGGCATGTCGTCGTTGGTGGCGATTTCAACGCCAGGGCCGTCGAGTGGGGAATGCCCTCTACCAGCTCCCGGGGGAAATACATCCTGGATTTCATCGCCAGGGCCGGTCTTGTCGTCCTCAACCAGGGCGACACACCTACTTTTCGGCGCCCCGGGCAGAGAGGCACGATCCCTGACGTCACCTTTGCGTCTGAGTCGCTCCTTCCGAGGATCTCTGGCTGGAGGGTTGTCGAGGACTACACGGGTAGCGACCACCAATACATCGTGTTTGACCTGCATGATCAGGCAAATCGTCGAGTCTCCGCATCTCGGGAAGGGCCACGCCGGTGGAACACCAACAAACTGGACGTGGTCAAGTTCACCGAAGTCATCTCTCGGGGAGCGCAGGGGAATCCTGGTGAGGCTGGAGCCGAGGCACTAGTAACATCCACGATGGAACTTATCGTCTCGGCCTGCGACCAGTCTATGCCGCGAAGGAAACCCCGACGCGACAAACAACCCGTTTACTGGTGGACTGAAGAGATTGCGGAACTCAGAAGAACATGTTTAAGAACTAGACGAGCCGCCACTAGAGCGAGAATTCCCGCAGACAGAGTTCGTAAGTCGGAGGCCTATAAAGCTGCGAGAAAATCTCTCCGCCAGGCGATCAACAGGAGCAAGGCGAATAGCTGGAGGAGACTTCGTGACGACGTTGATTCCGACCCGTGGGGCCTGGGTTACAAACTTGTAACACAGAAACTCGGCGCCCGCTCTCCACCTTCCATCATGGAGGGCGCCACCATGGGGAGGATCGTCGCTGCGTTGTTTCCTGAACATCCACAGCGACCGCCGGTTGACTTCGGACGGGTAGAGGACGTTCCACTTTTCACTTTCGAGGAGCTGGAAACCTCCGTTCTCTCCCTGAAGAGCAACAAGGCTCCTGGCCCGGATGGGATTCCCAGTGAGGCTTTAAAGAAAGTATTTTTAATCAACGCTGACTTGTTGTTGAGAATGTACAATGCCTGTTTGGTAGAAGGGGTGTTTCCGGCTCCCTGGAAAACAGCCAGGCTTGTACTGATCAGCAAGGGCAAAGGTGATCCCGAGCTGCCGTCGTCCCACAGGCCTCTCTGCATGTTGGACACGGCTGGGAAGCTGTTCGAGAAGCTGATCCGTTCCCGCCTGACTTCTGCCGTGGAAGCTGCCGGGGACTTATGCCCCCGTCAGTACGGCTTCAGAAAGGGACGGTCAACGATCGACGCTGTCACCGAAGTTCAGAGAGCTGTGGAGAGAGCCGAGAGCCACAACCATTTCTCCCGCCGAGTAGTGCTTCTTGTTACGCTTGATGTCAAGAATGCCTTCAACTCGGCGAGGTGGGTCGATATGCTGGATGCGCTTCGCAACACCTTTCGTATTCCTGCATATCTGTTGCGGCTCGTCGAGGATTATCTACGCTCTCGAAGCCTGATTTATGACACGAGGGACGGAACGCGGACGATGGAAGTCACTTCTGGTGCCGCACAAGGTTCAATACTCGGCCCGGATCTCTGGAACGTTGCCTATGACAGCCTCCTGAGGTCCGAGATGCCTGAGGAAACCACTTTGGTTGGGTACGCCGATGACGTCGCAGCTCTCATTGCTGCACGCAACGTTGAGCTGGCCCAACTGAAGTTGAACCGAGTTATGCGGGTGGTCAACAACTGGATGTCCGATCACGGTCTCTCACTTGCTCTCAGTAAGACGGAGATCGTGATTCTTACGAAGAAGAGGATCGACACCGTCGTCCCGTTTCGAGTGGGAAGGGAGGTGGTCACATCAACTCGTGCCGCCAAATACCTCGGGGTTATGGTGGACACCAAGTTAAGCTGGAGGGATCAGATCTTCCGTACGGCGGACAAGGCCGCTAAGGTAGTGACTTACCTTAGTAGGCTGATGGCCAATGTCGGGGGTCCCCGATCCAGCAGAAGACGTCTGTTGATGTCCGCGGTCCAGTCCGTGCTTCTTTACGGGGCAGAGGTGTGGGCAGGCGCTCTAGATAAGGAGTGCTACAGGTTGCGACTCGCCCGGGTTCAGCGTCAAGCTGCGCTCCGGGTGTGTTCCGCCTACCGGACAGTGTCCGAGCCTGCCGTCCTGGTGGTCGCCGGAGTCATCCCTGTCAAGCTCTTGGCAGGGGAGAGGAAAGCGATTTATCAGAGACAAGGCGAGATCGGCAAGGACACGGCAAGAACAGAAGAGCGCTCCCGAACCTACCAGCAGTGGCAACACAGCTGGGAGCACGACACCCGAGGACGATGGACTGCGCGACTTATCAAGCAGGTCCAACCATGGGTGGAACGGCGGCATGGGGAGGTGGACTACTACCTGACCCAATTTTTGACGGGTCACGGCTATTTTCGGTCGTACCTGAACCGTATGGGAAAGACCGGTTCACCGGACTGCATTTATTGCCCGGGTGTTCCCGACGATGCGGAACACACATTCTTCCGCTGTCCCCGTTGGGAAGGGCCCCGCCTGGAGGCCACACAAATCTTTGGTGCATTTTCGGTGGACTCGGTCTGCCAAACGATTTTGGAGGATGAGGGCAACTGGGATTGTTTGTCACAGTTCGTCCGGGGCATCCTCCTGGAAAAGAAAACCGATCTGGACCGTGAAGTGGCCCAGATCCCTTGATCGAGCGGCTGGATAAGGAGCGAGCCCCACGGGCGTAAGCCAAATTTAGGCCTAGCCTGACGTAATGTGACAAACAATTCCAGGTTAGATTCCTAAAGAGTAGAGGAGGTTTTTTAGTGGGTAAACTCGTTTTTAGGGGAGCCCCACACTACAGGCTGGCCACCTGTGTGCGTAATGCATTTTTCCGCCTCTCCCTCAAAAAAAAAAAAAAAAAAAACTTGCACTCCTAACGCGGAGTACCGTCCAAACTTGTCGACGCTCATGTTAAAAATGATACATTATATGCTTGCCGTTCTTTTATATCTGCGGACAATTATACGACGACACCTCGACTTCTGAGTTCATCAACTAGAGCCACCCATTCGTTATTTAAACCTGTATGACCGGCTTCCATAGCTTCATGTAATAGTCTCATTCTGTCAACTAATTTATTAATGTCTTTGTAATAAATTACATTGGTATTGTACAGATTTTTCATCAGTCCTTTGCCAGATGTTGAAGTATCTCCTTTACTCTTTTTACCATGTTGTTCAAGAAGTGATAAATCCATAAGTGATAAAGATTTCCTTTTTAGCGGTTGTTTCACTGCTGGTGCGGTACGTAATGTTGGTAGTTTTCGTGGGGGAAACAACTTTTTTATAACAATGTTATATTTTGTTGCGCGTGAACGATTAATTATTGCATCCTTTGAGTAATTCCTTTTATGTGCATTAGTATTTTGTAAAATTTCCTTAAAAGTATTTAAATCTTTGGTTGAATAACTCAATGGTATGTTTTTAAAAATTAATTCATATAATCCTTTTGTTCCCTTATATTTATGCTCACCAATAATGATATAATCGTCTTCAGTTATTTTAAGTTTTGAATCACCTATTTTTAATTCATTCCCATCAATTCTTGCTCCGTATATGTGTGATTTACTTAAATTAGGGTTTGATTTTATATCATGTAGCATTTTTAATATATATTTTCTTCCGAGAGGTCCGTGTTGTAATATATCGCTACTCAATTGAGTTAAATTTGGAATAGATTGTTCTGCTTCAGGTATTGGCTGTTCTTCTTCCTTTTCAACAATAGGTTCTTCTTCTTCTTTTGTTTCTTCTTGGTCACTAGTGCTTGTATATGAATCATCATTGTCTTCTTTTTTTAATGCTTGTACTTCTTGTTTAGAAACTGGTAGTAAAACATCTCTTTCATAACGAGGTTTACTAATGGTTTCTGATATTTGTTTTAAAGGTTCTGTAATAGGTTTAAATGTAGTCTCTAAAAATTCTTCTCTTTCGCTTATACCCATCCTTAATGCACGGTTTTTTATCCTAATAGAATCACTGAGTGATTTTATTTCTTTCAATAGTTTTTCTTGATTTACCATGTTTACACTATGAAGTCTCATTCATTACTAGACATACCGCTATTCATTTAATGGATTAATACAAATCTATCTAACCCTATTCGATACCTTCCATCTTTTATAGCTTCATCTTTCATAATAACAAGAAATCCATACTTTTCAGCCCATGCTTTGCCGCACATCTCTTTAAATTTATCAAATGTCATATCGGCATTCACATGATCGTTATATATATGTTTCAAATTTGTTTCATCTTGCTTGAATATTATCAACAAATTTGCATTATCTCTTATAAGTTGTTTTGGAATTTTACTATAGGTTTGACCAATGTAAATACTGTCAATATTATGATGTCTCCCCATTGCGAAATAACTTCTTATTGTATCATGATTCTCACATGACACATCGTCAAATATAAATATAGAAAATGGTTTAGCTTCATTTGGTTGCATAATAGTTTCACTAGCATTAAACTTGTAAAAATTTACTTCTGGTACACTTGCTAATACCTTATCTAACAACTGGTATTTAGGTTGTTGCAAAGATTTTGAGAAAATGTATATGTTATTAAAACATAGCCCTTTTGGATTAGTTATAAGGTTAAAAACAACATTTGTTTTTCCACAATTAGAAGGGCCAGTTATTAAACATCTTATAGAGTTTGGTAGTAATTCACCATGTTTACCATGGTTTAAATTGTTATTATCCACTGTCAATTCATCTATATTATTAATATTAAATCGTTCTTTTTGCTGTACAATATCCATCTTGTTTAAAGGTTAAACACATAATGAGTTATTAAAGTATTACACCAAGTCTTTTGTAGGAATCCAAGAATCTTCACTCCTATCAAATCCCAACCAACGGACTTTAACTTTATCCTTTTTTCTTTGTAAAACTTTTTCAACAAGATATACATCACCTACTGTCGATTTTAATAATTCATGACCATAGAATCCGCCTTGAAGTAGTTCACCTTTGTTATCCTTTAAAATGTAAGTTTCTGGTATTGTCGGCTGCACTTTGTAGATTGTAAATATTTCGTTAGTCCAATTTGGTAAATATCTTTTACTAAAAACTCCTTTATATTTACTTATACGTACTTTGTCGTTAATTTTAAACTTTTTAGGTTTTAATTTTTAAATTTTAGGAGTAGTATTTTTCTTAATACGCTCCAAAACAAGCTTAGCATTATTGCTATTTACTTCAATAGGTTTCATACCAATAGTGCGATGAAACTTGTTATTGTATTCTTTTATAAGCTTCTGTAATATATCGTACCACACGTACGATCCTCGTTTAGAAAATGTTTTATACATTGCTCCTTTTAATGTTCTGTTGAATCGTTCAATTATGGAAGCTTTAACTTCCGAATTTGTAGAATAATGATTTATGTTATATTTTTTCATTAATGCTGTAAATTCTTTGTTAAAATATTCTTTTCCATCATCAGTTTGTAAATGTTTTATAACAAATTTATTTTTCTTTATAGCTGCTTCCATAGCTTTTGTTACACTTTTCCCAGTCTTATCCTTGAGTGGTATAGCGTCAGCAAGCTTACTAAAACAATCTATAATTGCCAATATATATTTAAATCCCTTATTTAATTTACTATGCGGTATCATCTCAATGAGATCGGCTTGGTAAAGATCGTTCATTCCTTTAATAATTGTATTTCTTCTTGGAAACTTTCTTCTTGCCGGCTTATGAAGTTCGTTTACAATTTTATCCTTTAATCCTTCCATCTTCAGATGTTGTTTGTACACCGCTTGAGAAAATACTAATCCTCAAAATGGTTTATCACCTTTTATATTATTTACAAATATGGGTCAAGGCCATATTATATTTGTGTAAAAAAAAAGGGAACATGGCATTGAACTTGCCATGCTCCCTCTTTTTTACGGAAAGGAAAAGGAAACAGGTGGAAGGACGAAGAATAGTTTTATTGGTCGATAGGAGTTAAAGAATAATGTCCAAAAGGTAGAGTGTGTATATTGTCTTCCCGGATATGTCTCTTATCATCCTTGTAGCTGAGTCCCCACTTAGTTTGCTTGACACTGTAGACTTGATGATTAAAGCTTCTTATTGTATTAAAAGTTGCAGTTGTTTCCATGCTTTCAAATAAACATCTTTTAAAATGTTCAAACTGTACATTCTTCTTTAAATATGATGTTTTTATACCTTTCGCCTTCTTTACAACTTGATGTTCTTCTTTTTCACTAATGTACAATTGAAAAGTATACAGTTTGGACATTAATGCCACAATTTCTTCCATAGGTGCACCATTTGTTTCATCTTTAAATTTTCCTAAAACCTTCTTGTTTATTCCATTGTCGTAATTAGGGTGATGTTGTGGGTAGTCAGAAAAATCAAAGTCATTTTTATAAACAAATGTGCGTAAATCTTTGTACATATCATTGGTTATAATCCAATAGATGAATGCATCGGTATCCATGTATGCTATTCCAATATTATCTCTACCATAAAATTTCACCATTTTATTATAATGAAAATCATACATGTGAGTTTTTGATATGTCTAAAATGGACATTCCAACATATATGGGTCGATCCATTTTAATTGAAATTTTATTCATAGAAACGGCTACAAGGTTTTCATTAATAATTATAGAAGATGCAAAGTTTGGTTTTTGCACCAATTTCTGTAATTTTGTTGGATCAACAACCAATCTTAAGTCTTTGTGATTTCTTTTGTTTTCTAATGTTTTACCGAATATCGCATTGTTCATTAATTTAAAGAAATCTTTTTGAAAATTGGATGTTGCTGCAGTTCTTCTTCTTGTGTTGCTATCTATATAAGATTTTAACCAACAGGATTGTGAAAATTGCAGTACTTTATTAATTTTTGTAATTTTCAATCCCATCTCTAGCGCTTGCTGTACTGTCCAATAATGAGCTACATACCTAGTCTTATTGTTAAGTGTCATCATCAATTTTGGCCATCTACCAGTGGGAGATATTTCTGTTTTTGCTAATAGTGGTAGATCATAATGATGGTCGTGGAGATGTTCTGGGTATTCAAAATCAAAGTCAAAGATGTAGCCAATATCCCCATATTTAGGGATATCAGCGATGTTATTGATTGAATTTGGATCAACCCATTTAAAATTGTCATATGGAAGAGGGTTCGACATGGCCCATCCGTACAGATTATTTGCATCAAAATAACCTATAACTGTGCTAGGTTGTGATGCGTCGTAATTTGGAAGATATTTATTGTTTGCTTTTACATATCTAGTTACACTTTGGGTTAATCCTCCTCGAATACCGGATTCAATCATCAACACCATGTCTATGTCAGTTAATAGTTGAAGTTTGCATTTTGTTTCTTTTAACATAGCCTGCCATGCCAATCCGGGAGCTGTGTACGAATGAAGTGGGTCTAATCCATATGCTGTAAAACAGGTGTTTCTAAATTCTTCCATTATGTCGCAGAGTAAAGTCACATCTAATTTAACATAAAAATCTGAATATTCGCCTAAGGTTCTTATTTCTAATTCATTCCATATTCTACAAGCGTGTTGATAATCCTCTTCACTGATGTCCTCTTCATGTAATTTATTCTTAAAAGCTTCTTTAGGTGGAAGTGACGTTTCTTCAAATTTTTCCAAATTGTCAATATAATCATAAGGAAAAACGCCTTTACGAAGAACTAAATCTAATTTATCATTGTTTACAATTTTCTTTGTTTCTATAAAATCTTCTTTTCTAAGATTTTCAGAAAGTTTTGATAAGCTGCACGGCATAAACCGGTACGAATCTACAAATTGCAACTTCATATTTCCAATTTTTTTACTAAAGGTTATAAACTTTTCAGTTGTTTCTGCAAGAACATCAATTGCACCATCATCTCTCCCCAATTCTGGTATTATAAAATGACCATCATAACCGCTAAGGTTATGCAATATTACAGGAATTCTTCTGGTAATCTTATAGTTTATGTTGCATGCATTACATGCTGAACCCCTATAATATCCTGTAAGATGATCGTGATCTTTAACTTTATAGTTATTTAAAGTAAATTCATTTTTACATAGAAAACAGTGGGTAGCATTTTCGTGTTGAATTTCCTCTTCTTCCTCCATTGGTATCATTGGTACTATATTATTATACAAATTTTCAACATGGCCAGCTATTTCATATAGATGATTTAAAAATGTTATGGCAACATCTTCACCACGATACACCACGGGTTTTGATGACAATCCATATGCATTCAAATGTTCTTCAACCAATGTGGATTTAACCAATAAACAAAAACTGTTAGGCTTGTGCATTTGATATTTTATACTCTTCCTTGCTTCAATGTTTTCATCTTCAATTGGAACAAGTGTTGATTCAAAATCGGCATATATTACTATTGGAATGCGATACTGATGGAAAACTTTTTCAAACTGTAAATATGATTTATTTAATGGTGGTAGAATAATCTTAGCTTCAAAATTTTCACTACACAGTTGTTTGTGCTCCAGTAACCAATTTTGTCCTCCATTTCTATGTTCTTTAAAACAAAAACATCTTTTACAAATTATTTTTCTATGTTCACTTCTTGATAATTGTTTATTGACAAGTTTTTCAAATGATTTTATCCATACATAGTGTGATACTTCATCCTTTGTAATTAATAATAAATCCGTATGGTCTGCAAGTTCGTTTTTTACCACTTTCAAAGGATACACCTTGTTAGAACTGTCCAAACCAAATACATTTACAGATATTCCAGGGTTTTGTTTTTCAAATTTAGAAATATCCTTCAAGGCTACCGGATAAGACACACCTTGAAAATTATATCTGTATCTATAGTTTTCATATTCTTCGCTGGGTCTTTGTGCATCGCGTAATATGAATTTTGATGTCATTGCATACCGGAAACATTCCGTATCATGATTTTGAACATTCACACATGATTTTGTATCTTGAATCCTTTTTGGAAGAGCTATATAACTGCTCCCATTACCCCATACCCATGCTTGTGAACTCTAATATCAATACTTACTACACTAACTAAACTCCAACCTGATCCTCGTCCTTCATGTTCTTGGATTTTATTGATGATTTCATCAAAACATTCTTCTACTATTGAATTAATATCTGAACTACTCATGATGGTTCTGTTTTTAGTTATAAATCCTCTTGGTGACAATTCTTCTTCAACGTTTATAAACATAGCATCCAATAACAGGCCGAATTTAATAAAATTCAATCGTTTTAATTCTTCTTTTAAAAGTTTAACTACAATGGTTTTTGCTTCGGCAAGAAATTTGTCTAATTCTAAATTTTCATTTTGGATTTTGTGATGTGTTACTACTCTTCCGGGCAATGCATGAATACTTAAATTAGGTAGTGCATTAGATGGTCCCGCTGTTTCTTCTTCTGCAGATGCATTTTTATTTTCATTTTGTGTTAAATTTTCATTTATATTATGATATAACTCCAGTAGTGTCAAATTGTTGGTGCTGGCTCAGTTCAAGGTCACCTGAGGGATGACGTCATCGAGGTCAATGACCTCACCGATGACGTCATCGATGACGTCATCGATTGCGTCATCGATGACGTCATCACTAATGACGTCATTTCCATGACGTCACACCCATGACGTCACAGAAATGACGTGCTGATGACGTCATCACCCCTTACGTCATCAAAATGACGTCACCGACGCCACTGAGGTCAAGGTCACGCCGAAACTTAAAATTTTTTGGCACGTTTGCCGTTTCTCGCACTACGCTCCGAGTTTCAGTCAGAGTCCCCGTGACCTTGACCACTTGGAGCGAATTTTCGACGAGAAACGGCAAAAGTGCCAAGTTAAACTCGAGTTTCTGACATGACCCTGCCTAAATGGGCAATCGGTTATCCCTCAGGTGACCTTGAACCAGCACAACACCAACAATTTGATATTACCGTGACCTTGAAAACCTAACAACGGAGCGCCGACACCGATGCGCACCCCACGACAGCCACCGAGTGACTGACTGTCAGGCTCTGTGGATGCTAGGTATATCGGCTTGAGAGACTAAGACTCTAAACTGTCAGGAATGGGAGTAACTAACTGAATTTTGCAAGGAAAAGTCATTTCATCCAATATTTTAAACAAATCCTCATCAGTAAAACTGACATTAGTCTGTTTTGTATAAAACTTAGGGTGTCCGCGCAACAGTTTGCGCCACTTAGCTAAAGTTGAAACTCTCTTAACTTTGAGTGGTGGACAGTGAGCAACTAATAAAGTCTTAACACGGCTAAGTTTCTTACCTAAAGTGTCCTGCGACATGGCTTCACCTCACAAAAGTCTGCACAATACTGAGAGACTGCTTGTAGCGCATGAGTCAAGGGAAAAGAGGTGGGGGAAACAGCAGGAGTGGGGGAAGGTCACAGTGGCGGGGGAAGGTGAGGTGGTACGCTGGAGTATCGCATCACTTCACCATGAGGTGTCCTACAGTCAACACACTGTTCTCTTGGCCCGAGTTGGCACTAGAAGAAACATTCCTGTACAGCTTAGGCTGTGAGAGCCGAGGAAGCAAAGTCAAAGTGGAAATTGTGTTAAACTCCAAGATGAAGAGTCTCCTAAATAAACTAATTGTATCCTTGCAATCTCCTATAACTTTAGAGAAATACCACTTTATTAAGCGACACCTTATACTTTGGCAAAACGAAGCGGAAATGGAAAAGATTACAGTAAAATTAATTTAACTTAAAACCTGGACTGGACACTCATGGCGATACCACGTGGCGTGCAAACGCCACCCTAAACATTACAAGTTAGGTTATTGAGCACCTCTGGTACGATAACCGATGTGCTAGAGTTAAAGTGTGATGACCTTGAGTCAAAACACTGAAATACTACAAGTCGATATCGTCCCAGAGTTAAAGTGTAGTGACCTACATTCAGAACTTGTAAAATTACTTACATATAGAGAGCTAGAGAACAGCGAGACGCACCGCATGGAAGCCGGAGACATACTGGCGAAGCGGTGTTGTGCAGCCTAGGGACCCAGTTGTGGTGGGGGTATAGCCAACACTTAGAGTACAAGTGTTGTGGGTGACCTTGACCCACTTAACTTACCCCCCCCCCGGCAAAAAGTGCGAACCCCCCCCCACCCCCACCCCCACCCCCACCCCCACCCCCTCCCCCACCCCTGATATCCTGGGCGTGGCAGCCCCGGTGGGGATATAAGGGGGTCCGGCCAGAGCCGGCTCGCAGTCCGCTCCCGCGCGTTGAACATGAACGACCGGGACGGACCGCCATAGGCATCACTAAACATTGAATGGCGCCTTCAGTGTTTAGCGAAGTCTACTCTAACTTTAAGACTTGTATTAGTTGTAAGATATTGCGCTTGCGTTTGGGTATTGCGAATTGTTTTATATGAGAGTGTTTTACTTGTACCCTATGTCTCCTGTGTCTTTTATCCTTTGTGTCTTGTTTGTTATATGTGTTTAATGTGTATGTGCTTGTTCCAGCATTGACTACGTTGAGCTCAATTGTGTGTTGTAAGTGTGTTATATGTTTCTAAAGTGTATACGCTTGTTTTAGCAATCCCCCCTTGAGCTTTTTCAATGCTCAAAGTAAATTGTAAAGTCAGGGAACGGGAGTAGGCCCCCGTGTAAAGCCACTTTTAATAATTGGTAGGCTCCTTGCCAGGCATGCAAAAGGTTGCGGATGGCATTTGGGGAGCATGTCCGTTTGTAAGCTGGCAAGCAAAAGGTTGTGGCGGCCTCTGCACTCGGACCGAGGACGTAAGCCATTAGGGTGTCCTCAGTATGTTTCCCTTCTGGAAACTCAAAATTATGTAAATGAATCTTTGTTAGCTATTTGTGTTTTTAGTCCCCAAGGCCCCCGAACATTCGTGGTTCGCCATGGATGTACGGGGGCCGAAATTTTTTAATGTCCGTGTGGCCTTGACCTACAAAGACTTGTAAAAATTCAATGCATTTTAAATTAAAAATATTAAAGATAGGTTACGGGAGTAGGCCCCCGTGTAAAGCCTATTTTAATTATCGGTAGGCTCCTGCCAGGCATGCAAAAGGTTGCGGATGGCATTTGGGAGCATGTCCGTTTGTACGCTGGCATGCAAAAGGTTGCGGCGGCCTCTGCACTCGGACGAGGACGTAAGCCACTAGGGTGTCCTCAGTTTGTTTCCTTCTGGAAACACAAAATTATGTAAATGAATCTTTGTTAGCTACTGAAAAGACAATGCAGTAAATGTTTACAAGTCTTGCGTGGCGAAGGGTACACGACATTGGATGTTGCCTTGTTGTCATAGTTGGGTCCCTTCGGAGGCTACAGCGATGACAACCCAAGTGCCTCACACCCCCAAAGGGGGGTGTGGGGCTTAATTTTTTTAAAGTTTTTTTGTGACCTTGACCTAAATATGTAAAATCTTTTAAAGTGTTTAACAGTCAGGTCTTATTAACACAGTTAATACATTAATGTCTGTTAAAAAAATATAACAGTTAGGTATTTGTAACCCACAAGTTTGGAGTTGTTTATAGTTGGGTCCCTTGGGAGGCTTCAGCTATGGTAACATAAATGCCTCAAGTGGGGCTTATTTTTTTAAAAAGTGCGAACCCCCCCCCCCCCCCCCCCGACAAAAAGTGCGAACCCCCCCCCCGACAAAAAGTGCGAAACCCCCCCCCCCCGACAAAAAGTGCGAACCCCCCCCCCTGATATCCTGGGCGTGGCAGCCCCGGTGGGGATATAAGGCGGCCGGGCTGCACGCATTTCTCATTCCGGTCCAAGCTCCCATACGGACAGGTACTCTCTCTCGCTCTTGAGACTTTTGTTTTACAAGTTCACTTCTTTCTTTACATCTATTCTTTTCATCCAATTACAATGGGTAAAATGGGTCTGAAGCTGAAAAACTACCCATCAACTTCAACCCCGACCGACACGTCTCGACCCTCATCATCCTCGACTTCGATCCTGGAATACCTGATGACTGCGAACATCCTGAGCTGCCTGACGATGCCGCCACCGCCGCCGCCGCCGCCACAGCCCGCCTCAATGCCCAGCCTGTCGCCATTGCCGGCGACAGTGGAAGAGGCTGGTGCACAGCCATCGTCAGGAGAACTCGTCAAGTCGTCAGGTCGAGCCCCGGTAGCCTCTCCAGCACTCTCGCTGCTATCGGACTCAGGATCGGAGTCTGCGGCTTTTGAAGAGACGTCTAGGTCGAGGATCACCCCATACAGCAGAACCCGGAAAATCCTCTCGTACACTACATCCCAATGTCCCTCACCTATATCCCCCATGCCACCTACACCAACCAAACCACTTCGTAAATCCATCTTCTCCCCTGATCTTCCCACCATAGACCTAACACGCTCTCCTACCCCACCCAAAATTGTTTGCTCCATCCCGCTTGAACAATCTTTGCCCCTTCTACCTCCTTCCAGCCCCATCCCTTCTAGCCAGCCTAATTCAGAGAAGCTCCAAGACGCTCCGCTAAAGAGTCCAACACAGAAACGTAAACGCGTTAAAGCCCCTGCTGGCAAGGGTAAGAAATGCGATTACGCTTGGATGTCTAGTAAGTTTGGGGTTTTGTGTTGCCAGAAACTTGCTTGTGCAGAAGGGGATCGCTGCCAACGACACCTCAAAAGTATAGTCAAATTTCGGCAATTCAAACCCTATACTCTGTACATTAAGCCTAAAACGTTCAAGTTCAGACATCCCCACGGTCCGCAACCGCGGGATATTAGAAGGCTAAAGGTTGATGAAAAATATTATTTCATTGGTCAGACATATGGAGCAGGTAATAAGAAAGTAGAAATCGTTGTAAAAGGTGAAGGCCACCTTTGTACAATGCAAGTACCACCTCGGATGGTACAAAGAGAATTTTTCATCCCTAAAGCCTATCTAATACGAAGGAAAGGATGTGAAACCGTGTGGGAAATGGACTAGGACATGGGTCCACCAAAAAAAACAAAATTGTTAAGCTGTGTTGGACAATATTTAAAAAGTCTTTTTCCAAATTATTTTTCCAAATTTAGTCTTAACCCTCTTAAAGTAAGGGAGAGGGGTATTATACAAGTCAAGTAATAAAAAAAAAACACTTGACTTGTATAATACTTTAACCTGGCGGTGATGTAAACTCACTGGGACAATCTCAAACCGTGTCCTTGAGGGTGAAGACTAAGTTACAAAAATCTTTAACAAATAAAAAACTTACCTCCAAACGCTTGTAGCTTGCTACAAGTGTTTGGAGGTAAAAATTTTTTAAAGTTTGAATGACCTTGACCCATATAAATTACTGTTTAAAGTAAACTGCTAACCTTACAACTAATGTTGTGTATCACGTGATACCCCCCACTCTAACGCTCTTACTAAGCTTGTATTAGCCGTTCATTTGATCAGTCTATTTCTGTGCTCCGTGGTAAACATGTCACGGTACAATTACAAAGGTGGTGACTTCTTGATAGATCAACACAATGCTTGGGAAGTGCTAAACCAGCATAGAATGGAAGTTGAGTATTGTATAAGACGAGACGGGTCTACATTTTATCTATGTATTATAAACAACCAAACTCATAAGTATGAACACTGGACAAAAATTAATTATAACAACATAGATGAGCTGTTTGCTTGGGTGTTTGAGGTGTGTAAAGTTATTGAAGAAACCAAAATAATGGGTGTGCTAAAGGTATGTAAAACTGATGACCGGGAAGACTAAGCAAAATTTTTATTAACCCCCCCCCCCCCGTGTTATCCCCACCACTAGAAATGGGTATATATAGGAGTGGTGATCAACCGTCCTCTCATTCTGCTTTACACCGTTAAGCTGAACACCACCATGTCTGCTATGAACGTCCCAGCCTCTACCTCTGGCCCGGTCGCCTCCAACTCCAGCCCGAGCATTGGACCAATCCGATCGGGGCCTTCGTCAAGGAGTCGTGTCCGATTCTCCGGCTTTGGTCCTGTGAGGAAGGAGTTGCGGAGCAGCGGAGCGTCTCAACCAACCACGACGGATGCATCAACTCAGACTCCACCAAACATCATCGAGTGGTACGACGAAGTGATAGAGCAAAGGGACAGAATGCTAGAGAATACTCGCAGGGAGCTACTTTATGTCAGGAGTAAATGGGAAAAACTGATTAAGAAGTGTGAAAGCCTGTTGGACAGTGATGATAGTGAGGATGAGAGTGGATAGGTGTGTGGGTAAAGACTTGGACTGGGACTTGTGTGTATGTATGAATGTGTGCGTGAATGTGAAATACAGAGCGGGGGATAGATCACTCTGTGGCAATGGACTAACATGCCACTTAGTGATCTATCCCCCGTTCTGGTAATGTTTTTGGATGGCCTTGACCCACTTTACCAAGGCTAGCTAGTACCCCCACCACTGATAAGTGTATATATACGGGTATTGATGTGCAGTTTGGTTATTCTGCTTTGTATCGCTTAGCTGAATACCTCACTTCAACATGGCTTCCAACTGCAAAACTTCTCAGGCTTCCTCTTCTTCTTCAAGAAGGCGTGCTGCCAACGTCCTGCCTGCTACTCGTGGACCTGCTCGACCATTCCACAGCATAACTGTTGCTCGGGCAAACGCCTGCAAAGCTCCAATGCTACGGACCTTGCTGGAGGTGAGCCAAGACGGGCAAGGCTTGCTCAGTCCTGGTCAACGGCAGGAGCAAGAAAGGCGTATGGCGTACTACAAACTGCAGGGTGTAGTTCCCAGCTTGAAGTTAGGCGATCCGAGAGTAGCAAGCATCAACGAGGCAGCGGACTACATATCACACCTTCACAGTGTTTTAGAAGTAAAGGACCAACAAATTGAAAACTTAAAAGAACAATTGAAACAATTTAACTTTAATCCTGTGGAGTTTGTGGAAGCAGTGATGAGTGATAGTGATGATGAAGGAACTGAATATATATTGGGTATGTAATGAAAGACTTGGACAGGGACATGTGTGTGTGTGTGTGTGTGTGTGTAGAATACAGAGCGGGGGATAGACTACTTTGCGGCAATGGACTAGCATGCTGCTTAGTGGTCTATCCCCCGCTCAAAGGGTAGCATTGGATGACCTTGACCCACTTTACAGCAAGGACAACCGGTTAACTGGTATAAAAGAGGGGGGTCTGTACATCCCGACTTCATTCTGCTTTGAACCTTCCAGTGGAACGCTAGAAAATGAGTGGATCACTGATCATTGGTAAGGAGTGGGAGTATGTAACCATAAACTATTTAAACTGTAGAGGGATGTTGAAGAAGGTGTATGATAATGTTAAAAGAATGGTTGTTGAAGAAGGTAGGGTAGTGATTGTAGCGTGGAAGAAGAAGCAGTATACAGGACAACAAGTGAGAGCAAGTGACTTTGGGGGGAATAGTGTGTTTTAAATTGGGCGAGCGAACTTGGTTAATTTGGACATTGTGTTTTGGGACTTGGAAAGGTTAATTGAAAATAGTGGCAAACATGGGGAACTCTTAATTGGCAGGGAGGACAGAGTATATGAGTAAGTGTAAAAGACTGGGGGGCTTAAGTGTGTGTAAAGACTAGGACTTGTGTGGAATACAGAGCGGGGGATAGATCACTTTGCGGCAATGGACTAGCATGCTGCTTAGTGGTCTATCCCCCGCTCAAAGGGTATTATTGGATGGCCTTGACCTATATAAAGGTAGAGGGGGAATGGGTAATAGGAGGGGGAAATTGGTATATATGTAGGACTGATGAATAAAGTATTTAGTCAAGCATTTGTCTAGACACTATCAACAACAACAATGGAGAGCTTCAGTGTTGAGTTCATCCTCTTGGAAGAAGACATCAACGAAGTGGTGGAACTTATAGAGGATAAGACCAGCCAGGGCACATTGGAACTTGTGAATTGCGAACCGTTGGACAATGCCGCAATCGATAAGATTGCATATTTCATGATGCATTTGTATAACGAACAAACAACCAATATGGAGTTTGTGCAGTACCTTTATCAAAACCAAGTAAATGTGCGAGTGACAATTACTTGGTGGCAGTAATAATAAAGTGTAACATATGGATGTGGACTTGGATGTGGACTTGGACTTGAGTGTGGTCTGCGGAATAGAGCGGGGGATAGATCACTTTGCGGCAATGGACTAGCATGCTGCTTAGTGGTCTATCCCCCGCTCAAAGGGTATCTTTACGTGACCTTGACCCACATAAATTGTATAGTTGGTGGGGGTATAAAAAGGGTAAGCAAATTGGATGGATACAACACTTCCATACCATGGCTCCACTTGACAACACCGTGTTCCATCGCAACAGAATTGTCTCTATTCTGGAGGTAATACCTCTAGAAATTATAGAAGTAGAGGACCAACTACCTGCGGTTGATCAAGAAGAGGAGGAGGAAGAGATAATGGATATTGAAACGGACTCTGACGAAGCTGGTTCAACGGACAATGAGGTGGACTTGCACGCCTACGAAACATTAGAGTCGTCATCTGAGTCGGAAATGGAATTCCAATTGGAAATCGAAGAAGAAGAAGAACAAGAACAAGACACTCCCCATCGTCCAATGGATAGGATGTTAGTTGCCAGAAGAATTATGTATTGTCATCGCTGCCTATTCCGTGATGAGGATGATTCCGACTCTGATGGTGATGTTTCACCCTTGTAAAAAGTTTAAACAAAAAGTTAAAAAAGAATGTGAGCGGGGGATAGAGCACTTTGTAGTAAATGATACTGCTTAGTGCTCTATCCCCCGCTCAAAATAATAATTCCAAATGACCTTGACCTACATAAACTTGCTCAAACAGACGTCTTTGAAAAAACTTGTACAAATTATTGAATCTAGACCAAATATCATCAATTTATCAAGCCTACTGATAAATGTATTACAAACGGTTGTGTAAAGGCTAAATTTAGCACATGAGTGATAACCTGTTTCCATATGACGTCACTTTCCCCACCTATCTGCCTCGGATATAAAGGGTCCCGGTGGAGTGCGCTGCTCATTATTGCGTGGACATTCACAGAGTGTGCATTCAAAGCCAAACTGTTTGAAATGGCTCTTTGCGACATTTGTGGGGAAATCTTTCAAGACGAAGATCTTTTCACCCTACACAGAGAATTACATGAAGACGAAGATAGAAAAGAAGATATTACCATGGATGAAATAGACTTAGACTCAATTGACCGGTTTTTGGAAGAGCACCAGAAGCAGACGAATTACTGGGACAGCTATCTACAGCAAATGCAAAGAAGAAGACCTAGTGTGATACAATTTGCTGGTGCTGGACCATCTACTGCTACAAGACCTATTGAAGAAGAGGACACCGAAGAAGAGGACACCGAAGAAGAGGATATGGAAGAAGAAGAACTGGAAGATGTAAGACAACTGCGCACCACGGCCTTGCCAGGACGAGTTGTAACACATTTCAAAATTAATAACGTTCAATTGGAATTGGAAACATTTATAACCCAGGCTAAGGAACTTGTTGGTCAAACGTTGAGGGAAGAATTACAAAGGCTAAATTTTATTAAATTTGGAATGGTGTTAGAGGCTATGTTTAACAATACTGATGGTGAAACAGCATTGAGAGCATTCATTACCAAAAATCGAACCCTTACCTTCACCTCCGACATTGATGATATTATTGAAGAATGCTTGGAGGAACTTATAACCAAACTCCAAGAACATGAAGGAAGAGGATCTGGATGGACTTTGTCATCAATCGAAGGTATGGATGTTAGGGTTCATAAACATGGATATGGTTTAAGAGGTAGTAGTTTTATCCCTCTACCAAAGAAAATCCAAAACACTAACTCGTGTAGAAATGTTCAAAATGAGGGTAATGAATGTTTCAAGTATGCAATGTTAACCAAGTATGTTAAAAACAATCCTTGTAGAGTTGGTAGAGAATACTACGAAAATGAACACCGCTACAACTTTCAAGGTCTTACTTACCCAGTTACTTTAAAAGATATTGGCAAATTTGAAAAGAAAAATCCTGGCGTTTCAGTCAATGTTTTTGGTCTGGATGATTCCAACAACGTTTATCCTTTGCGGGTAGTAAAGGTTGAGCAAAGAAACCATACGGATTTGCTATTGATAACCAAGGGTGAAATTTCCCATTATGTATGGATAAAAGACTTTGAAGCGTTAGTTGTAAAACAATTGACCAAAAGAGTAAATAGGATTACAGTTTGCAAGAGATGTTTCTGCTTTTCTTGGAAAGATTCAAGACGTGGAGGATTGGACTGGTTATTGGAACATAAAAGACTTTGCAACGAGAACTATGAAGTAAAGATAAGTCTTCCACCGCCTACCCGAGCTTCAATACAATTTAACAAGACAGTTCACCAATACCGAATTCCACTAGTGGTCTACGCAGATTTTGAATCAACGTTAGTACCACAGGAGCTGCCGGACGGCGAAGTGACTAGAGGAACAAAATATCAGTTGCATCAGCCCAACAGTTTTTGTTTACTAGTTAAATCAACCTTGTCTGAAAACCAATTGCAAGACTATGGTTTAACATCCACTCCAATACTCTACCGTGGTGAAGAAGCCGCTAAGTATTTTGTAGACCAACTGTACGATATTGCTGGAAAGGTTCAACGCTTGTTCGGTAATATTGTACCTATGGAACCTTTAAACCAAAATCAACAAGAAGAATACAACTTAGCGACAAGATGCTATTTATGCAAGAAGATGTTTAGTGAAGAAAATCCAAAAGTAAGAGATCACGATCACCTGACAGGGTTATACAGAGGAGCTGCTTGTAATTCATGCAATATAAATTACAAACTGCCAAACTTTATTCCTGTCGTTTTACACAATCTTAGCGGCTACGACTCCCACTTTATTATTCCAGAATTAGGAAGAGATGATGGTAAAATTGATGTTCTTGCTACAACATTGGAAAAGTACATCAGCTTTTCAAAAACAGTAGGTAAAATTAAACTTCGCTTCGTAGACTCTTACAGATTTATGGCATCTAGTTTAGCCAAATTGTCAGAGAACCTAAGAAGAGAAGACCTAAAAGAAACCAGAAAAATTGTACCTGAAGATAAATTAGACCTAGTATTACGGAAAGGAGTTTTCCCCTATGATTACATAACGTCTGCAGAAAAATTCGAAGAAACCAGTCTGCCACCGATTGAAGCCTTCAACAGCAAATTAAACGAAAGTGAAATCTCCGTTGAAGACTACAATCATGCTTGTAATGTTTGGAACCAACTAAACATTCAAACCTTAGGGGAATATTCTGACTTTTATATAAAATTGGACGTAACTCTGCTGTGCGATGTGATGGAAGAATTTCGAAACACCTGCTTCTCCGCCTATGGACTGGACCCTCTACACTCGTACACATCTCCAGGATTAGCATGGCAAGCTATGCTAAAGTCAACCAACTGTCGACTGGAACTTCTAACGGATATTGATATGGTGCTCATGATGGAATCTGGTGTACGGGGCGGTTTGACACAAGCTGTAACACGTCATGTCAAAGCCAACAACAAGTACATCCCCGGCTTCGACGAGCAACAACCATCGGTCTACCTTGGCTACTTTGACGCAAACAACCTTTATGGTTGGGCAATGTCAAATCCGCTTCCCTACGCTGACTTCAAATGGATCGACCCGGCCACCATCGGAGACATCTCACAGATTCCAAAGGATGGTCCAAAAGGCTATGTTTTGGACTGTGATTTTGAATACCCGGAGCACCTTCATGACCATCACTACGACTTGCCTCTCCTAGCCAAGACTGAAGTTTCACCGACAGGAAGATGGCCAAAATTGATGATGACCTTGGAGAATAAAGATCGCTATGTGGCTCACTATTGGGTAGTTCAACAGGCTCTCGAATTGGGTCTACGTATAGTGAGAATTCATAGAGCAATTGAATTCACCCAGTCTTGTTGGTTGAAACCATATATTGATTCCAACACTACAAGAAGAGCTGCAGCGACAACAGCATTTGAAAAGGACTTCTATAAATTAATGAACAATGCCATCTTTGGGAAGACCTTGGAGAACAAAAGAAAACACAAAAATGTAAAATTAGTGAGTGATCCTAGGAAATTGGAAAAATTAGTGCAAAAACCAAATTTCGGAACATCCATGATTATAAACGAAAATCTAGTCGCTGTCAGTATGAAGAAAACAACAATAGTCATGGACCGTCCGTTATACATAGGTATGTCGATTTTGGACATAAGTAAAACCCTGATGTATGATTTCCATTATAACAAAATGGTTAAACACTACGGAAGGGAAAACATTGGAGTCGCATACATGGATACGGACGCGTTTATCTACTGGATAAAGACTTTGGACATGTATGAAGACCTAAGGACTTTTCCATACAAAGAAGATTTCGACTTTTCTGACTATCCGAAGAACCATCCAAATTTTAATGAAAAAAATAAAAAAGTAATTGGAAAATTCAAAGATGAAGCAAATGGAATGCCTTTAGAAGAAATAGTGGCGCTGATGGCAAAATTGTATTCATTTAAGATGTACCACGAGAACAACACACCGACAGTGAAAAAAGCAAAAGGAGTGAAGACATCTTATTTGAAAAAACACGTAACATTTGACCACTACAAGACTTGTTTGTTTGAAGATACTACGATATCAGCAACATTCAACAATATCCGAAGCTTCAAGCATCAAGTCTACAGTGTCACCGAAATTAAAAAAGCACTGTCAGCTCGGGATGATAAAAGACATATTTTGCCTGACAAAATCCACACTCTTCCATTCGGCCATTACTCCCTAAACCCTATCAACTAGTAACCTATTCTTCGTCCTTCTACAACTTCGACCTTATTCCTTTCTCCTTCCATAAAAAAAAATGGGGAACACGGCAAGTCCAACGCCGTGTTCCCCATTTTTTTACACAAGTTTGGATGACCTTGACCCATATAAATGATGTGAATATTTAAGACAACGTTCATTGTGATTATACATGTGATACAACAAACATTGAAACCTGCAATATGAAGGACTTGAAGCAACAAATTGTCAACGAACTTCATAAACCTGCAAGAAGAAAGTTTCCACGAAGAAATACGGTGATAAAAGGAATTAATGATTTATATCAAGCAGATTTAATCGAAATGATTCCTTATAGCAAACAAAATAAAGGATATAAATACATATTGACTGTTATTAACTGTTTTTCAAAAATGGCAGATGCTTTACCACTAAAAGATAAAAGTGGCAAAAGTGTTACAAAAGCAATGGAAACAGCTATACAAAGAGACAAACATACTATTAAACATTTACAAACAGATGATGGAAAAGAATACTTTAATAAGGAATTTGCAAATTTAATGAAAAAACACAATATAAACCATTACTCAACCAATTCAGAGGTAAAAGCTTCAATAATCGAAAGATTCAACAGAACTTTAAAAAGTGCAATGTATAAAATGTTTTCCAACAGAGGATCGCACATATGGATTGATATGTTACCAAAACTTATAAACAATTACAATAACAAATTTCATAGGACTATCGGGATGAAACCAAACCAAGTAACTAGTAAAAATGAAAACCTTGTATTAAAACGTATAAAAACGAATACTAAACCAAAAGTTGAAAAACTAAAGCCTAAAAAATTTAATGTGGGTGATAAAGTGCGAATAAGTAAATATAAAGGTGTATTCAGTAAAAGATACCTGCCAAATTGGACCAATGAGGTTTTTACTGTATTCAAAGTACAACCTACAGTACCTGAGACATATATTTTAAAAGATAATAAAGGACAATTGCTTGAAGGAGGGTTTTATGGACATGAAATGTTAAAATCAACAGTAGGCGATGTATATTTAGTTGAAAAGGTGTTGCAACGGAAAAAAGATAAGGTCAAAGTACGATGGTTAGGATTTAATAAGACGGAAGATTCTTGGATACCTAAAAAGGATTTGATATAACGATAGAGAATCATTTTAGGTTGAACCATTACAAAGGATGGAGATAGTACCACAAAAAGAGAGTTTTACTATTAATAATATAGATGAACTCACAGTGGATAATTCAGAATTTAATAGTGGGAAACATGGCAATTTGTTACCAAACACCGTTCGTTGTCTGGTTACCGGACCTTCCAACTGTGGAAAAACTAATGTAGTATTCAATTTGATTACAAACCCTAAAGGATTACGTTTTAACAATCTATATGTATTTTCAAAATCACTACAACAACCAAAGTATCAATTATTGGAAAAGATACTGACTAATGTGCCTGAAGTTAAATATTTAAAGTTTAATGCAAGCGAGAGTGTCATGCAACCACAAGAAGCTAAACCATTCTCCGTGTTCATATTCGACGATGTATCTTGTGAAAACCAAAACACAATAAGAAATTACTTCGCTATGGGTCGACATAACAACATAGATAGCATTTATATTGGTCAAACTTACAGCAAAATACCAAAACAACTTATTAGAGACAATGCAAACATGTTAATTGTATTTAAACAGGACGAAACCAACCTAAAACATATATATTTTGATCATGTAAATGCGGATATGACTTTGAACGATTTAAAGAGTTATGTGGAAAGGCTTGGGCTGAAAAGTATGGGTTCCTAACAATTATGAAGGAACAACCGCTAAACAATGGTCGATACAGGATAGGATTTGATAAATTTATATTAATACATTGAACATGGTATAAACTATTCATTGTTGTACAACACGTCTTGCTACAAACATGGTTAACCAAGAAAAATTAGTAAAAGAAATAAAATCACTTAGTGATTCTATTCGGGCTAAAAACAGAGCATTAAAACTAGGTATCAGCGAAAGGGAGAAATTCCTTGAATCTACTTTTAAACCTATTACTGAACCCTTGAAACAATTAAACAAAAAATTCGCTAAACCTGTATTGGAAGGAGATGCGATTGCACCTATCACAAAGTTTGAAAGAGAAAGTGTAAAATATGAAGGTTTTAGTGATGAAGACCCGGAATCCTCTACATACAGCGGCTTTACCGGAGCAGAATCTGAAAGAGAGCTAGAATCACCAGGATATAGTGAAAGGGGACCTGAAGAAGCACCAACTGCTAGTGAAGAGGAAAAAAGAGAAGAGGCAAGAGAAGGACCGTCAAACATAAGCTTGTTGGGTGAAAACATTCATAACAAAGGACCTTTAGGAAGGAAATACATGGTAAAAATGTTACTCGGAACAATTCCTAATAAGAATTACCATAGTTATGGAGCGAGATTAACAGAAGATGGTTTAATGATAGGTAATAGCCCGTTAAACGTTGACGAACATGATAATATTGTTGTTGGTGATCAAAGATATAAGGGCACAAAAGGATTATTTGAATTATTATTTGAAAATAAGCCTTCAGTATCGTTAGTAAAGGAAAAAGACATGGAAGCATATAAAAAGATTTTGGAACAGACAAATGCATATAGGAGAAAGTATTTACCTGACCAGCTTCCTTTTAGATCTAAGTCTTTAAAATATAGAGAATTTGTATCCAAGTTAATACCAACTAGAAGACAAACAATGCCGTTAACACAAAGAAAACCTGTAAAACGAAGATTTATGGCATCCACTTTGGATGTAAGTGCTCAGGAACGAAGAAAAAGAAGTAAGTCTGTTACAGGTACAGGTTTAATGAAGAAACTATATAACACAAATGTGATTTATTACAATAATATCAATAAATTGGTGGATAGAATGAAACTAATACATGAAGCTAAAGAAGCGGGTCATACAGGATTGGAAAACGAATGGGTGGCTTTGGTGGATGAACTCCGAAACCGTGGGGTAATCTTTTAAAAATGTGTTACTCCTTAGAGTACTATTCAGTTGCACCATGAGTGTTGACAAGTTCGGACGTTACTCCTCGGATGGGTTATATTATGCGAATAGTTTAAAAAGAAGTGCTGGTTTACCACAAACACCTGATGGAGATTATGATATGAGTAATAAAAGGTTAAAAAACATAAAAGATCCTTCGGATGAAAACGATGCAATAAACTTAAAAATATTAAAGGAAAAGATATCGCCAACATTAAAACTACAAAATAACACATATGACGCAGAAGATCATAGAATTATCAACGTTGGTAAACCAAATCAAAACGGTGATGCGATAAACAAAGGTTATTTGTCATCTGAATTAAAAAATACGTTAAAATTCAATGGGAAAACGTATAGTGCCAACAATAAACGTATATCCAACGTAGATGACCCTAAAGATGCAAAAGACAGCGTAAATAGACGCTATTTACATTCTTTGATACCTGAAAAGACAAAAGATGGATTTTCTTTTTATAAATTTGTTATTAATGATATAGGTTATCCAAAAACTGAAAACGATGCTGTAAATCTAAAATATATTAAAGATCATTGTATCATACGTGATGTAGGGGTTATAGATTGTTTTAATAATTGTTTAGCAAATGTTAAAGATGGTTCGGCGCCATCAGATGGAGCAACAGTGGGTCAAATGATGGAAACCTTAAAACAAGAAACAACCTCTTTTGTAAAACAAGATCAAGTAGTATCGAAGCAAGGGGATGACTTTGTTCAAGGTAATGAAATATTTAATTTATTAACATACAAAAATAATGCTTGGGATTGCATGGGTAAAGGGTTATCAAATATGAGATTGGGTTACACTGCTCAAGATGCAGCTGCTTTATCACAAACCGTACATCTAGATCCAAATCATTCTTTTAGATTCTTTACATGTAATAATAAAGTAATAAAAAACTTGCATAATGGAAGGGATCCAAATGATGCTGCAACTGTAGGACAAACCATCACAACATCATTAAAGGATAGTAAAGTGTATGATTGTAATAATAAACGTATAACAAACCTTAAAGACCCTGAACATGTAGATAATGCTGTCACCGTTAATTTTCTTGTAAAAGTTTTAGGTAATGCGATATTTGATTTACACAATCATTTTACACCAGATATTCTTCAAGGAAAATCAGGTCATAATACTTATGCTGAATCCATGAGAGGTGAGTATATTAAACGAGAAATTTATAATAAATACTTTACTAACCCTAAAACGAAACAGTTTAGATCATCAGATTGGGGTGATATTGATATTTAAGTAAATAACTCAATAAATGACTTCATTTATGTGCAACCTGTCATAGAGTTAACACATGAGTTGCACATTGCCATTATAAAAGGACAATAATGACGTTCAAGTACATCAGTCCATATCGAGACACTGCAAGAAAAGGAGGTGGGATCACGTCCACAGCGGTTTCTCTGTTAAGTAAAGCTTTAAAACAAATTCCAGTAGGATCCATAGTAAATAGAGCAATAGACGCATTACCATACGAATTTCATATACCAGGAGGTTATCAGTATTGCGGACCAGGAACTAAATTGAAAAAACGACTGGAAAGAGGCGATCCTGGCATAAACAAGTTAGATCAGGCTTGTAAAGAACACGATATCGCATATTCCACGTTTGCCGATTCAAAAAATAGATCAATAGCTGACAAAAAGCTTGCGGACATAGCTTGGCAACGAGTAAAATCAAGTGACGCTAGCATAGCAGAAAAAGCAGCAGCTTTAGCAGTAACAGCAGGTATGAAGGCTAAAACAGCAGTAGGAGGTGGAAGAAGGAGGAGAAGGAGAGTAAAAAGGAGGTCAACCACAAGAAAACATGGAGGAAATATAAAAAGAAGACGACGATCTACAAGAAAAGGCAGGAAGAAGCCCACCGTGTGGTCAATGGTAAAAAACGGGGCAGGTCTTTACCTAAGACCTTATCGTGCATATTAAATGAAAGAAATCAATTGGTCATACCACATAAAGCATTAACCAATATTGAATTATTTAAATATATTTCCTGTTTAAAAATACCATTTTTCCGCGGTGTGTTTATGAAAGACAGTTTACCAAAGAAAATGTGGCAAAATGAGACTGGAATTGTAAATTTGGATAATACTGAAGGGCCTGGCACCCATTGGGTTTGTTATAAGAAACTAAATAACAATGTATATTATTTTGATAGTTTCGGTAATTTGCCACCACCAAAAGAACTTCAAAATTACTTTAAATCTGCTAAAAACATATATTATAACTATAAAAGAGAACAACCTGATAATACTTCAATATGCGGCCATTTATGTTTGGAATTTCTAGCTAAAAGTATCAGTCACTATTGAGATGTCTTCCTATACGGTATCATTAACAGGAAAATCGTCCACTTTACGAAGTATCCTTTTTCCAGCGTTACGCTTGCAAAAAGGAAGGTTTTGGGAGGCGGCACTATTGGATTTTACAACGTACAACTCTATTCCCAATGTTACGGAAGGTAAAAATAACATATTGCATTATTATAAGGGAAAGGATGCCAGTGGAAAATTTACAGACTTACAAGAGTGCAGGTTACCCACAGGTTCTTATGAAATTGATCATATAAATGAATTTTTGCAAACTAAAATGGGAAAAGACAATATAACATTAAAAGGTAATAATAATACGATGAAAGCTGAAATTACTTCCAAATATTATATAGATTTCACTCAACCAAACTCAATTGGTGATTTATTAGGATTTTCCAACGATGGGCCTGTATTAGAACCAGATGTAACACATTCCGGTAAGAAAACAGTAACAATATTAAAAGTCAATAGTATAGACATAACTTGTAACATTATACAAGGTGCTTACAGGGATGGGGCTAACACCCACATCATACATACTTTTTACCCAAGTGTACCACCTGGATTTAAAATTGTTGAAAAGCCACAAAACCTGGTATATCTACCGTTGAACACCACTTTCATTTCAGACATTGTGTTGAGCGTATTGGATCAAGACGGTAACTTGGTAGACTTCAGAGAAGAGCCTATTACGATTAGATTACATTTAAAATCAACACTTTAATACAAAACCATGGGTTTAACATTTAAAAGCGAACAACCTACGGGAAACCGCATTAGTAGCTCTTCAGCTGTGGAGGAGTTAACACGCGAGAACATCCGTTTCTTAGAGAGAATTGGATTAAAATTAACCGATTATGGATATACTGGATATAGCGCAGGGTCCAACATTCGACGAAACCCTATGGGAAAAAGAATATCACACCCACAACCCTTACACTTCATCGAAATTAAACAATAACGATGAAATTCGTATTCCCATACAAAATCAAGACATTTACACATTACCATGTGAAAGTTACTTGTACATTGAAGGACAAGTTACTAAAAAGGACGGTACTACTGTTGGTACAACAGTTCCATTTATAAATAATCCTATGGCTTTCCTATTTGATGAAATTAGATATGAAATATCAGGTGTAACAGTTGATTCCACTAAAAAAGTAGGTATTACGACAACTTTAAAAGGATTAACATCTATAACACCCAATGAAACCAATTTACTTAAACCTGCCGGATGGGTATTACCTACGATTGACACGATCACTCCAAATCCAAATGGATATTTTGATTTTCATATTCCATTACGTTTGTTGCTTGGTTTTGCTGAAGATTATAGGAAAATAATATTAAATGTTAAACAAGAATTAGTTTTGTTGAGATCTTCTAACGATAAAGACATTATTAAAGCTGCAGATGCTACTACAGATGCGACTTTAGAATGGAAATTAAAATTAGACAAAATTGTATGGAGAGTTCCACATGTTAAATTGGCTGACGAGCATAGAATGCTACTTTTAAGAAAATTAAAAGCCGATCGTGATATTGTTATTCCATTTAGAAGTTGGGAATTTCATGAGCATCCCAGTTTACCTACTACGGATCGACACACTTGGACTGTTAAAACATCGAATTATGTAGAACGAGCCAGGTATATTATATTTGGTTTACAAACAGGTAGAAGAGACGCCATTACTAAACATGCAGGACAATTTGATCATTGTGACTTGAAAAATATTAAAGTTTATTTAAATTCACAATTCTTTCCATACGACAATTTAAATGTGTCATTCACTAAGAAGAAATACAGTATATTGTACGATATGTACGCGAGATTCCAAAGTTCATATTACGGTAAAACAAATACACCTTTATTACCACCTGACAAATATTTCGATGCCTACCCAATAGTTGTAATCGATTGTTCTAAACAAAATGAATCAGTAAAGTCTTCAAGTGTGGATATAAAAATAGAAATGGAATTCAACGATGCTATACCGGCTAATACAACTGCATACTGTTTAATTCTACATGATAAAATCGTAACATACACACCTTTAACTGGAATTGTTAAAAATGTATTGTAAGAACCGGTTTTGTTTCATTCCGCGGGTATAAAAGCAGAGCGTACAGACCGCTTCTCATCAGTTTGTTGCCTACTGTTGTATGGGTAGCATCGTATTCAATATGGCTTCTCCTAGTGGTACACCTGAAAATGTGGTAGATATTGAGAAGGAGATATCTGAGTTTTTAGATCCTCAAGGTCACCAGGAAGGAGGTGAACAAAACGTTTGCGGACAACTTCACGCCAGTAATAATGTTGAAGAAAAAGGTAAAAGAAGAAAGACTATACAAAAGAGAAAAAGGGATATTGAAGATAATATTTCTCCAAACATATTGAGTGAGGTATTTTTGCGAATATTTTACCCAATCTCTTCCAGTTTGGATAAAAGTGTTTTAATCGGTGTTATGAAATCTACAGATTATTCCCCTACTGTAATTTTAACTCATGGACCCAAAATGATTTTGTTTACGGACAGTGCTTGGGAATCGTTTATGAAACATTTGCATCTGCTAGAATGCTATTTAAGTAGTAACATGTTTGGAAGAAAGACAAGGGTAGGACTTTTGGATTCAAATGTGAAAATTGATATTATTAAACAACGTGGTGATCATCAGCTACGGTTTAGAGACACAACAAGACATGATAACAAAATTCAACTTAATCGAGAGGAGTTTTTCATTTTAACTTGTGCTACTGAACCTATAACAAGATACTTGAGACAACTGGTGTTTTCAAGTTCGATTATTAAAGATTATCTGGAAGACACTTTGGACAAACAACCGGACGCACCTATATTATACGGACCTGTAGATACTTCTATATTTAATAGAGTTCCTCATGAAGTACAGATGTGGAGACAATTGGAAAAGTACGCTCAACTACATAAGAAATCAGTAAAACAGGAAGAAGAGGAAGATGGAGGAGAAGAATCAAGTGTTAGTGATGAAAATGAAAACAAGGAAAATATAAAGATGGAAACTTAAATAACAATGGTTAGTTTTTAAAACAATAACCAAAATTTTGTGGGGTTAGGCCTATTGGGGACGGTGCCCACGTTAAATATACACCAACGCGCCAACAACTGTACGGCCGGGTATAAAAGTAGTACCTACCGTGGTGTGGAAATCAGTTGACCTCCTGACTTCGTAATGAGCAGACGTGTGACCTTCAAAATGGACAAGGGAGAAGAACAACAAGTAAAGTCCAAGCCTGGTATTATTGAGTTTCAAGCGTTTCGTGGTAATGATGATAGATTCATTATAAAAGAACTTGTGTTTTTGGACATGAATACAAGTGTTCCTTATTCGTTTTTATTTAAACCACCATGTTCTTATTCGTCTTTAACTAGTAAAGCCGCTACTACCAACAGATGGATTTCAAAACACTTCCATCATATCGATTGGTATGATGGTTTTACAAGTTACACGGACTTGTATCACATTATGCATCACTTTTCAGACAAGTTTACCAATATTTACACAAAGGGGCTGGAAAAGAAAAGATGGATCGAAGGATTTACTCATGTTCCGGTTAATGATGTGGAATTGGATAAGAATTATCAATACATGCTGGAAACCATATGTATTTGTACAAAAAGCCCAGAACATGATAAAGATAGACATTGCGCTTTGAAAAATGCCTATAAACTCGCCTCTTACCTTCAAAATGGGGAAGTGGGGAGTGGTGGGGGTAACGGAGAGTATATAAGTGGGGAGCAGACAGGGACCTGGCATGAGTATTACTCGAGATTCCGAGACGACAACATCTCCGAGCAAGAAGACGATCTGTAACCTGACCATGGCATCTCACCAGTTCCTTCAGACTTTGGTCGAGCAGTTCAATGCTCACTCCAAGTCAACAATATTACCTGTAAAGAAGTGCTCGGAACTAAAAGACGAGAAGCACTACATAATCCATGCTATGAAGAAGATGGAGACTACAGTTGGGGAGGCCATCTGCTGCAGTCTCAGCGAGGCACCGTTTACTCTGGGGGATGAACCAAAGTTCCAGGTGTACCTGCCCAAGAGATTCGTCCATCTTCTACAAAACGAGGATCTTCGCTCTATTCAACCCGGGTGTCTATACCTGGTGTCGCACGGCTGCACGGGTAGCAATTCTACAGAGTTGACCATCCACATCGCTGACAAGCAGCAGTGTTAGATTTAAGTTTTAATGTTGTAAATATGTTGTTGTTGTAATGTTTTATAAATAAACGAATCATAAAAGACAAAAAAATTAAAAAAAACAAAAATGCAACATATCAATATGTGACAAACTTCACGTATTGATATGTTGCATTTTTTTTTAAACTTCGCGGGTGACCTTGACCTTTGACCTTTGCATTTCACAACTACCCCCCCTACCGTAATTACCCCCACTACCGCACTAGGATTCAAACCTGCTTGGATGCGAAAAACGGTCATTCTGTTGCCAACTAGCAAACGATGAGCACCTTGTACGAGCTTTGCTTACAACGAGTTATAACTGACGCATCTTTATTCCAGATGGCTTTACGAGATAATATCCCTATAACAGTAAAGCAGGATATCGAGGAGTACAAGAAAGATAATAGAGGGTATTCGGGATACTCCTGGTATAGGTTCCAAGACGGGGAAAAGTTTTGTAGGCCTTGTGGCAATGCTGCCGTCAGAGACCTTCGACGGTTCGTACAGGAAGGTGGTAGAAAACAGTTTGGATTTCTAGCACCAATGTTTAGATTTGAAAACTACAAGGACACCTGTGCTATTTGTTCCATCCCTTTGTATCAATGGAAAAAGTTTAGAAGTGTTTAATTGCATCTTCCATACCCCCACCACCATCACCCCCACCACTTTTCCATGTACCTCCAAACGCTGTGCCTCGGCTTCATTTCTACTCCAGCAGCCAACCTAGCAACATCAGGATGTCTCTCAACGTCAGTTGCGCAAGTTACGAGGAGGTGAGCATCAAGACTCAGCAGGAGCTAAACGACTTATACAAGGAGTTGCAGCTGATGGTGGCACGAGGCTACCGTATAAATGTGCAAGTTTACGCTTGCAATATACGGAACACCCGGCAGTCAAAGGAAGAGCCTGGACACTCCTCGACGGCTTCCTCACCAGCGTCCATGAAGACCGAGCCAGACAACTTGGACTACTTCAGCTGACTAGCAGTTGTATTTCTTGTCCTAACCATTGTAGAATATGTATATTTTTTCATTATATTAAAGAAGTAAAAGAGCAAAAACACCTATCTTGTTACTGACATATAAGCTCAGTAACAAGATAGGTTTTTTTAAAACACAATTTGGATGACCTTGAAACTTCCCCCTCCACTGCTTTGTTACCCCCACCACTTGACTATTGGTGTACATGGCACATCGCAATTGGAAACCTCATTCCATCTTCAACAGCCACACCGACAACATCAACAATGGCAAACCTACCAACAGATGAAAGATGTCCTCACGCATGTTGTGACTTCGTCCACGAGTTGGAGAAGAGGATGCAGGAGAGGGCGATAAGAAGAAAACAGATCCACTCAGAAAATATCATGATAGTCAACGGCTATCTTTTATTGTTCGGCCTTATTATGGTTGTACTTTTCATACTGTACGGCATAGTCACATGTGTCGGCAAGGTTGCAGAAGAAAACGCTCGCCACCATCAATTGGAAAGTTTCAATGTTACTTTGTAAGTTTTCCTTTTTTTTAAAACTCCGTTTGGATGACCTTGAAAATTCCCCCACTACTCCACCACACCCCCCACCACTTCACCATGTTCCTGCATGAGCATCACATCAACCGTCATTCCTTGTCCGACAAGCAACCATGGCAGACAACAACACCATCAGCCAAGCTGACTCCACTACTGATGTCGGTACAAGTACGGGTTGGACACTGTCGATCGATAGTGTACACTATTTGGAGTCAATTTGCGAACGTATGAAGGAAATACTGCGGGACAACCCTGGGATCATAATACAAATGAATTTAAATTATGATTGGTCCCAAGTTAGAATGCAAGGGGACGACAACAACGGTCAACAATCTCCACAATATTCGCCCATGTCCCCGATCTATCCTTACGGCGAGTCTGACGTCGATGAAGATGAGGCTGATGAAGATGCAGGGGACAACGAGGCTGAAGAGGAGTAAGCTTCATTCCTTTTTTTTAAAACCTAAATTGGATGACCTTGAGAATTCCCCCTCCACTATTTCCTTTTTTTAAAACCCAAATTAAATGACCTTGAAAATACCCCCTCCACGTACTTTTGGTTTACCCCCTCTACTTTTCAATACTGTTACCACAGTCTGTAGCTCACATCATTCCTTGCTTAGCTATCATGGCGGACAGCACTCTTTCTCGAGTTGACTCCACTACGGATGAAGAATGGCCATTTTCCTGGAATGTTCATCTGCAAGACTCGGCAGAAGTGGATATGTTGCATGAGAAATTGGTGTATGTATTAAACGAAACCCCCAACATTGAATGTAGAATGACTATGGATTTCGATGCGACAGGGGTCCACACTCAACCTTCCACTTCCAGCCAGCCTGAACCTCAGCTACAGCCAAAGAACTTTACACATCTTTACACTCCAATACGGCCGGAGGATGTGGTTATCAGCGAGGCAGACTCTACTACAAGTTATATTGAACCAACGAATTGGAAGCTTGTTGTTGACACCTTACACAAGGTCGACTTAGTATGTGACAAATTAAAGGAATTGATGATGCAAGATCCTGGTCTTCGTTTTAAAATTGATTTGTTTTTCATCTGGGGAGCACCTGCACGGGGCTCTTCGTCTGACAGCTCTCTAAGTACAACGGATGAGGAGGAGGAGGAGGACGACTAGTTATCTTTTTTAAAACTCCGTTTGGATGGCCTTGACCTTTCCCCCTCCACTGAGTTTATTTAAGGTGCACTCTCAATGACTGCAGCATCATTTCATCGCGCACCTTCACCACAGCAACATGGAGAGTCAACTCAACTACTGTTGCGAACGGAAATGTTTTTCATGGCCGAATGACATTGATGTTGCGGATGGCCTGGCGTGTAGAAAATGTGAAGCTTTTGGTCAATGCATGTGTAAGTGCAAGTCTTGGAAGAAGCCGAAACCGGAGTTGAAGACATTCCATGTGTACCAGATGAGAGGGCATAAGTACACTTGTTGCCCTGAACGTTGCATTGAATTCACATTAAAACAGCTAACTGGCTGCAAATTGTGCAACAATCATTTTGCAGGTTTTTGCAAACATTATTTAGGAGCCTGTCAGTACAGATCAACTTGGCATACAGAAGCACTCACTATCAATGAAATCGCTATAGATACACAAGAGTAGTCTTTCTACTCTTTTCTTTTTTAAAACTCCATTTGGATGACCTTGACCTTTCCCCCTCCACCCACCTTAGTTTATATAAACCCCATTCCCACTGACCACAGCATCACTTCATCGTGCTCCCTCGTCAAAGCAACATCAGCTATGGAAAGTAAGCGCATCTCATGTTGCGAGCATAGGTGTTTGGAGATACAAGGCGTCACATATTGTGCAAAGAAGCGTTGGGAGGAAGAGACGGGGACAACCTATTGCTGTGAGGATAAGTGTTTCCTCTTACCAAAGTGGCAAGTGGATGGGCTGGCCTGCCGGCAATGTGAATGCTTCGGATGTTGCAGGTGTAGATGCAAGAACCAACAGCTGCCACCACCGGTACTACAAACTTTCAAAATCTACAAATCCAAATACTTTTATACTTGTTGTCCGCAGCGGTGTATTAAATTTCACTTCTCCAATCTTACCAATTGTCGGAAGTGCTACGGACAACCTGATGGGTGGTGCACCTGTTTTCTAGACTCCTGCCGCTACAGATCGGATTGGTTTACAGATCCGTTGGAAATTGATGAGGTCGCCCAGGAAGCACAAGAGTAGTCTTTCTACTCTTCAACTTTTTTAAAACTCCATTTGGATGACCTTGAGATTTCCCCCTTTACTTCCCCATATACCTAGAGTACACAGAGCCTGATAGTCAGTCACTCGGTGGCTGTCGTGGGGTGCGCATCGGTGTCGGCGCTCCGTTGTTAGGTTTTCAAGGTCACAGTAATATCAAATTGTTGGTGTTGTGCTGGTTCAAGGTCACCTGAGGAATAACCGATTGCCCATTTAGGCAGAGTCATGTCAGAAACTCGAGTTTAACTTGGCACTTTTGCCGTTTCTCGTCGAAAATTCGCTCCAAGTGGTCAAGGTCACGGGGACTCTGACTGAAACTCGGAGCGTAGTGCGAGAAACGGCAAAAGTGCCAAAAAATTTTAAGTTTCGGCGTGACCTTGACCTCAGTGGCGTCGGTGACGTCATTTTGATGACGTAAGGGGTGATGACGTCATCAGCACGTCATTTCTGTGACGTCATGGGTGTGACGTCATAGAAATGACGTCATTAGTGATGACGTCATCGATGACGCAATCGATGACGTCATCGATGACGTCATCGGTGAGGTCATTGACCTCGATGACGTCATCCCTCAGGTGACCTTGAACTGAGCCAGCACCAACAATTTGACACTACTAACTCCTTATGAATGTCTAGCAATATTTCATCTTCATAAGTTTCTAAACATATATCACAACGATACATTTTAGCGATGTTTATCCTATGAAATTCGGCATATAAATGAAATGCATCTTTTTCATACCTCCTTTTTATGCTGTATTACCCCACCACTTTTTACCCCCACCACTATTTTTAATCTTCTTCTTCATCTTCTTCTTCTTCATATGGAAATAATTGTCTCGCACAAAAAATTAATCTTCCACGTATTGATTCCAAATCTGGATCGTGACTGGATGTTGGAGTTTCATTATGAATATTTTCAAATTCCAATGATGGTGTGTATTCATTCTCTGTTAACTCCATTTCTACATCTTCACTCCCTTCATTTATTAATTCTTCTTCCATACTGTTAACACTATCTGTTTCTGAACTGTCACTATCCCCATCTTCCATGCCAAACTCCTCTTGTAGAATTTTACACAATATTTCTGCAATAGGTTTACTCGGATAGTCGGTGGTATCCACAGGAGCCATGTCGATTAAATGAAAGAGCTCCTTTCTCGTAGCTGCTTTTATATAAATTATTTTATTAGGTCAAGGTCAACAACGCTTAAAGCGAGAATGGGGAATAGAGCACTAAGTGGTATGTTAGTCCATTACCACAAAGTGATCTATTCCCCACTCTCTCATGCAAGTCCAATTAATAACCAATTTATATTCAATATTTTTTTAGTAATTTTGCAGTTTCCTTTGTTTAATTTTTCTTTATTGATTGTCTTTAATCACACAGTTCATAGGTTCTTCTTTTTCTTGGTGAAACAATTGTTTACGTTCATACTCCAATTGACGTATTCTTTCATTTTTTATAGTCAACTCTATAAGAAGTTGGTTGATGTAGTCAGCAGCCATGTCGATTGTTCTGGTTCTTACTTCTCCCAATTTCACTCCTGGTATTAGCCTCTGTAGTTTATAATATTTTAGTTTTATTCTTGTTTCTCTTGCCTTTGCCATTTCTTTCATCTTCATTTTTCGAGAGTCCGCATATTGTTTTTTATTCTTTTCACTTAATGAAAGATCCAAAATGATGTTTTCACTATTCATGTTGTCTTTTCTTATGTTATGTTAGTAAACGCCTGTTTAGGATAAGAATGACTCCAACCGAGCGTTGGACTTCTTTTATCTAGTTTCCCCCACTCAATTACCTTCCCCCACCATGTTTATTTAGGTCAAGGTCAAACATAATTAATGCGAGAACGGGGAATAGAGCACTAAGTGACATGTTATTCCATTGCCACAGAGTGATCTATTCCCCGCTCTCTATTCTACAACTAATTTTTTTTACTTTTATATTTTATTATTTTTTTGTATTTTTTACCCATCATCTTTTACACAGCAGGAGGTTGGTACTTCACAGGAGAGTCTCCATCAATATCATTAAATGCGTTCCATGCATAAGTAGCAGGAAGATCGTTTGGCTCCATCTGCAGAACAGGGAGTTCATTTGCCGGATTCCATACATTTAGATTTTGTAACTCCTTTAGTTTATTTTCCAATACTTCAATTTTACCCAACAGTTCTATTATGTACTTGTTTGCAGTCCTCAATGTATGTGCTCTTGTACAGCCTACGTCCAATGAAGGTACTAAAAGCTGCATTTGATACAATTCAGTTTTCTCTTTTATATGACGTTCCTTAGCTAAAGTGCTCAATTCCGGATGTGTTATAGGTTTACCTTTTCTTGACAAATTTACAGTCTTCTTTGACAAATTTAACGGTTTTCTTTCACTTGTTGAAGGAGTTGAATAGTCCCAAGATTCAGCCATTTTTCTATGATGTTCTTCTTTTAAATGGTAGTAAGCGAATAACTCCTGCTGCGTATAAACCTTGTTTTATACACAATTCCCCCACCATTTTTATTCTCCCTCTACCAAGTTCTTTAAACATAAAACCAAACTTCTAATTCCGCGTTAACATTGTTGTCTTTTAAAAATTTAACAAAGTCCGAGCTGGAAGTTGACATATCTCTATTTCTTAAATAGTCTCTTACTATGTCTTCATCCCCTTCCTCTAAAATGTAACAAAATACCTTCATTAGAGTTCCATTATCTTGTTTTGAATGAATAAAATTTGAAACCGTTGTCCACTCCTCTTCAACTATTTTAAAGCTTGTCACTTCTAGTTCAAAATTCATTTTTTTTTTTTTTTTTTTTTACTAAATTACAAGTTACTTTTTGAAACAATATTACAAGACTAAAGAAATTGGTGTACATCGAGCAACATATATAACCAATACCTCCCACTTCTATTTTCCCCCACCATTCAATAAATTTCCCCACCACCATAGTGTTACATTAAACAGTTTTTTTTTAATATGATCTACACCTAATAAATCTAAATAACAGTTGTGCACAGATTGTACATTTTTCATTCATGATTTCAAACCTTATTAGTGGTGCCTTAACACGATGGTCTACATATCCTCCTTCAAGATCAAATTCATCCCAATCATCTATAGCTGCTCGTGCACAATCTTGACAAAGAGTCGTCCCATCTGCAAATTTATAAGCAACAATAATGCCAAACCCGTAATTTTGTCTTCGGTATTCATGAATAGCTTCTCTAATGCTGTTTGGAATAACACATTCTCCTGATCTTATTATATGGTTAAATAAAAAACCATCACAAATAATTTTCCTCAAGCAAAGTTCAAATAGAGTATCCACCATGTTTTATAAAAGAGATTAATATTTCAACTGAAGTGTTTACACATGTTACATCCGTCTTAAATACTTTATCCCCACCATATTTTATATATGTCAAGGTCAAATTATATTAATGCGAGAACGGGGAATAGAGCACTAAGTGACATGTTATTCCATTGCCACAAAGTGATCTATTCCCCGCTCTCTATTCTAAATCTAATTTTTTTTAATATTTTTTTTATTTTATTAATTTTTTTTATTATTTTTGTTTTTTATAAGTTTATACAGATGTTTAAACTTCTTTCTTCAAATTCCCAATATTTCATTTCCTTCTTCTGCACCCTCTTCAACTACGACTTCATTATTTCCATTTTTCAAAAGCAATAGTTCATTTTTCAATTTCTTCATTTCATCTTCTAATTTTGTAATTTTAGACTCTCTATCTTCCAATAATAATTTCAAATACTTAATATAACTACCAGCCGCATGTACAGTCTTTACTCTGTTTTCTCCAAGATGCATGCCTGGGATTTGGATTTGTAGCCTATAATACTCCATATTAATATTAGACTGAATTTGTCTTGCTTGTTCGCTTTTCTTCCTTCTAGCTTCGGCTTCTTCATGAGAGGCAGCCAAGTCAGATAAAATTGGACGATACATTGTTGGTGAATGATTTTACAAGAGTGAGAGACTACCCGGTTCAACAACACATTTATTTACTTTCCCCCACCACTATCCCCAGTAGGCCAAAAATGTTGAATACATATTTCAATAGTTACACTGGCACCATTTTCAACTAAAAATTTATAAAGAAAATATGGATACTCACTGGGTTTAATATTCATATTGTCCATCATAAAGTTAAACGACAATCTTTCCGAATATTCATTGTGATATTTTTCAGTGACACCAATTAACATTCCTTGTTTTTGAAATTTAAAACCAATGTCTGGAATTTTTTTACAATCCTCCATGTCTAAAAGTGGAAAATAATATGTAAAGGAATTTACCGGTGGAACCCAGGGTTCTTCCTTACAAAAAGCTTTAAACATTGCTTCTCGGTCCTCCATTATGAAATGATTTTTAAACTGTTTTCTTTCCTGCTTAAATAATCTAACCCCCCACCATTTTATTCAGATTCTTCTTCTTCAGATTCGGTTAACTCTTCCGGTTGATGCATCATTGATATATTTCCAGTTTCATTAGTTGTTTCTTGGTTTAAATTTATAAATTCTTCTACTATTTCTTCTATTAACTCTCCAAATGTAACATTCATCTCTTGTTCTAGTTCTTCTTGTTCTTGTATCTGACGATGTGTAATAATTTCAGTAATGTATATAAAGGTAGTAGCTCTTGGAGACATAGTTTAATAAAGTGTATGGCTTTACTAACAACACAGCATATAATGAATAAAAAACCTGATCAACTCTTGCTTTTATAGCAAATATGGGGGAGGGGAAAGAAAGGGGGGGGGCTAATTGCAATTTTAAGGGGGGGGGCTAATTGCAATTTTAAGGGGGGGGGTCAAGTTCAAGGTCAAGGTCAACAAACTTTAACTTATGTAGTAACCAGTTACTATTAACTGTCACACATGAGTTAAACAACTCATATGCTTAATTGGTGTATTAGGTGGCTCTCAAAAGAGCCTTTTTGGGTTTAAAAAACCCTGCTTATCTTAAACAGATATTAAACCAGTTATTGTACTCCTCGTTTCCCCTGAAATCCTCAAACAACTCCGCCCATTGCCAAATGTATTCGGCATTGTCTGCAGTCACATACAAAATTGGGCTACCAAGAAACAACACTGGTGTTATGATTACTATTGTTCTGCCCAACTGCAACCAGTCCAATGCTTCCCACATGTATGGGTCAAGACTTTCTTCCAGGTCCAAAGTTACACGACGCAAATATTCAAATATTAATTGTTCATCTTCCTCAACTTCTTCCATTTCCTCTTGCTCAGATTCATCTTCCTCAAATTCTTCCATTTCCTCTAGCTCAGATTCATCTTCCTCCACTTCTTCCATTTTCTCTAGCTCAGATCGCCTGTTGTAAAAGTTTGAACCGTCCAGCGGAGCCATGTTCACTGTACACCAGGTTAGCGGCCAATATCCCATACCCAGTTGCATAGCGGCTACTTATATAAGGCAAGAGAAAGTTGAGGAAGGGAGAAGGGAGTAGGGGGGGGTCGTGAAGTTCAAGTTTAAGGTCATGTGAAAGTAGGTCATAGGACATAGACTGACCAAAAAATAATGGGAGAGAAACTCAGCGCACTATTATATAGCGCTGGTTTCTCTCCCATTATTTTTCTACCAAAATTTTGAAAAAAGCTAACTGATTTTAACATTTACTACGTCCCCACTTAGTCCAACCATCCTCACCTCTTATTAAATAGTCTCTCGCATCAAGTCTATTGATCGCTTTTTGGTTTCTCAGAGGTACAGACAGCTGTATTACCCATTTGAAGCCGTTACACCCAATTACAATTTTGTTGTGCTTGTCTGTTTTACTTACAAAAAAGTACCTCAAACCTTCCTTCAGTCTATTTAATTTAGTAGGAGGGTAGGACTTACTGGAAACTACAATCGGTTGTGGCTCAGAAAGATGGTTTATGAGATGTACACGGCAATACTTTTCATTTAAAACACATTTCCTACCACAAACCGATCCTTTTTTAGCACCCTTACGGAGCTTCTCAGAGCATTTACGAAAATTTTTAAATGCCCTGCGACGCTCTTCATTTAATAATTTAAAGCGCTCTGAAGGAGCAATTTTGAAAACTGACTTTTTAACTTTAGAATTAGGAATGATAGGATTAATGGACTTTGGTTCAGGAATTGGTGTTATTAGTGGTGGTAATGAGGTGAAATTATGAATAGATTCTAGAATTGAAGGAGTATCAGGACGAACAGGAAGCTCCATTTGCGGTGACGTTGTAGGTGTAGGTTGGGGTTGTACTGGTGGAGTTGCCGTAGGGTGTGTTGGTGATGGAGGTGGAGAAAAAATACTTCCAAGAACCGCCATGGCTTGGAGAAGAATATTTCCCGGAGCAGTTGTAGCAGATGTAGATGGTAATGTATCCATCTGCCGCAGCATCGACTCCGGGACGTTCTTCAACTTCAGTCTCTTCGCCGGTTTCTTGTTAGCAGCTGGTGTATTGATAGTAGGAGCAGGCACAAAAGTGGCAGCAGGAGCAGCAGGCGTAGTGATAGTAGTAGCAGAAGTTGTTGATGAAGACATGGTTCTGAATTGGCAGCGTTAGCGGCTGGAATCAGAATAAACAGACATGTTAGCTAGCCCCACTTATATAGGGATGCTAAGTGAAAGTGACCTCGGGGGGGGGGGCACTAATTGTTATTTGGGGGGGGGGGGGTAATTACCTTAATTTAGGTCAAGGTCACCAAAAAATAATAATGATCCAAAGTGATGGAGGCGGCCACGGCCGTCTCCACCACTCTGTATGCCTAACACTTCCCCAAATCCCAACCCACTATAGTTACGTCTTGCAAGGGATCCCAATTTTTGGCCCGCACGCACGTGGCGATCCAGTTTGGTGAGCTGTGATACGGGCGGTTCAGTCTCGGGCCCGAAGGCACTGGGCTTGACCATCCAATTATAATAGGGAGTCTGGAACAATTAATGCAAGACGCAACTCTAACCTCCCACCCTTAATCTAAACCCACCCAAATATAATTATTTCCTAACAAAAAATTAAAAATTTTAAAAAATAAAAATATGCGCTGCCTATGGCACAACACGCATGTCCCACCCATATTTAATGAAGTTCAACAGAACTTCTATAATTTAAATTTAAATTTAATCTACCCTCCTAACAGCTAGCTGTGAAAGGTTATTAGTACACACACACACACACACACACACACACACACACACACACACACACACACACACACACACACACACACACACACACACACAAATACAGAATAATTACATTAACACTCAACATTAAATGCATAAACACATTTTTTAAACATTAGCAATAATATAACACACCTTAATGCTAACATCGCAATGCGCAAATTAAAACTTAAAAATAACGCAACTTAAAACTAAAAAATAAATAACATTTTACACACACAGTCACACACAACAAATATTAATATTAGAACCCTAACAGCAAGAATAACTCAAATACATATTGGCCACCTATATATTTAAGTTACCCTTTGAGTTCGTCCCGAAGCTCCGCGTCCGGAGTTTCGGTACGAACTGATTCTAAAATTCTCGACAGAATACTCGTAAACTTCGAAGATGGTGGGGGGAACTTGTAGGGGTTTGAGGGGCTTACAACGTTCAAAGTACAACTTCAGTAGGAAATTTCCAAGCAACACTGTTTCATACACGTAGCGGCGATTATTACAAGTAGGTCGTCGATAATTTAAGTGTTGTGTTGCGGCTTTCAATAATGTTGGCCAACATCTAATTATATTCTCCACCTAATTCAACCACAATTTTCCTTATAGCATTACACCATAGTTGTTCACTGCTATTATCTTAATAACAGTAAGAAGTTATGTGTTCCCTTTCGCCGCTCAACTATGGTTATTATTTATTGCCAACAGCACACCTAAATTACCGTTACTCTATCAGTTTAATTTATCTTAAGTATATGTTGTATTATCTTAACCACAATAGTTACAGTTTGGTAACACCAAATTAGTATTACACAAGCTTAACTACTATTACCATTTCAACATAAAGTAAAAATGAAGGGGGGGGTTAATTACCTATGGGGGGGGAGCAAGTTCATAATAATTACCACCTGCTGTTATAAATACCGTTACACGAGCAGCTGCGCCTCTTTCCACTCGCGGGACCCACAGCTGACACAACACCTTGGTAAGTCGCTACCGTCTAATAATATTATATATGCTTTCTTTTAACTTACTCCAATTAGGTCTACTTGTTTTTAACACCCCATGTATAACTTAGTTTTCAACTATTTCTTTTTTATTTACTATAAACACATATTACTCTCCCATTACCATTTTCTTTTTTTTATTACTGCATAAATTAACCTCCCATCAACATTATTTTTGTTGTTACTTAATATTTATATTCACCTGCTGCTAATTATTCATTTTCACATCTGTTTTTTTTTTTATTATTTCTTATTAAACTCTTAATTATATTTACACCTTTTAAACATTTATGGTATTACATTACTATTAGTCTTATCCATGGTGTTAACTTACCGTTTACACATTAATAACACATATAATTATTGCTAAACTATAATGTTTGTACAAATACTAGCTCTTACCTCATCAACTTATTAACATACTATTGTTTCCACTTGTGCAGCTCATAGCCAATTCATACATAGTAACAAATTCCTTTTTTTCAACTGGAATATTATCTTAATATTTTTAACAAAATAGTTTTTAAAGTGTTTGCCTCTCCCATTAATACAAACTATCACAACGCTGCCGAACAAATAACCGGGGTGACCGCAATCCCACCCTTTTATCCCATCGGCTTAGGGGGAGGGTAGAGGAGGGGTTGTTCGTGACTCACAAATTGCTTAAAAACGGGGTCGGTACCGCACGCGTCTCATTTATTCCCCGGGTTTCGTAGAGTAAACTTCGGTCTTTACTTTTCTAACAATTTTCTAACTTACATTTCTTACTCTAAAACATGTGTTCACGGTTAATATGCTAATTACTCTCTATATATTCAGACACATTTACAAACACTAACCATTTATCAGTTAATTTTTACACAGTGCACATTTAGTCACCACTATTACAATGGCTTCCCACACTTTGCAGCTGAAACTTTTACGCACCAAACATATTTTACAAAAGCAGTCTAACTACACAGTTTCAAGACCTCGTAATACATTCGCTAAACTTAAGAAACAGTTCAGCTTTCACCCCTTGTATTTTACAAGATCCAACCTTTGCAACAGTTATTCTACTGACACTGTTTTGCAAACAGTCTTAACTGATATGCTAAAATATCAACATTACAATCTTGTCACACCTATTGATGATGTTATCCAGTTATTCTTATTCACTGTATTACCGGGTTTATATAACCGTTCTTCATCACACACATCTCTCATTCTACTCTATCAACTCACAATATAACCATCTAGCAGCTCTCATTTCTTCAAGTTATGGACACGCAGCAGGGTGCACCCATACAATCTCCAACAGTGACATCCACTACTAACAATAACAATGGTGGTGTTCCCACACAAAATTTGCCTACATACACTACCACTACCGACTCCCGACCCGTGCAGAGCAATGAAATCAACAGTACGGCTGCAAACGATGTAGAAGCGATCCTACGATCACTGGTGGGCTTTGATGAATAAATAAATTCATTTCCCGGAGCCCCACGTCCGCTCCCGCCACACTCCCGCCCGCCACTCGTCCCCAGACTCCCCACCTTTTTTAAAACCCCCTCCAAATGACCTTGACACACTTACCAACCCCTCCCCAAACCCCCTAAATCACCCCCAAATCAACAACACACACCTGCCACTTACAACCGCTGACCTTGACCTGCGCCAGGACCGGCAAATCCCTTCTACTTAATTTATATATTAATATTTATACTGCAATAAATGACTTTTATAACAGTAATAAAAGTGCACATCCAAAGCTTAAATGCAAAAGGAATGATTTGTTTACAAAATAACAAAACATAAACATTTCAAATTTGACAAATATACAGAAGACAGCTGATCAGCTGATTAGTAACAGATACTTTACTATCTCCATCTCTCTTGCTCCCATTATACATTTATTTTCCATGGGAATACCATGAGATTTAGCATGTAGGTTTGCTGCCATGAGGGTTTTTGATCAAATCTTAATTACTCACCACCTAGTGAAGGTTCATACAATTTTTTAATGAGATATGTTGATAAATAAGCGATATATAACTTTTTAAAGATTTACCCATAAGAATAACATGGGAACTTGATTTGAATTTTCTCTGTAACCAGTTAAGCTATTTTAAAGATTCAAAATACTAAATTGTTTGTTTTTTAAGCTCTTTTAAATGGTTTTTGTTAAAATTGATAAATTTTGAAAATTTAGGTCCAAAAATGCCAAAAACCCATTGAAAACCCCATAAAACCCCGTTCCCATAACCCGACAATGCTGGTTCGCGAACTCATGAAAATAGACTTGGTCTTACACCTTCATACTAAATTTCATCAAAATCGGAGGTCCCCTTCAAAAGTTATCAGTACCACGGACACACACACATATATATATGAAAATGAACGAATGGTGGTTTTGGCTTCTGGGGACCTCAAAATGAAAAAGTAAAGTGGTCCCGGGCTTAGGTCTTACCATGGCTACTACGGTAATAGCGTATTCCCTATATTCCCTATAGGGAAATTCGCTAAAAAATAAATAATTTTAATAAACTTTGACGTTTAACACAACCAAATATTACCTCCACTTAATAGACTGTAAATCTTCAACCAATATCCCTTCTACTCCTCTGTGTTTGTAATAGTTAGGACATACAATAAACTCGTCTATCGAAGCAGCACTGTGAAAGGTAATAAAATACTCGTATTTATCATCACTATTTTAACCTTGCTACATAAAATATAATGTGAATACTGCACGGTAGTCTAACAACGTATATTTCAACAAAGTTGAAAGTTAGTGCCTACCGATACAGCCAGTCGGTGGAGTAATTGCTGCCAGTCCCATCAAATTGTGATTTCTCACACAGCCGCGAGGAAGCGCCACGGTCAAGCGTCGTGTCGCTGGATCGCTAGTTTTTCAGCAATAGATGATTGGAACAGTTTTAATTGGTCAGTTTTAACGACCGTCATACTAGTCGTCGCCTGTACTTCGAATGAGACAAACTTGTTTTATTTCTTCATCACCCGTAAAATAACTAGTTTTGCTAGTTTTCCAACTTCTATTTCATTTTTTTCATGTCCGTCATCTCTCCGGTCAGTTTTCTATATGCCAGCTTGCACTCTTGTAATGCGGATTATTAGCATATTTACTGAGGTAGTTGGATACTGTGATGCTGTGTGTGATAGGTACTAGATACAAGGTGGTTAACAAATTATTGGAGTGATTTTAAAACTATATATTATAATATGAAAAGTGGTTTTAGTGATGTACTTTGTTTCACTCTCAAAACCTAGTGGGTAGGTTTTGTTTAAATTTGGTATTTAAGACTGTTTTTGCGCAAAAGTAAGTTTAGAAACAGCCTAAACGCCTGTTTAAAAAACTTACATAGAAACAGAAAATAGTTTTGAATATAAAAAAAGTGTTTGAAAATTGTAATTTTATAATTGGCCTTAAAGTTGCCATTTTGGTTTCGAAATACGAACAAAATGCAAACAAAAATAAAAGAATGCGTCTTTCAAGCTATCACATGTGTATAGTTAGCTGTTGGTAAAATCTTCATAGCCTACAAAAGTGAATAAAAACCAACAATCAAGGCTCGGTGAACCCGTACTACCTATTACTTAAAAACAATACTGTTTTTTATGATGACTCCGTTAAACAAAAATGCAATATTTTCTTAAAACTTATTTCGTTGCAGGTTATTTTTGACGATAACAAGATCAAAGGAAGACAACTTTTGCAATGTTTCTCATTAATTTAATATTTGTTATAAACTGCAATTTCAGTAATGATTTTTTATTTTATTTTGTTGAATATTGTTCATTGTTTCCTGTTATTGGATGTAACAGGAAACTTGTTCAGGTAGGTATGTGGACCAGGTAAATAACTTTCTTTTTCGATTGTAATTCGAAGTTTTATAATCCATGAAATACTGCACTAGAATAGTCATTGCTGTTTTTACATTGTTACTGAGTTTTAAATAATTTTCAAATTTACAGTTGTATACTTTTTTTAATTTCGGATCCTTTATTTTTATTTATTTTTAACTCATGAATAACCATTGATGGATTTTGTATTTAAATGTATTTTCATATTGCTAAATGGCATTTAACATATTACGATCTTCCGAATACATCAACTTTAGTTTTAAAGTTCTTAAAAACCGACTTTAAGACATCGAACCTGGTTGGGAACCTTTAGATTGTTAGGTCAACACTATTCCAATTAATAAAGTTTAGACACCTGTTACTTATTAACAAACCTCCCCGTATAAAATATAAAGTACCAGGTTAACCGAGCCTTGCTCGTTGGTTTTTATTCACTTTTGTTATAGTGTCAAGGTAAAAGAGCAATTAAATTTCCACCAACAACCAACTATACCTCTTCATAGTTAACAGCTGTTTCAAAAAGTCTGCTTAACATTAATGTTTCTTTCTTTTTGTTTACATTTCGTTGTTATTTCGTTACCAAAATAGCAACCCATAAGACTAATGTTAAAAATTACAATTTTAAAACTTAATTTTAGACCAAATTCGATTTTTCCTGGGGTTGAGGCTGTTTCTAAACTTATTTTTGGGCCAAAACACTCTTTAATGCAAACTTTAAGCAAAATCTAACAGCTAGATTTCGAGATCGTGGAACACACATCCCTTCAGATATTCCTCGTATTATAGTATAGGATAAATAAAAACCATCTTTCCGCAATAATGATCAAAGTGGTTTATTTTTAATTAAAGTCGCAAGAAACACCCAGCTGGTCCGGTTAGTCCCGCTTTGCTCCACATGTGTTCAACTTGCCTCGTTCTCACGGCAGCTGCTGCGCTGGTCAGTGCAATTTTAATTAATTAAAAATATCCTTTAACAAATGTCAAACGAACTTTCGCTTGCGATTCTCACGTCAATCTCATTGAGGAACTAATGGAGACTGAAATGTCACTAACGTTTGCCGTTTATAGACCTTGTTGGCCGTTTATAACGAAATGTTTCTTAAAAAGTTCAACGTTAAATTTTTTGTGAAAGTAATAAAATCTCTACTTTTAAATTCAATTTAAAGGTTTTGCTACATTGGAAGGAAATACAAATATGGCCTATAGAAGCAGGTTTGTTCAGGAGCTATTCGAAGAGAAAAAAAAACTAGCTTGGTCCTTCTATAGTTCTGACTGTAGATAATGTTTAATTTATTTATAACCATTTTTTAGTTACTAACGAATTAAATTTACGAATCTCCTCTAAAATTACAAAATATAGTTGATAATCCTGCAATTTTACGAATTTAAATATCTTCTGGATTATTCCAATGGCTGGAAGGGTGTTCTAACCTTGAGCAGCTTAAAAATATCATTGCATAAGCCCGAATTAAATTCGTAGTATTAAGAATTTTAACAGTAAATTAACACGTGTTACAAAAATTCAACCAAATCAGGCATTTTGATTTTTAATTATTTTTAATCCGTATTAAGCTATGATGGTTTAAAGTTGATAAACTATGAACAATTATAGATTAATACGAATTCAAAATATGTAAAAATAAAAAAGCTAGTCAAATAGCCCAAGTTTCTATATTTCATTTAAAACGTTTTTCAATTTTATCGAATTTAAATTAAAGGCCCAAAATAGGAGCAGAAGAAGCACTGCATAACGCTATAAGAGAGGCCTTTTAGCTCCTTTTTAACATATAAAGAACATTTTCTAATTTTATGGACAAAGCTCTAATTTAATCTGTACCGTCGGTGAAGTCTCAACAGCTCTCATCCACTGGTTCCTCTGGCTGGGATTGGTCGGTATTGTCGTGGAATCGATCCAATAAATCTCGCAGCACGATGACTGATCGGCGATCGGCGGTCGCGACTGCCCGATCGATGATCGATGCGATGATCGGTCCAATCTTCCACCCCGGTCACGACCGAGCCGCTCTCAGACGATCGCCGACACTCGACCGAAACTTTGTTTTGTACCTTATACCTGCCACGGCCGATTTATATCGTAAATTGCATCCGTCAAAATATAGTGAATGGCAGGAGATTGGCTTACAATTTCATTTCATATAAGATAGGCGCTCAAGTGAGGCCGATTTTATTAATGTTTATCTGCTGCCGTCATTTACGTTTCAGAGTGATTAAGACCATAATGAATTTTTATCCTTCAATGAATTTATTTCATAAGTGTAACAATATGCCTATCAATTGAAAGCACTGCATATATTTAACATTCTAATGATAGGAATAATTTAACCAATACTAATTGCACATTTCAGAAATATAACCACCCTATAATTAAATGAGAAAGTGTTCAAAATAATAAGTCCTAAGAAAATAAAGGAAATTTGTCTCACATTTAATTTTTTATGATGACTTCGAATCTTATACAACTTGAGTCAAACTAAGGTAGTACTTTTAAAAACACAATTAAAATTTCCACTTTTTTTTTTTTTTTTTTTTTGAGGGAGAGGCGGAAAAATGCATTACGCACACAGGTGGCCAGCCTGTAGTGTGGGGCTCCCCTAAAAACGAGTTTACCCACTAAAAAACCTCCTCTACTCTTTAGGAATCTAACCTGGAATTGTTTGTCACATTACGTCAGGCTAGGCCTAAATTTGGCTTACGCCCGTGGGGCTCGCTCCTTATCCAGCCACTCGATCAAGGGATCTGGGCCACTTCACGGTCCAGATCGGTTTTCTTTTCCAGGAGGATGCCCCGGACGAACTGTGACAAACAATCCCAGTTGCCCTCATCCTCCAAAATCTTTTGGCAGACCGAGTCCACCGAAAATGCACCAAAGATTTGTGTGGCCTCCAGGCGGGGCCCTTCCCAACGGGGACAGTGGAAGAATGTGTGTTCCGCATCGTCGGGAACACCCGGGCAATAAATGCAGTCCGGTGAACCGGTCTTTCCCATACGGTTCAGGTACGACCGAAAATAGCCGTGACCTGTCAAAAATTGGGTCAGGTAGTAGTCCACCTCCCCATGCCGCCGTTCCACCCATGGTTGGACCTGCTTGATAAGTCGCGCAGTCCATCGTCCTCGGGTGTCGTGCTCCCAGCTGTGTTGCCACTGCTGGTAGGTTCGGGAGCGCTCTTCTGTTCTTGCCGTGTCCTTGCCGATCTCGCCTTGTCTCTGATAAATCGCTTTCCTCTCCCCTGCCAAGAGCTTGACAGGGATGACTCCGGCGACCACCAGGACGGCAGGCTCGGACACTGTCCGGTAGGCGGAACACACCCGGAGCGCAGATTCTCTAAAAATATTAATTATAACAAATATCTTCTAGATAAAATCATTTAGTTTGGGTTAGGGGATTATTAGGTTGTATAGTGTTGTCGTATTTGAGAATTTCACATTTTTATTGGATTTGTCAACTGACGTCACTCATACCACGGGTATCGTTTAAAAAATTACACTGTTTAGTAATAACAACTGCGTCTTTAACGAATATATTTTTAAATGTTTTGTATTTATATATAAAATATATAAATCATTTAAATTCTTTTTTTTTAAAGAATTTATTTATTTAGTATTTTAAAGATTTCAAAACACAAGTATGAATAAATAACGTTATTACAACAAAACGTTTGTTTTACTCTATACTTTCACTACAATGCTTATCGATTAGGCAATAAAAACAATAACAGTCGAAAACCTCTAAAAACGACCGAAACTTGATTGCTGTTTTCAATTCTGCAAGGAGTAACTAACTCCTTGCAGTCCCTGGTAACCTAGATTTTCACCACACGATTTGACATTAAATTAATCGCGAGACGTTTATGTTTATTTAATTTATCTGCTTATTAAGCTGTTGAAATTATTCCCAAAGCCAGCATCTCATTAGGCGGACAGGCGGTGGTTACGCTGGGACTCGGAACTGCCGGCCAATAACGCTGCTGCCCGGCCACACGATTACTTTCCAAATTACAGTTCACTAATGATAAGTTAAATCATTTACGCGCCCGCAGGCCCCGGCCGCACGTTACAACGCTGACAGAACCAGAATGGATACGCAGCTACTGCCGAGCTAGCGGCAACGAAAGTGAAGGTCTCTAATGGAATTTGTGACTGAGCTATTTAAATTAGTACTAAAATTAAACAGACGTAGTTTACCAGCAGAAGGTATCAATGATTTTTCTGTCTAGGTAAATATGTAGGAACAATACAAATCACACATCTATCATTCGTATATTATCAATCGTCAATAATGCGTGCAAATTGAGTTGAACCGGTTTAACTTTTCACCTTACTGAAATTTTACTTTAAATTTTTCACCAATCTTAAGGGTTGAACAGCGTCCAAAGATAAAGTTCAGCAGGAAATTAAAGTTTAACTTATACCGTGGAAGTATATTGGTCTTCTATATTAAATCTTTACTTAGTGACTGATTTCGTTTGTACACTTCACATATTTCAAATTAAATTCATTCGAATCACAATAGAATCCTCATCTTGGTCATGGTCAGTCAAGTGCTTGCAGAATATACTTGGGGTGGTGGCATGTTTAACGGTTCCTTTTTTTTACTAAAAAAAAGCATCACTACTTAAAAAAAACTCCTACCTTAATGACTGCCTTAACTTATTTATTAGCATGTCTGAAATGAAAACTTGAAAGTTCTTGTCTTAAAAGCAGAACTTTTTACAACTCGAGTATTTTGAAGTTGGAAAAGCGCTTGATTCTCTACGACACTTTTCCTGCTTTACCACTCCAATTCGTTTTTCTCAATTTAAAATAAGTAAAAAGTAAAATCTGAGCTAATTAAGTTCCAGAGTATAAAATTTACCAACCTACCTGATCTAATCTTTAGAGGCGCTACGGTATAATTTTTTAATCCCGTTTATCGAACTATAAATCTATCTTGTTGAATGGTAGTTGTTTCGTGACATTTCCATTGACAACTTAAATCCCTTCTATGGTGAAAATTAGCATACGGGTCGGCTAGCAGTGATGGATTACTAATAATCAGCTGTTACAATCAATTTGGAGGGAGATGTGACAGCTGATAACGAGACGGCGGCGCGACTCTCAATCTTATCAGCAGCATCGAGCCAGTTATCGAGCTAATTTACACGCTTGTTTTAATTACAAGAGCTTCAGGGCTGGTCATAAACCAGAAGTTTATGCGTTAGTAGTTGATTGACTTAGAAAGCTTAAGCTGGAATGAATAGGAATAACTCCTGTTTTTAACGTTGTCGTTACTTGTTAAAATGCCTTTCTGTTGAATTTTGAGTGATTTAATGGTAAAGCTTACTCCAAAGAGATAAATATTTATCTGCAGTGCGGGACCCATACTGAAACTGATGAAAATTCCAAGTGGTAGATTGGTGATCGGTAGATTGTTTTTGAATAGTTTTAGTTTACCCTTTTAAATTAAATCTTGAACTATTGGTAGTGGATTTATTAAAAGTATCAGGTGCTAAAGTGCTGTTAAAATAAAACAAAATATGAAATAGTAAAATACTACGCCTAAAACCCAATAAAATATATTATACGTATAACAGACATGTCGTAGGTAGCTGTTTTAAATTTTTTTAAAATTTCATTGGTTAATGTATGACTTTGCTTTGTCTTCTTCTGTTTAGAAATCATACTTGTTTTACTAACTGGTTGAATAGTTTTGATATTATGTGCGACCTAGTAACTGTAAAATAAAAATGTAGCTTGATGCGCGCATTTTATTTCACGTTAGCAGATTGAAGGATACAGTCAGGAAAACCTTCGAGAGAGCAGAGTAAATCCTGGATTTCTATGGCGATAATATTGAAGCTTATAAGACAAAAGCGACAGAAGCTGTTACAACCTTCACTCGGCTGTTGCTGACTGAGATTTTTCTTTAGCATTATGACCTAAAATTATTTTATTACTTTCCAAAATTGGCATGCATGTAAAACCGCTTTGTTGTTTGTTCACGTCTGTCTTGATTGTATAATAGTGTTACAAACTTCAAATATTTATCATTGTTATATTCATTAAATATTCATTGCATGTTAGTTATAGTTTATTTTCAGCATTGTTCCTATTTTTGTTATCACTGCTTGTAGTTCCATTCTCTAATTTTTATCGTTGTTATTACTGTAATTGAAATAATATCTTTATTAATGTGCGCTTAGGTAATAGACTTGTTCTTATACATTTACTGATAGATACTGCTTCCATTATGTAAATTGCTCTTCATTTGGCTGTATTTGTTTGCAATGTGCTACGATTTTATAGATGCCTTCAATTTTGTGCATTGTATAAAATGTAAAATGGTGTATTGTCGTAAATATATGAACTGAATTGATCGGTGGTATTCCGGTGGTATAAGACCGGTATTCCGGCAGTCTTGCCCAGCTACCGCACGATGCGGCGTCATCTCTGGCATGTGACCGGGAATTTTCGCCACTTTAATTTGCCGAAACAGTATGTAAATGTGTCCAGCTTTCAGTCGACTTATTTAAAGGTGAACAACACTGTTCCGCTCATTGGGAACGGCGCAATGCGGTGTTTTTGGCCCCGGTCACATCTTAATTTTGATTCCACTATAGTGCCAAATAAGGATTACGTATAATCTGACATTTAAAGTTGATCCATGAACAAAATTTAAAGTTTGGTGTTTTGGTTTTTCATTAATGACAGTTAAAGGTTATTTCGATTGATAAATTAAAGTACAGTATACGTGGTATAAATTATTTGCCATAGGAAAAACTTTAAAATATAAACATTATGTCATCCAGACCTCCAGAGATATATTGTTATTTTCTTTCTGTAGTATACATTGATAACGCGTTCTTTGATATTTTCTTTGCATTTTAAGAAATATAAGATTATTAAGGACATTTGCGATGTCAGTTTTACTATGTGAAATGGCTGTTACATGTTTTGTATGATGTTTTTAATGTTGTATGAAGCATTTCAAAAACATATATGAAAAATAAAATGAATAATACATAAACATTTTAATTTAAATTCAGACCAAACACTTAAAACTTAAAAATTTAAAAATTATCCAAACTACGCTGTAATAATTTGTTTTTTATTGCTATTGGAGGATCAAAAATAGAGTTTTAACACCAGCAAATGCTACTTTCGGCCCTTAATGCAAAAGTGTAGGGAATTTTGTTGCTTCAAAGCACGCATTGTTTTATATATCAAATGACACAGTTTATTTGTGTATTTGTGGCTGACAGTGTATTTGTGTGTTCACACCGAAATAAAGATGTGCATCTATATTAATAAAATTAGAGTTTTGTCTGTACATTGCTTATATAATTTTTATATTTTTGATTATTTTTACTTTTTATGCATCGCAGAATCCAAAATCGGTGTCATCTAAATTTCTTTCCCTCTGTCTGTCTGTCACTCTGTCTGTAACGCTCATGGGTCATATTTTGTCCTCTTTTCACGGGATAACGACTTTAACTAAGGGTCTAAATTTTTTTCATGTCATAGACTAGAGTGGTGTCAAGGTTCATTGCAACTTTAATTGCCCTAGCGACCTTAGGGCTTTGCCCCATAGTATGTCAAAGCAGCCAAGTTGTGCTAAAATACCAATCTTTAATCTCTTTTCACACGGCAAGGGCTTTAGTAAATTATATGAAAATTTTTATTACTGTTAAATGGTGCAATTAGAACGATTTTAGCTGCTCTAAAGCATCGTTCGCCAAAAAGGCTCTGCCTTATAGTAAAAGAAATAATTAATGTTAATCTTATGGGAATTTTTAATTCTACCTTTTTATGTATGCTTTTTAATCAGCTGGATTAGACAGTTTGTCATTTTCACCACAGATGGCAACACTTAAAATTTTAAATACAGACTCTTTCATATCTCACCCTTTAACTTTTCACTAGCCTAAATACAGTGAGTAAAGTCAACTAATTCTTGGTTCTAAATATGAATATTAAAATAATTTAAATGCAAATTATTACAGATCGAGTTTTGTTCCTTAAATCTTAATATGTTTCTTATTATCATTACAAACTAATTTTAGTTCCCAATTTAGCTTTCATTGCACGTTCTGACAAAAAGAGGTGTATAAAACACATAAAACACTAAAACATAAAACACAATATGTAGTTAATGAGGTTTATAAATTCCTCAATCTTTCAAGTAGTTCGGGTATATACGGGGCAATATTAATGTGAAAGAACTTAATGAGTAGGGTTCTTATGAAGAAGTGAGAAAGTCGCTCACTAAACACTGATACCACTGTAATTTTCATTCAAGGATCATGTTGATTGATTGATTGGAATCAGATTGGTTTATTGTTTTTTTATTTTGTGTAAACAAACAAATATGTTTATTTTGACATTTAGAAGGTAAATAGAGCGCTTCCCGTGGCAATAAGGAAAAGTAATCCCACCATCAACGCTTTATTTTCCTCCGTTTTTCGACAAAACTTTTAACATGGGATGTCACTATTCGGTTTTGTATACATTGGCAACACATGGGGTTTTAGGTAAGAAGGTAAAATTTAAAAACAAAAAAATTGAAATAAGTAGACCTAATATATACACTGGTGCGGTGCCAATACGTTACTGACAGGTGTTGCGTTGTTTTTCTATTCGTTTGAGTATTAAAACTTTCACTAATTTTGAATTTAGATTTAATGTTGTACAAGTCTGTACATATCTTTCATGAGTAGAACAAGATGCAGGGGTGGGATACATTGGATTTGGCATATAGCTATCGTCACATCCAATCAAGGATTCAAGATTACATTTCATAAGAATCTATAATATTTTTGACAAGTCTGAGTTGTCTTAAATCATCTATGAGTTTATACTCATAGAACTATAAAGTAAATCACCATACGAATATAAATTTTTAATCAAACTGCAACAAAATCATTAATAGAAATAACTTCTAGACTAAATGAGAAATGGATTTAACAAGATTTTGACAAATGTACTTGGTAGCTATTAGGCATAAAACTTGATATCTAGATACGTTAGAATGAACCAACTGAAGGTTATATATTCAATTTGTGAAATCACTAATATCATTCGTTTAATAAACTGTACACACACCCCGTGCGAAGAACGGGTACACAGCTAGTAAACCTCTATATTTTTAATTGAATACCTATGACCCACAAAGATTAGAAAACGAGTGGCTCAATTGGACCTGAAATAGAGTTACAAGTGAGATAAAGGGCTGAAAATGTGTTGTTCCCCTTTAGCATCGTTAACTATAGCAATGTAAATCATTAAAAATTGAGATTAATTTTGTTAATAAATAAAAATACAAATCATTCCACACCAGTCACTTTCCACGATTAAACGAATCTCTATCGTCACTACTGAAATTGCCATGAATTTTCAATACAACTCAAACACTAATACCAATCAATCAAACACAATCCGAAAATCCATCCATCTTTACATAAACACCCCAGAAGTGTCCGACATTATTACACGTCCGCGCAGACACTTTGTAGCAGTCAGGGGGGACCCCGCCGGAAGGTGGAATTATGAAAGTAATTCGGATGATTACTCGGTCTAATTGACGCTTCCATATCGAATAATCCTTTGGACCAGCATTAATTCCGACGATGGGATTTAGGATTGGCAAACACCGTGACCGGTCGTGGTGAGGGGGGGGAGTATGGGTTTGGGGGGGTAATGGGGGGATTTTGGCAGCTAATGAGATGATTACCGAGACGGAGTTATGCGAATCCGAAATGAACCAAGTGCATGTACGCGGCCCCCTTTGGACCAATTAGGAGCGGGTCCTTCGCTTTGGAGTTTATGACTGTTTTATGTGCTGAACCCGATAAATTTTACCAACTCTCGTTTTTTCGATAATTGACGCATTTTTTGTTAAGGTTTCTTAATCAGTTCAATTAGAAATGTTAGGTTTTCTTGGGACAATTTAACACTTTGTATTGCATTGCTCGTTTGAAGATCCTATTTAACTTTTTGATAAATTACCATGCATGACTCTTTTACCCTTTACCATTATTAACTTTGCAATGGTTATTGTATCAGAATAATTCTGTAAACCTACAAAAAAAGCTCCTACATTCTTTTGTGATTTTACAGTCTTTACAAAAGTATTTCCACGCTATATTCAATTATGTTTTAACAAGTGTTTTAAAGTGAGAATAATTTTTTTATGGAAAATGGCATACAGTCAGGCCACGGATATCTAAAATATATTATTATTATTTCATTAAAAGACTTTTTATTAAGGCTACATTTTTTCTATTCGGCTTCTCTTTAGTTTGGTGCTTGCTACAAATATATGTTGTAAAACTTATCAGTGATTCCCTTTAAAGAAGACTTGAATGTATGATGTTTTTTTTATATATATATACATAGGGTGTAGCAAAGTTTTTATTTTGTTGGCTCAAATGGTTGTTGGTTTATTTTGTTGGTTCGGTGTTATCAAACACAGTTCATAAGGCTATCAATATAATATATCATTTGGTACCGGTAAGTTGTAGTTTGAAATACAGTATCAGTAAAGGAAAATCATATTCACTAAAGCAATCCGGTTAATACAGATTGGTCACAATTAATTGTTTTAGATCATCACTATTTTATCACCATTGTTGTCTTTTACTTTTTTATTTGTTTTGATAGACCTAATAAAACATCAATATTTATCCCACAAGAATCTCCAAGTCATATAAATCACTGGTTGAAAGTACAGAAATGCACTACTCAGATGTTTTATTTAATATTAGGTCAAATAAATGTGTATTCCCCTCATCGATATATTAAACATTCTCAACCCATTATCTAAATCTAAGAACAGCGATAAAACTAATTTTATTACGCATTTGAATGGATTTTAAGTTTAACTACTTATTAAACAACCTCCTCAGTCTATCAAAACGAAATAACAACAACCATAAAATAACTAGTAGGAAAGACACAGCAATGTCCACTGGCGAGGTGGTTAAACCAGTCCAGGGATAGCCGCGCCGCGCTCAGCTGACCACTGATAAGGCGGCAAATTAACAGCTGATTTTAATGCTCGCTCAGCTGATTGTAATGCCGGCCACACAGAGGTCGTCGTCGTCGCTCGGCGGCTTGGAAGTGTGCTCAAGTCGGGTCCTATCAGCCGTGGAGCGAAGCATGCTTGACAGCTGAGATCTGAGATCTACAGGGACGGCTGAGAGCTTGAGACTAAATCTTCATTCTTCAGCTTTCCACGAAATCCCCACTTTTAATCTATGCAAAATTCTTAGTTGGTCTAACATTTAGGGTAAAATTATAGTAGACAATAAATCAAAGTTGGTGTTTTTTTTATTCTTTTATTGCAAACCATTTTATTTGTGTACCTCTGTACAATTTTTCCATATTTGAAGTGGTGATAAACTTCAAACACGTGATATATAAATAAATGTTTGAGAATGTTGTCACTGTCTTCAGTTATGGAAATTTTATTCACGGGAAAATCTGTACCTTATATAAAACTGTCGAACTTATACATTTTTGGGGTTATAGCCTTATATCGTTGAAGCCCCCTACTACAGAATTATTGTTTGTAAAAAAAGTTTTCTTTGAACAAAGTCTTTTCATCGACTCTCCTTTGACTTTCAGTACAGGGACAATCTTGCATAAAAACAATCACAAGTATTAGCTGGATTTGCTGTTGTTTCACTTAATTCTACTCGAAATTTAGACAGTTAGCCTATACCATGGAAATACATAGCTTTTTTATAATTATATCAAAAAGACTTTTTTAAACTCAATCGTAGCTATATGATAAATAATCTCTGTTTCTATAAAGTTATATAATGTTTGTTTTCAACATTGAATTTTCCCAAAAATACACGTTAGCCTATTCTTAAAAAAAGGTTTTCTTGGTGGAAAAATGTTTATCACCAATGCGCTACTACAAAAGAGTAGGGAAAGCACTAAATTGACCGGTTGATTAGGGAATTTCAAATTTAAGCCGGCGAGATAATCGATTTGGAATGCTAGGAATATAAAATGAGCGCCTCGCCGCCTTTGAGGGCCGCTGGCCAATTAGTGAACGTGGGCTTCCACTATTTATCTGCTGGTAAATTACACACAGACCTGTTATATATGATGCATAATATTATCTTTTAAGGCGATATATTTCACGAGCCCTGATTAAGGTAAAGGACTACCGTTTCTATTCATAATTCCTCGAGAATTGGGCTGTTTGTAACAGTAGCGTGTGTTTTGAAACCTAATGCTAGGTTTTTATGGATCGTTTAACAGAGGAATTAGAAAGTCGGGGTAACCAAAGTGAGCATTTGTAATAAGAAATTGGTTTAATTCTGTATATTTAGGGCGTGATTTTTTCCTAAAGATACCCCAAATATAATTGAGTGACATTTACTACTTGATTATTGGTATCTCAAGGCCAGAGTATTTGTTTGACATGTATATGATTGTAATGTTGTCCGGTTTCCATTACAATATTACGCTAAGGGTATTGCTAAAAACTTTAAATTGTTGTTTCCATAAAATCAGAATTCAGGAATAGAAAACCGAGTCTCATGAACCCATGTAACTAACTGTTAGACCAGTTTTCTTCAGCTGCCCTGTTTTTTTTTTTTTTTTTTTATTATTATTGTCAGACTATTTTATCTTCTTACTTTATGACTTTAATTTAAAAATAATGTTATTATGTTTGTTTTGCAATGGTGATGACAAAGGTGTTCATGAATTTTATAAGAAGTACACACGAAAAACAACAAAGTAAAACATTCAGACACCTGTAATATTTAAACTTAAATGGCGAATAGTGAAATCAGACGGAAGATTTACTTATCTGTTTCGCAAGCCAATAAAGTAAGACCGTTCGTCATTAACACTGCATTACACTAAAAGGTTCGATATTTCACCGCGCATATCTCCGATAATTAAGCCCTCTCTCTCGTCAGCTGATAATGAGAGCCAGTCCGCTAATCAGCTGATCGGTCAGGTGCTTTGATTTGGCGGGAACCGACGCAGCCACCGGAATTTCCCCGTTCGGTCGCAGGAATTCGGCCACGTCCCTGAGTCTAAGTGGTTTGCAGATTTACTCGGTATCAGGGATTTAATTTATTCCAGTGTTAAAATTTAGAAATGATGCGAATCGACAAGGTTTCTTACTTTAAAATAGCATCATTTTAAATAATGACGTACTTTTCAATAACTTATTCTCTAATTTGTACTAAGTTTCATTCCCCTCAAAATTACATGAAGGTATATCTTATAATGAAACTGAATCTTGTGTAAGCAAATCATATTACAAAATGGAATGTGGTTAGGGGTATAAAATGAATTCGACGTTTATGACAAATAATGAGTAGTGCTAGGAAAATGTAACAGTTTTCTCAAAATGTGCCCATAGTGTTTACATAAATGTATATGACTAATCGAACAATGAACGCTTGTTAAAAGTGGCTCATTTATTCAAATTAAAGGCATATCACATGGAACAATTAACTAAAATATAAATGTGTGCCGACTTTACATTTTGTGAACTAAGTAAAGTAAATCTTCATAGCTTACTTCTTGTATCAACATATTTCCTTTGCCAATCCCCTGAAGAAATTGCGCAAAACAAAAGACAGAGATAATGCCGGAGTTGACATTTTGCAAGAGGCGATAAATCATTTTCGCCCGTGGTATTTAGCATGTGAGCGATGGCAGCCGATGATGAACTGTTAATAATCAGCTGTTAGAATCAATTTGGCGGGAGATGTGACAGCTGTTATGGACGAGGCCGCGGAGATTGCGGAGATTGGTGTAATGTTATCACCAGTTATCACAGCCAGTTATCGTGGAAATTTACACCCCTGTTTTAATTACAACCGCCGCCGGGCAAGCCATAAAACCGCTCTTGAACGCGAAAAGTTGATCGACTTCTAGGTGGAGAGAAAACGGAATAGATGAAGGAGTATTAAATTCTGATGTAGATAACTAGGCTGTACTGTAATATGCAGTGCGTAAAATGCTTCACGTAGACAAAGTTTAGAAACAGTCCAGCTGCGGTATACATTTAGGAACAAACTATTTTGAAAATTGTATATTTTCCCGATTTAGTTTTGAGTCCATGTTCCATTTAACATAATGTGTCAAATTTTAAAATGAGTTTTTTTTACTCAATCACTTTCTAAGACGCCACTAGGTCGTATTTTAAGTTAGACTATCAATAAGGATGAGTGAAGAATGGGTGTGAGGCCTTGTGTAGCTTTGTTACTATCTAAGATCAGCCGATTCTTTACGCAAGGTCATAATTACCTAACAACCAATGACAGCTAGGTCCAGTTTCGAACCATAAAAAGCTACTAATCTTTCTCAGGATCGAATCAGCAACCTTATGGTTGAAATGCGAGCACTATAACTACTCTACTACCTGGAAAATGATTTCTATATTTCTGTGTAGCTATTAATAATTTTATGGTGATGGATAAAATGAATAAAAAGGCATACTGCAAGAAAGTAATGATAATCATGAACTGAAGATGTTAAAATATTATTTAACGTAACCGTACTACTAACTGCAGTTTAATTTCAGCAGTGGTTTTATGTATTTTATACGCTTAAGACCTCGTAGAGATAACTTGAAAATACAAACTTAGTAGTATAATTAATTTATGTTGGTATTTGTTTTTTTAGTTAAACTTCCTATTTTCAGAACTAAAAATCAAGCTAAAAAGTTATATTCAAAATATTATAGAAGAGCTATACAACAGAAGTTAATTTTAATTTATCTAACGTTATCATTATTATTAGCATTAACGGAATGACATTTTTAACGGATTAGTGCTCTACGAGGTGGCCCATGCGCAAATTGCGCATTTTATGATTCTGTATGAGTGAAACTCACCTACAGTACGTGAATGTTGATTATGAAGTGACAGAGATCTATTTTTGTTTACTATCTGACTTTTAAAATTCATCTGAAGGTAATCAGCTGTTAAATTACAATTCACATTAAAGAACTTGCAATAAAAGTTGGTCAACATTTTAAAGCGCCCTCTAGAAATAAATCAAAAACCAGGGGGGGCGAAGCCCAAAATAATATGACCTTTTTAATTACGATTCGTCACTGCGGTATATCCTAAGCTAAATGACACCTCAATCTTAAAAATCGGTTCAGTAGTTCGAGAGAAAAAGAGACGTATCAGACGAAACCCTTATAGAAATAAGAAGATAGATTGAGAATTTATTGTTGGCCATACTCAGGATTAATTTGCAAAAAGTCTAAAATCCTATAAATATACAATAGACCGTAGGATCAACAATTCAGTGTAAAACATTTATAACTACTGTACCCTAAATTCAACGCTCATAACTTGAAATTGAGTTTGTTTAAACGCAATCTATGAAACTATAACCACTCCATTTCAAAAACCAAGAAGCAGAATTTCGACCTTATAACTCTAGAAAATAGGTGGTATTAATTTTAACGATAATCTGCATATTCAACGGAATGCCCAAACACGAGACTGATGTAAGTGAAAACACCGATCCTACAGGATAACCTTTCTTGATTGCAGGTTATAATGGCGCCCGGTGCAATAATGCCGGCTCCTATTATAATATGTATTGAAGTCCGCGACCGAGGTGTTCGTATATTCATAACCGGACGCTGGGAGAGCATTCAATTTAAAGTAATACCCCGTTGGATAGGCGCGCAGGGAATTATTATAATAAACACGCATGTTTCCGTGGCCCAGAATGCGGGCTTATGCTATGCCGATGCCAGCGGCTGCTACTGGCCTTGTATTTGTGCTATTCCTACTTTTGTAGTGATAAATCAATCTATTGATTAGACGTTTACCAATAAATGTAGAGTATTTAAAGTTTTTAGTAAAATATTTGAAGTTTTTTTCTTTATTTTTAGTTTATTTTTATACAGTACATTCATAATGAATTGTTTTATTAAGAGTTATAAGCCTATGGGCTAACCTTTGTGTAAGTTAATTCCAAAGCTTAGCTATAACATAAAAATTTTTACAATAGTCTGTTGTTATATACTATACTTTTTTAATTTAATTTCCAATATAAACATTAAACATCTATACATGGTATAACATTTAAAGTGGAAGGAGTTTACTAGGTCTCAGAATTACTCAAAAATCAATATGTATCTCGTCTATAGTAATCGGTATTACTAAATGCATCGGCTAATCTATAATATCCTAACAAATGCACATATAGTGTGTCAACAAATTATCATCATAAACAGTATGTAGTGCAGCTAGAACTGTAAAATCCCATTCGATTATTCCTATTATATTTTTAATTGTTGGATTAAGAAATGCCTTAAGAGTCACCTTCACCTTTTGGTTAGTTACGCAGTCATCAACGTTTACCATATGGCTTTTGTGCAAAACATTCACTGTTTCAGACACCGTTAAAACCGGTTTTCCTTAAACTAGGTAAGTGTTTAGTTGAATAGTTATAATAGATCCCTCATACCTCAAAATTTTGAAAATGTAAAAATATTACTCTCTGTGACGTCTCAAAGTAACTAATTTTTTCTTATTGTTAAGATTTTTTATACTAATACTTATATCATTTATTTTTATTGATATCAGGTATGAAGGGCCTATATCAAACCTAATCTACAATGAAACATAAATTTTACCAATAAATATCCAAAAACACGGTCCGAAACCGGGGAAAACGGAGGCATGTTTTCAGTGTTTTTACAAGGGTGAAGATGACTCTTAAATAAGAGTTTAATGTCAAATATCAATGATTCCATCCTCTTAAGATGTAACCCTAAAATATAAAGGCATTTAACTTGCATTACAATTTTTCAGTAACACCCACATTCCCAGACATGTACAAAATAAATCGCTGCTTTGTACCACAGAAAAAGCAAATGACCTGGACATGCACTAAAAGAAATCAACATCTCATGTGTGACGTTGAAATCCTCAAGGAAATCCTTGAGGAATCCTTAAGGATTAAGGATTTCTCATCAGGATTACTGTTACCCCAATAAATTTTACCAATAAATATCCAAAAACACGGTCCGAAACCGGGGAAAACGGAGGCATGTTTTCAGTGTTTTTACAAGGGTGAAGATGACTCTTAAATAAGAGTTTAATGTCAAATATCAATGATTCCATCCTCTTAAGATGTAACCCTAAAATATAAAGGCATTTAACTTGCATTACAATTTTTCAGTAACACCCACATTCCCAGACATGTACAAAATAAATCGCTGCTTTGTACCACAGAAAAAGCAAATGACCTGGACATGCACTAAAAGAAATCAACATCTCATGTGTGACGTTGAAATCCTCAAGGAAATCCTTGAGGAATCCTTAAGGATTAAGGATTTCTCATCAGGATTACTGTTACCCCATTGCTGCTTTGCCATCATCGGAGGCGTTTCGCAACCCCAACCCCATCCATCCCGACTATGACAGTCCGAACATTTGAAACGGTGCCATAAAAAAGAGAAATCTGACAATTAAAGCTTTCACCGATCATAAGGACCGAAGATTCGCCTCATTAGAGTAACAGCCACACAATTAGCTTAGTCGGTAGGGCTCGGCGGTGTCGGCGTAGTCGTAACGGTCTATTTATGTTTGCTGATGATACGTTCCTTACGCGCATTACTGCAATGACACTGGATAGCTTCAATCGTGGTGTAACTGCCGCTGTCGGGACCTAGGAACGCGCGGCGCGGCGTGCCAGGCACTCCATACGGCGGAGGAGAAGGTTTCAGTGTAGTTGTGAGACGTCTGACCATGTTTGGATCAAATCGTGATGTAATACTGATCAGGATATGGTGCTATATGATGAATCTTGACACAAGATGATTTTCACCTTATACTATAAAAATACTCTTCAATATCATTGAAATTTCAAATTATTAATCATAAATGTAAGTATTTTCTCTTCTGGACCTTATAAAAAAAAGTATCTGCCTTCAATTTAATCAATAATATTAACCTTATTATCCTGAAATAATATAATATCAATTTAAAATTCTTCAACATAACCTTGTTTTTGACTAAAAAAACAACCTTGTTTTGTATTGGTTTTTTACTAAAACCAATACAATACCAACTGTGATATTCTAAACTTAAGGTACTCCAAACAAAGTAAAAAATATGGTAAATTCAATAATTCAAACGAGAAGTCAGAAAGTAAAGTGCGATGTTGAACTTAATCAGAGTAAAATATTATCTGATTCTATAGGGGTATACAACAAAAAAATTGATTTGTTAAAACAAGAACTGAAGCTCTTAGAACAAAAGAAGACCCACTTGAAGAAAGAAATTAATAGTCTGAACAAAAGAAATAAGTTACATGGAGATAATGAAATAATAGTGCCCTCGATGGGATCAAATACCAGTAAATGGTTAGATGATCACATATTTAATTCCTTACGGTATGATCTTTTATTTGTGATGGTATTAAACATATCAATTTGTTTTTTATTGGCTACACATCACTAAATAATAAAACAATTTTAGTTAAAACTGTATATTTCGACTTCTTATCAGAAGTCATCCTCAGCATTATCAACATAACCAAATTAGAAATTAAAACTATTTTAAAACAGATGGTAAACAAAACACATGATAATTTACTTATTCTAAGTTTACACAGTAGGTAATTTGTTGATTTAATAATACATATGAAGTGAATTTTATATCATTTCTGATTTAATTTCTTTGCATTTTTAAGACTTTCTTTAACTTCATTTTTTATTACTGGTATGAACATAGGTGAAATGTTAAAGCTTGGTTGGGAAATACACTTTCTGTCTGCAATCATACACGCTGCTTCTTTAATTAACCGACTTTTCCAGTTTTTGTCTTTATAAATGAACTTTGTATCCGACCATTTCATCCTATGTCCTTCCGTTAAAACATGCTCGCTTAATTTAGAATAACTGTCCAATTGTTTTTTTTACACTATTTTTGTGTTCTTTCAAACGCGTTTCTACTGGTCTTGAAGTCTGACCGTAATAATTTTTATTACACTCACACGGGATCTGGTATACAACGTCTTTCGTGTCTTGTATCAAATTTTTTGGCTTTACGTTTGTAAGGAACTGCCTTAGTGTTTTGTTTGTTTTAAAAACGGTTCTTATGCCAAATTTAGCGTTAATTCTTCTTATTTTTTCTGATTTGCCTTTCATGTATGGAATCAATATGGTAGTGACTGGTCTTTGATCTGTTTCAGAGTGGTTTCCCCCTGATATTCTCTGATTAGCTTTTTTGTATGCTTTATTTATTATCTGTAACGGGTAGTTATTACACAGTAACTCTTCATAAACCATCTTTATTTCTTTTTTCTTCCCTTCTTCTGTTGAACATAACCTAAAGGCCCTAATGAAAAGTCCTTGAGCAATTCCCATTTTTATATGTTGAGGTCCATACGATGCAAAATTCAGATATTTCCCGGTGTTGGTCTTTTTTCTGTAAACTTCAGTCTGTATACCAGTTTCGGTTTTTTCTACTAAGACATCAAGAAATGGTAACTTATTATTTTCTTCAAATTCAACTGTGAATTGTATAGAGGGGCGTAGACTATTAATATGGTCAAAGAAATCGTCATGATTCAAAAAAGTAGATTTCCAAATACAAAATACGTCGTCCAGATATCTCAACCATAATTTCGGCTTTTCATTCCAAGAGCTTAAGGCAAGTTCTTCAAAGAAATCCATATAAATGTTGCTTAATAATGGACTTAATACACCTCCCATCGGCAAACCCGACTTCTGAACATAAAATTGTTCATTGAACTGGAAATAGCTAAACTCTACACATGTACTAAGTAATTCCATGATTGTAGAAACATTTAAGGGGGTTCTTTCTTTGATATTCTTATCTTTTTCAAGTTTGATTCTGATTATAGTCATCATTTCATCTATTGGGATGTTTGTAAATAAACTATTCACATCGTAGCTCACCATTCTGTCTTCCGGTTCGATTGTGATATCTTTGATCTTTTCTATGAAGTCTAAGGAATTATTTATGTACGAGTTTGATAATCCAAATAAAGGTTTTAGAATTGGTTGTAAGAATTTTGATAATTCATAGCAAGGTGAATCTATTGAGCTAACGATTGGCCGAAGAGGAATATTTTCCTTGTGAATTTTAGGAACCCCATATATGTGTGGTGGTTTCGAAAATTGTGGAGAAAGCCGTCTAATAACTGTATTTGACAGTGTAGGTTTGCACTTTTTAAGAACAGATTTAACCCTATTCATTATATTATTTGTTGGGTCTTTGGGTATGGGTGCATATTGACCACCTTCCAGCAATTCTTTCATTTTTGCATCGTATTCGGTTTTTTCTAGGATGACTGTCGCTCTGCCTTTGTCTGCTGGTAAAATGACTATGGTTTCGTCACTTTTTAGTGACTTGAGAGCAATTATCTCTTGTCTACTAAGGTTTTGCTTGATCCTAGGTCTCTTTTGTAATATATTAAGAACATTACTTCTGTACCAATCTCTCTGATCATCTGGTAGTGCTTCAATGCTTCCTTCAACTCCAGCTATCACTTCTAAATTAGATTCTTGAAGTGGAGTCAAATTGAAGTTTAACCCTTTGTTAAGGAGATTTGTTTCTTCTGTTGAAAGAGGCCTATTTGAGTAATTGATTACTGCACTTTTTACCTGACTAGTGTTGAAATCATTTAATGAAATTCCATCTACCGTGTTTTTAATCTCTCCTACTAGTTTTGTTAGTTTTTGTCGTTGTGTACGTTTAGTTTCCTGGAAGGTTTGATTGTACGAATGTTTAACTGAATTAATGATTCTTTCAAAATCATATTCCGAAACGACATATTTAATATTGACTTCTAGTAACTGGATTTCAGAATGTAAAAATATTATTTTGGAGTGATTTTCTTTAATTGTGGCAAATAGCAGTTTTCTCTCAGTTTTCTTGAGAATATTCTGCTTCATCTTATTAAGGTGTCTCTTTTTTAAAGTTAAGAATTTAGGAGTTATATTTAGGGATTTACATCTATGTACAAATGTAAGATGGTTTTCGGACTTTGCTAATTTCTTGTATGTTGATTCTAGTTGTCTGAACATACCTGATAATTCACTGCCATAGCGGTTGTTTAATTCCTTACGGTATGATCTTTTATTTGTGATGGTATTAAACATATCAATTTGTTTTTTATTGGCTACACATCACTAAATAATAAAACAATTTTAGTTAAAACTGTATATTTCGACTTCTTATCAGAAGTCATCCTCAGCATTATCAACATAACCAAATTAGAAATTAAAACTATTTTAAAACAAATGGTAAACAAAACACATGATAATTTACTTATTCTAAGTTTACACAGTAGGTAATTTGTTGATTTAATAATACATATGAAGTGAATTTTATATCATTTCTGATTTAATTTCTTTGCATTTTTAAGACTTTCTTTAACTTCATTTTTTATTACTGGTATGAACATAGGTGAAATGTTAAAGCTTGGTTGGGAAATACACTTTCTGTCTGCAATCATACACGCTGCTTCTTTAATTAACCGACTTTTCCAGTTTTTGTCTTTATAAATGAACTTTGTATCCGACCATTTCATCCTATGTCCTTCCGTTAAAACATGCTCGCTTAATTTAGAATAACTGTCCAATTGTTTTTTTACACTATTTTTGTGTTCTTTCAAACGCGTTTCTACTGGTCTTGAAGTCTGACCGTAATAATTTTTATTACACTCACACGGGATCTGGTATACAACGTCTTTCGTGTCTTGTATCAAATTTTTTGGCTTTACGTGTGTAAGGAACTGCCTTAGTGTTTTGTTTGTTTTAAAAACGGTTCTTATGCCAAATTTAGCGTTAATTCTTCTTATTTTTTCTGATTTGCCTTTCATGTATGGAATCAATATGGTAGTGACTGGTCTTTGATCTGTTTCAGAGTGGTTTCCCCCTGATATTCTCTGATTAGCTTTTTTGTATGCTTTATTTATTATCTGTAACGGGTAGTTATTACACAGTAACTCTTCATAAACCATCTTTATTTCTTTTTTCTTCCCTTCTTCTGTTGAACATAACCTAAAGGCCCTAATGAAAAGTCCTTGAGCAATTCCCATTTTTATATGTTGAGGTCCATACGATGCAAAATTCAGATATTTCCCGGTGTTGGTCTTTTTTCTGTAAACTTCAGTCTGTATACCAGTTTCGGTTTTTTCTACTAAGACATCAAGAAATGGTAACTTATTATTTTCTTCAAATTCAACTGTGAATTGTATAGAGGGGCGTAGACTATTAATATGGTCAAAGAAATCGTCATGATTCAAAAAAGTAGATTTCCAAATACAAAATACGTCGTCCAGATATCTCAACCATAATTTCGGCTTTTCATTCCAAGAGCTTAAGGCAAGTTCTTCAAAGAAATCCATATAAATGTTGCTTAATAATGGACTTAATACACCTCCCATCGGCAAACCCGACTTCTGAACATAATATTGTTCATTGAACTGGAAATAGCTAAACTCTACACATGTACTAAGTAATTCCATGATTGTAGAAACATTTAAGGGGGTTCTTTCTTTGATATTCTTATCTTTTTCAAGTTTGATTCTGATTATAGTCATCATTTCATCTATTGGGATGTTTGTAAATAAACTATTCACATCGTAGCTCACCATTCTGTCTTCCGGTTCGATTGTGATATCTTTGATCTTTTCTATGAAGTCTAAGGAATTATTTATGTACGAGTTTGATAATCCAAATAAAGGTTTTAGAATTGGTTGTAAGAATTTTGATAATTCATAGCAAGGTGAATCTATTGAGCTAACGATTGGCCGAAGAGGAATATTTTCCTTGTGAATTTTAGGAACCCCATATATGTGTGGTGGTTTCGAAAATTGTGGAGAAAGCCGTCTAATAACTGTATTTGACAGTGTAGGTTTGCACTTTTTAAGAACAGATTTAACCCTATTCATTATATTATTTGTTGGGTCTTTGGGTATGGGTGCATATTGACCACCTTCCAGCAATTCTTTCATTTTTGCATCGTATTCGGTTTTTTCTAGGATGACTGTCGCTCTGCCTTTGTCTGCTGGTAAAATGACTATGGTTTCGTCACTTTTTAGTGACTTGAGAGCAATTATCTCTTGTCTACTAAGGTTTTGCTTGATCCTAGGTCTCTTTTGTAATATATTAAGAACATTACTTCTGTACCAATCTCTCTGATCATCTGGTAGTGCTTCAATGCTTCCTTCAACTCCAGCTATCACTTCTAAATTAGATTCTTGAAGTGGAGTCAAATTGAAGTTTAACCCTTTGTTAAGGAGATTTGTTTCTTCTGTTGAAAGAGGCCTATTTGAGTAATTGATTACTGCACTTTTTACCTGACTAGTGTTGAAATCATTTAATGAAATTCCATCTACCGTGTTTTTAATCTCTCCTACTAGTTTTGTTAGTTTTTGTCGTTGTGTACGTTTAGTTTCCTGGAAGGTTTGATTGTACGAATGTTTAACTGAATTAATGATTCTTTCAAAATCATATTCCGAAACGACATATTTAATATTGACTTCTAGTAACTGGATTTCAGAATGTAAAAATATTATTTTGGAGTGATTTTCTTTAATTGTGGCAAATAGCAGTTTTCTCTCAGTTTTCTTGAGAATATTCTGCTTCATCTTATTAAGGTGTCTCTTTTTTAAAGTTAAGAATTTAGGAGTTATATTTAGGGATTTACATCTATGTACAAATGTAAGATGGTTTTCGGACTTTGCTAATTTCTTGTATGTTGATTCTAGTTGTCTGAACATACCTGATAATTCACTGCCATAGCGGTTGTTTAATTCCTTACGGTATGATCTTTTATTTGTGATGGTATTAAACATATCAATTTGTTTTTTATTGGCTACACATCACTAAATAATAAAACAATTTTAGTTAAAACTGTATATTTCGACTTCTTATCAGAAGTCATCCTCAGCATTATCAACATAACCAAATTAGAAATTAAAACTATTTTAAAACAAATGGTAAACAAAACACATGATAATTTACTTATTCTAAGTTTACACAGTAGGTAATTTGTTGATTTAATAATACATATGAAGTGAATTTTATATCATTTCTGATTTAATTTCTTTGCATTTTTAAGACTTTCTTTAACTTCATTTTTTATTACTGGTATGAACATAGGTGAAATGTTAAAGCTTGGTTGGGAAATACACTTTCTGTCTGCAATCATACACGCTGCTTCTTTAATTAACCGACTTTTCCAGTTTTTGTCTTTATAAATGAACTTTGTATCCGACCATTTCATCCTATGTCCTTCCGTTAAAACATGCTCGCTTAATTTAGAATAACTGTCCAATTGTTTTTTTACACTATTTTTGTGTTCTTTCAAACGCGTTTCTACTGGTCTTGAAGTCTGACCGTAATAATTTTTATTACACTCACACGGGATCTGGTATACAACGTCTTTCGTGTCTTGTATCAAATTTTTTGGCTTTACGTGTGTAAGGAACTGCCTTAGTGTTTTGTTTGTTTTAAAAACGGTTCTTATGCCAAATTTAGCGTTAATTCTTCTTATTTTTTCTGATTTGCCTTTCATGTATGGAATCAATATGGTAGTGACTGGTCTTTGATCTGTTTCAGAGTGGTTTCCCCCTGATATTCTCTGATTAGCTTTTTTGTATGCTTTATTTATTATCTGTAACGGGTAGTTATTACACAGTAACTCTTCATAAACCATCTTTATTTCTTTTTTCTTCCCTTCTTCTGTTGAACATAACCTAAAGGCCCTAATGAAAAGTCCTTGAGCAATTCCCATTTTTATATGTTGAGGTCCATACGATGCAAAATTCAGATATTTCCCGGTGTTGGTCTTTTTTCTGTAAACTTCAGTCTGTATACCAGTTTCGGTTTTTTCTACTAAGACATCAAGAAATGGTAACTTATTATTTTCTTCAAATTCAACTGTGAATTGTATAGAGGGGCGTAGACTATTAATATGGTCAAAGAAATCGTCATGATTCAAAAAAGTAGATTTCCAAATACAAAATACGTCGTCCAGATATCTCAACCATAATTTCGGCTTTTCATTCCAAGAGCTTAAGGCAAGTTCTTCAAAGAAATCCATATAAATGTTGCTTAATAATGGACTTAATACACCTCCCATCGGCAAACCCGACTTCTGAACATAAAATTGTTCATTGAACTGGAAATAGCTAAACTCTACACATGTACTAAGTAATTCCATGATTGTAGAAACATTTAAGGGGGTTCTTTCTTTGATATTCTTATCTTTTTCAAGTTTGATTCTGATTATAGTCATCATTTCATCTATTGGGATGTTTGTAAATAAACTATTCACATCGTAGCTCACCATTCTGTCTTCCGGTTCGATTGTGATATCTTTGATCTTTTCTATGAAGTCTAAGGAATTATTTATGTACGAGTTTGATAATCCAAATAAAGGTTTTAGAATTGGTTGTAAGAATTTTGATAATTCATAGCAAGGTGAATCTATTGAGCTAACGATTGGCCGAAGAGGAATATTTTCCTTGTGAATTTTAGGAACCCCATATATGTGTGGTGGTTTCGAAAATTGTGGAGAAAGCCGTCTAATAACTGTATTTGACAGTGTAGGTTTGCACTTTTTAAGAACAGATTTAACCCTATTCATTATATTATTTGTTGGGTCTTTGGGTATGGGTGCATATTGACCACCTTCCAGCAATTCTTTCATTTTTGCATCGTATTCGGTTTTTTCTAGGATGACTGTCGCTCTGCCTTTGTCTGCTGGTAAAATGACTATGGTTTCGTCACTTTTTAGTGACTTGAGAGCAATTATCTCTTGTCTACTAAGGTTTTGCTTGATCCTAGGTCTCTTTTGTAATATATTAAGAACATTACTTCTGTACCAATCTCTCTGATCATCTGGTAGTGCTTCAATGCTTCCTTCAACTCCAGCTATCACTTCTAAATTAGATTCTTGAAGTGGAGTCAAATTGAAGTTTAACCCTTTGTTAAGGAGATTTGTTTCTTCTGTTGAAAGAGGCCTATTTGAGTAATTGATTACTGCACTTTTTACCTGACTAGTGTTGAAATCATTTAATGAAATTCCATCTACCGTGTTTTTAATCTCTCCTACTAGTTTTGTTAGTTTTTGTCGTTGTGTACGTTTAGTTTCCTGGAAGGTTTGATTGTACGAATGTTTAACTGAATTAATGATTCTTTCAAAATCATATTCCGAAACGACATATTTAATATTGACTTCTAGTAACTGGATTTCAGAATGTAAAAATATTATTTTGGAGTGATTTTCTTTAATTGTGGCAAATAGCAGTTTTCTCTCAGTTTTCTTGAGAATATTCTGCTTCATCTTATTAAGGTGTCTCTTTTTTAAAGTTAAGAATTTAGGAGTTATATTTAGGGATTTACATCTATGTACAAATGTAAGATGGTTTTCGGACTTTGCTAATTTCTTGTATGTTGATTCTAGTTGTCTGAACATACCTGATAATTCACTGCCATAGCGGTTGTTTAATTCCTTACGGTATGATCTTTTATTTGTGATGGTATTAAACATATCAATTTGTTTTTTATTGGCTACACATCACTAAATAATAAAACAATTTTAGTTAAAACTGTATATTTCGACTTCTTATCAGAAGTCATCCTCAGCATTATCAACATAACCAAATTAGAAATTAAAACTATTTTAAAACAAATGGTAAACAAAACACATGATAATTTACTTATTCTAAGTTTACACAGTAGGTAATTTGTTGATTTAATAATACATATGAAGTGAATTTTATATCATTTCTGATTTAATTTCTTTGCATTTTTAAGACTTTCTTTAACTTCATTTTTTATTACTGGTATGAACATAGGTGAAATGTTAAAGCTTGGTTGGGAAATACACTTTCTGTCTGCAATCATACACGCTGCTTCTTTAATTAACCGACTTTTCCAGTTTTTGTCTTTATAAATGAACTTTGTATCCGACCATTTCATCCTATGTCCTTCCGTTAAAACATGCTCGCTTAATTTAGAATAACTGTCCAATTGTTTTTTTACACTATTTTTGTGTTCTTTCAAACGCGTTTCTACTGGTCTTGAAGTCTGACCGTAATAATTTTTATTACACTCACACGGGATCTGGTATACAACGTCTTTCGTGTCTTGTATCAAATTTTTTGGCTTTACGTGTGTAAGGAACTGCCTTAGTGTTTTGTTTGTTTTAAAAACGGTTCTTATGCCAAATTTAGCGTTAATTCTTCTTATTTTTTCTGATTTGCCTTTCATGTATGGAATCAATATGGTAGTGACTGGTCTTTGATCTGTTTCAGAGTGGTTTCCCCCTGATATTCTCTGATTAGCTTTTTTGTATGCTTTATTTATTATCTGTAACGGGTAGTTATTACACAGTAACTCTTCATAAACCATCTTTATTTCTTTTTTCTTCCCTTCTTCTGTTGAACATAACCTAAAGGCCCTAATGAAAAGTCCTTGAGCAATTCCCATTTTTATATGTTGAGGTCCATACGATGCAAAATTCAGATATTTCCCGGTGTTGGTCTTTTTTCTGTAAACTTCAGTCTGTATACCAGTTTCGGTTTTTTCTACTAAGACATCAAGAAATGGTAACTTATTATTTTCTTCAAATTCAACTGTGAATTGTATAGAGGGGCGTAGACTATTAATATGGTCAAAGAAATCGTCATGATTCAAAAAAGTAGATTTCCAAATACAAAATACGTCGTCCAGATATCTCAACCATAATTTCGGCTTTTCATTCCAAGAGCTTAAGGCAAGTTCTTCAAAGAAATCCATATAAATGTTGCTTAATAATGGACTTAATACACCTCCCATCGGCAAACCCGACTTCTGAACATAATATTGTTCATTGAACTGGAAATAGCTAAACTCTACACATGTACTAAGTAATTCCATGATTGTAGAAACATTTAAGGGGGTTCTTTCTTTGATATTCTTATCTTTTTCAAGTTTGATTCTGATTATAGTCATCATTTCATCTATTGGGATGTTTGTAAATAAACTATTCACATCGTAGCTCACCATTCTGTCTTCCGGTTCGATTGTGATATCTTTGATCTTTTCTATGAAGTCTAAGGAATTATTTATGTACGAGTTTGATAATCCAAATAAAGGTTTTAGAATTGGTTGTAAGAATTTTGATAATTCATAGCAAGGTGAATCTATTGAGCTAACGATTGGCCGAAGAGGAATATTTTCCTTGTGAATTTTAGGAACCCCATATATGTGTGGTGGTTTCGAAAATTGTGGAGAAAGCCGTCTAATAACTGTATTTGACAGTGTAGGTTTGCACTTTTTAAGAACAGATTTAACCCTATTCATTATATTATTTGTTGGGTCTTTGGGTATGGGTGCATATTGACCACCTTCCAGCAATTCTTTCATTTTTGCATCGTATTCGGTTTTTTCTAGGATGACTGTCGCTCTGCCTTTGTCTGCTGGTAAAATGACTATGGTTTCGTCACTTTTTAGTGACTTGAGAGCAATTATCTCTTGTCTACTAAGGTTTTGCTTGATCCTAGGTCTCTTTTGTAATATATTAAGAACATTACTTCTGTACCAATCTCTCTGATCATCTGGTAGTGCTTCAATGCTTCCTTCAACTCCAGCTATCACTTCTAAATTAGATTCTTGAAGTGGAGTCAAATTGAAGTTTAACCCTTTGTTAAGGAGATTTGTTTCTTCTGTTGAAAGAGGCCTATTTGAGTAATTGATTACTGCACTTTTTACCTGACTAGTGTTGAAATCATTTAATGAAATTCCATCTACCGTGTTTTTAATCTCTCCTACTAGTTTTGTTAGTTTTTGTCGTTGTGTACGTTTAGTTTCCTGGAAGGTTTGATTGTACGAATGTTTAACTGAATTAATGATTCTTTCAAAATCATATTCCGAAACGACATATTTAATATTGACTTCTAGTAACTGGATTTCAGAATGTAAAAATATTATTTTGGAGTGATTTTCTTTAATTGTGGCAAATAGCAGTTTTCTCTCAGTTTTCTTGAGAATATTCTGCTTCATCTTATTAAGGTGTCTCTTTTTTAAAGTTAAGAATTTAGGAGTTATATTTAGGGATTTACATCTATGTACAAATGTAAGATGGTTTTCGGACTTTGCTAATTTCTTGTATGTTGATTCTAGTTGTCTGAACATACCTGATAATTCACTGCCATAGCGGTTGTTTAATTCCTTACGGTATGATCTTTTATTTGTGATGGTATTAAACATATCAATTTGTTTTTTATTGGCTACACATCACTAAATAATAAAACAATTTTAGTTAAAACTGTATATTTCGACTTCTTATCAGAAGTCATCCTCAGCATTATCAACATAACCAAATTAGAAATTAAAACTATTTTAAAACAAATGGTAAACAAAACACATGATAATTTACTTATTCTAAGTTTACACAGTAGGTAATTTGTTGATTTAATAATACATATGAAGTGAATTTTATATCATTTCTGATTTAATTTCTTTGCATTTTTAAGACTTTCTTTAACTTCATTTTTTATTACTGGTATGAACATAGGTGAAATGTTAAAGCTTGGTTGGGAAATACACTTTCTGTCTGCAATCATACACGCTGCTTCTTTAATTAACCGACTTTTCCAGTTTTTGTCTTTATAAATGAACTTTGTATCCGACCATTTCATCCTATGTCCTTCCGTTAAAACATGCTCGCTTAATTTAGAATAACTGTCCAATTGTTTTTTTACACTATTTTTGTGTTCTTTCAAACGCGTTTCTACTGGTCTTGAAGTCTGACCGTAATAATTTTTATTACACTCACACGGGATCTGGTATACAACGTCTTTCGTGTCTTGTATCAAATTTTTTGGCTTTACGTGTGTAAGGAACTGCCTTAGTGTTTTGTTTGTTTTAAAAACGGTTCTTATGCCAAATTTAGCGTTAATTCTTCTTATTTTTTCTGATTTGCCTTTCATGTATGGAATCAATATGGTAGTGACTGGTCTTTGATCTGTTTCAGAGTGGTTTCCCCCTGATATTCTCTGATTAGCTTTTTTGTATGCTTTATTTATTATCTGTAACGGGTAGTTATTACACAGTAACTCTTCATAAACCATCTTTATTTCTTTTTTCTTCCCTTCTTCTGTTGAACATAACCTAAAGGCCCTAATGAAAAGTCCTTGAGCAATTCCCATTTTTATATGTTGAGGTCCATACGATGCAAAATTCAGATATTTCCCGGTGTTGGTCTTTTTTCTGTAAACTTCAGTCTGTATACCAGTTTCGGTTTTTTCTACTAAGACATCAAGAAATGGTAACTTATTATTTTCTTCAAATTCAACTGTGAATTGTATAGAGGGGCGTAGACTATTAATATGGTCAAAGAAATCGTCATGATTCAAAAAAGTAGATTTCCAAATACAAAATACGTCGTCCAGATATCTCAACCATAATTTCGGCTTTTCATTCCAAGAGCTTAAGGCAAGTTCTTCAAAGAAATCCATATAAATGTTGCTTAATAATGGACTTAATACACCTCCCATCGGCAAACCCGACTTCTGAACATAATATTGTTCATTGAACTGGAAATAGCTAAACTCTACACATGTACTAAGTAATTCCATGATTGTAGAAACATTTAAGGGGGTTCTTTCTTTGATATTCTTATCTTTTTCAAGTTTGATTCTGATTATAGTCATCATTTCATCTATTGGGATGTTTGTAAATAAACTATTCACATCGTAGCTCACCATTCTGTCTTCCGGTTCGATTGTGATATCTTTGATCTTTTCTATGAAGTCTAAGGAATTATTTATGTACGAGTTTGATAATCCAAATAAAGGTTTTAGAATTGGTTGTAAGAATTTTGATAATTCATAGCAAGGTGAATCTATTGAGCTAACGATTGGCCGAAGAGGAATATTTTCCTTGTGAATTTTAGGAACCCCATATATGTGTGGTGGTTTCGAAAATTGTGGAGAAAGCCGTCTAATAACTGTATTTGACAGTGTAGGTTTGCACTTTTTAAGAACAGATTTAACCCTATTCATTATATTATTTGTTGGGTCTTTGGGTATGGGTGCATATTGACCACCTTCCAGCAATTCTTTCATTTTTGCATCGTATTCGGTTTTAGCGAATTTCCCATAGGGAATAAGCTATTACCGTAGGTCTCATGGTAAGACTTAAGCCCGGGACCATGTTACTTTTTCGTTTTCAGGTGCCCAGAGACCAAAAATAATAGTCATTAAAATTTTTATATATATATATATATATGTATATATGTATATATGTATATATATATATATGTATGTGTCCCTAGACACGATAACTCTCGTAAAAATGGTCCGATCGACACCAAATTTGGTAGAAATGTGTAATCCTACGTTTATTCGGATGAGTTCGTAAACCAGACATATCGACCTATCGGAAGGGGTAGTTTTGGGGGGTTTTGTACCCCAAAAATGGGTTTTTTGCATTTTTCATATGTAATTTTTAAAAATTTCAAATTTTTATTTTGACCATTGGATTTAGCTCAAAAAAACACACAATTTAGCATTTTGAAGCTTTGCTCTATCTCCATTGGTTACCGAGATATTACAAAGTCTAAAGACAGTACGTTGTATTTTGAGGCTCCAATGTTAATCTTATGGAGAATAAGGATGTGTTAATATTTCACTTATTAACCAATGTTTTTGGATGAAACTTGGTATCCAGCTTCATTTGGTTGAGATTCATCCATTTATGGTAAAAAATCTTGGTTTTTGTGCTTATCATGGCAGCAAACCTGCATACTCTTTTCCCATGTTAATCATATGGAGAATAGGCAAACTCCTTTAGCAATGGAAAGATATTGATGAAATTTAGTGTATGGCTTGATATGGTCAAAATATTTTTTTTTAATGCTAAAAACCTACTTTCAGTGTTCCCCATGGCAGCATACCTGCATACTCTTTCCCTACATTTATCATAAGGAGATAAACATTTATTTCCCTATTTATGAGCTTGTGATGATTTTTGGTTTACAGGTTTATCTGGTCATAATTAATACTACTAATTTGGAAATTCGCTGAGTACGCAGGTCTGCTGCGACGGGGGTATTTTCTAGGATGACTGTCGCTCTGCCTTTGTCTGCTGGTAAAATGACTATGGTTTCGTCACTTTTTAGTGACTTGAGAGCAATTATCTCTTGTCTACTAAGGTTTTGCTTGATCCTAGGTCTCTTTTGTAATATATTAAGAACATTACTTCTGTACCAATCTCTCTGATCATCTGGTAGTGCTTCAATGCTTCCTTCAACTCCAGCTATCACTTCTAAATTAGATTCTTGAAGTGGAGTCAAATTGAAGTTTAACCCTTTGTTAAGGAGATTTGTTTCTTCTGTTGAAAGAGGCCTATTTGAGTAATTGATTACTGCACTTTTTACCTGACTAGTGTTGAAATCATTTAATGAAATTCCATCTACCGTGTTTTTAATCTCTCCTACTAGTTTTGTTAGTTTTTGTCGTTGTGTACGTTTAGTTTCCTGGAAGGTTTGATTGTACGAATGTTTAACTGAATTAATGATTCTTTCAAAATCATATTCCGAAACGACATATTTAATATTGACTTCTAGTAACTGGATTTCAGAATGTAAAAATATTATTTTGGAGTGGTTTTCTTTAATTGTGGCAAATAGCAGTTTTCTCTCAGTTTTCTTGAGAATATTCTGCTTCATCTTATTAAGGTGTCTCTTTTTTAAAGTTAAGAATTTAGGAGTTATATTTAGGGATTTACATCTATGTACAAATGTAAGATGGTTTTCGGACTTTGCTAATTTCTTGTATGTTGATTCTAGTTGTCTGAACATACCTGATAATTCACTGCCATAGCGGTTGTTTAATTCCTTACGGTATGATCTTTTATTTGTGATGGTATTAAACATATCAATTTGTTTTTTATTGGCTACACATCACTAAATAATAAAACAATTTTAGTTAAAACTGTATATTTCGACTTCTTATCAGAAGTCATCCTCAGCATTATCAACATAACCAAATTAGAAATTAAAACTATTTTAAAACAGATGGTAAACAAAACACATGATAATTTACTTATTCTAAGTTTACACAGTAGGTAATTTGTTGATTTAATAATACATATGAAGTGAATTTTATATCATTTCTGATTTAATTTCTTTGCATTTTTAAGACTTTCTTTAACTTCATTTTTTATTACTGGTATGAACATAGGTGAAATGTTAAAGCTTGGTTGGGAAATACACTTTCTGTCTGCAATCATACACGCTCATCATATACAATATGCTCATCATATGCAATCATACAATCATATACTGTATAATGAAATATACAGTTTTAACTAAAATTGTTTTATTATTTAGTGATGTGTAGCCAATAAAAAACAAATTGATATGATCACATATTACAATCTTACTTTGACTGTATGTCAAATGAGGCTACTGAGCTAAGAAAAGATATAATTCTGATTGGACCTTCAACTACTTTAATACTTAAATATGGCGATCTATATACTAATATTATAACTTTGACATCACTAAATTTTGAAAATTCCAAATTTGTATTATTTTGTCTGAATAACTTTCCAAAAAAACAAAATAAAACAAAAATGAATGGAACTCATTGGAGTTTACTTGTTTATAATAAGGCGAAAAATGTTTTTTACCACTATGACAGTATACGCGGAATGAACCATAATGATGCTAAACAATTGTCATCTAATTTAATAGAAGACGCTAAATTAATTGAAGTTGAAACCTCCCAACAGAAGTTTAATTTTGAATGTGGTTTACATGTCTTGGTAAATGCTAAATTAGTAATAAACAAAATAATGCAAAATGAGACAAATTTGGATAACTTAAAAGATGAAATGAAGCTCTGTACAAATTTTGAAAACAAAATACTTAAACACAATTCAAGTGAATATGATTCCTCAACACAAATGATAAGTGTCCCAAGAAATAATCAATTTCAAAACAGGGAATTTAAATAGGCTACTGACACTAACGAGATAAAAGATGTTCCATGAAAACAATAGAAGTAAAATCCAAGAAAAAAATAAAACCAGATTTAGTAGCGGAGGAGGAAGAAGTTTTAATTACTAACAGATTTACATGTCTATATGAAGAATATGATGAAAATATATCAACTGTTAACAAGGACAATAATATTGAAATGTCTGCAGATAAAGGTGATTCACTAAAGATTAAAGAGAGTAAGATAGGAGTTAAAACTAATAAAACCATTAAACTCTTTTCTGACAGCCAAGGCCGTGGGATAGCAACATTAATAAACAGAAAACTGGTAACAATTTTTTGCGAGGGATTCGTGATGCCCAATGCATTAAGTAAACAAGTCTTCCAAAGTGCATCAAGTAGTGATGTGGACAATTTAGTAATTTTGAGTGGTACAAACGACTCATTGAAGGGTTCATTAAATGATATATATAAAAACTTAGAGAATAACATAAAGTCGTTGAACGCCAAAAATGTTTATTTAACAACAATTCCAAATAGATATGACTTACAACCTGATCATTCCCATCATAAAGATATAACCCTCATAAATCATTATATAAGTGAAATAGCACTAAGGTGCAATATTAATTTGATTAATCTTAATGCACTCCAAAGATGTCATTTTACTCAACATACATTTGAATAAGAAAGGGAAATTAAAGTTAACTCATCTACTGCTAAACTCTATAAGAAGTACATCTGAAATTTATGAAAAAACAGCAAGTCCAATGAATAATTATAACAAAGATATTAATGCAACTAAAATACTGTTGTGAACTCATTATCAGATCTGTCGTGTTCCTGACAAATTATACATCAATAATCTCAAAGTTATTAAAAACAATAACATAACTACCAAAAATGGAAACTTCAAAATTTTTCATCAAAACATATACGATTTATTGAGTAGAATAGATGCATTAATAATCATTCTGGAGGAATTAAAACCTGATATTGTCATTTTAACGGAACACAAACTAACTGAGTATGAAATAAAAAGGCTTAATATAAATGGATATATTGTAGCATCTTATTTTTGCAGGGAAAGCAAATTTAAGGGTGGAGGTGTTTTAATTCTAGTTGCCGAATATATAAGGTCTTTTAAAGTATTATCAACTACAAATAGTTTAAACAAAGACAAAATTTTTGAATCATGCTCAATAATTCTCAAAATTAATAAATTAAAAACAATCATATGTGGAATATACAGAAAGCCTTCTAAAAATACAGATGGTTTCCTTAATAAACTATCAACTTCCATTGAGAGTTTTTTAAAGATATGTAAACATGTAATCATTGTTGGAGACATAAACATAAATGTACTAGAGAAGGGTAAAAATAATGAAGATAAACTAACGAACATGCTACAAATGTATGGAATGTATTACACAGTTGACATTCCAACGAGAATTACAGAAACATCTGAATCTGCAATAGATAATTTTTTAACGAATATATCCAAAAATTAATTTAATGTAAATTGCTTCATAACTGCAATATCAGATCATGATGGACAAATGTTTTACTTAAAAAACAAAATTAAAAGTCGTAAGAAAAATATACATGTTACTAAATTATGCCGTAATTATAACAAAAGAAATATAATTGATTTTATTGCTGAATTAGACAAAGAAAATTGGTCGGAAGTATATAATGGAAAAGCTGAAGAAAAGTTTTCTATATTTTACAACAAATTCTTATACTATTTTAATAAACATTTCCCTAAGGTAAAAATGAATGTAGCTACAAAACAAAATAAGTGGGTTGACAAAGAAATTAAGGAAAGGAAACGAAACTTAATTAAATTGTACAATATACAAAGAAAATCAAAAAGGGAGCAAGATAAAATTACTTTGAAAAGTTAAAAAAAAAGAATATAAAAAACTTATACAAATTAAAAAGTCAAATTATATTGGAAATAAAGTGAAGGATTCCTCTAATAAAATGAAAACTGTTTGGAAATTAACAATGATGAGACATTATCCCACAAAGGAATTATAGATTCAGAACTGAATATATCACACGAAGGAACTATTTACAATGACCCTCTTACTATTACTAATATTTTTAATGACTACTTTACAAATATGGTAGAACAAAATATAAAACCTAAATTAAAACCCAAGAATGACTGCTTTGAAGACTTGTCAACAGGAAAATTAAAAAATGAACTAGTTTTTCAATTGAAACAACAAACAACTTTAGACGTATTACAAGCAATAAATTTATGTAAAAGTAAATTTTCATCTGGGCAAGATGAAATCCCAATAATGTTAATCAAAGAGTGCAAGTGGAATATTTTGCAACCACTGACTCACGTAATCAACTGTTCTTTTTTGACCGGCATATATCCTGAAGAACTAAAAGTGTCTAAGATAATCCCAATTTATAAAAATGGGGACAGACTAAATACTACAAACTATCGGCCGATTGCATTACAAAATTCTTTTTCTAAAATCTTTGAAAAATGCATATTGCAACAACTTACAGATTACTTTGAAAATAATAAATTATTAGATAATGAGCAACACGGATTCAGGAAAGGCAATAAATAATATTATCAAGGAAATGGACAGTGGCAAGAAAACTATAGTTTTATTCCTTGACATATCTAAAGCTTTTGATAGCGTTTGCCATGATACATTACTAAATAAACTAACAAATAATGGAATTAAACATACTGCTCTAGAATGGATCGTACTTAAAAGGACGCAAACAGTGTGTTTCTATAACACATATAAATAAGAAAACGAATACTTTGGAAACAATTTCATCAGATTTAAAGTCAATTCAATATACTGTACCTCAAGGATCAATATTAGGCCCGTTTTTATTTGTATGTTACATAACTGGAATTACCAAATCATGCAATATGTTTACCCAGAAAAATTTTCCAAAATTTTGTTTATTCGCAGATGATATAAGTATTTTAATCAGTGGAGAATCAAGTGATAATTTTAATACCATTTCAACAAATTTAATGTCGCATATTGATAATTACCTAGCGAATGAGAATCTTCTCTTGAATTACGTAAAAACAAACATAATGGAATTTCACTTTATCCAAAAAAACAAGATAATTTAAATATGGAAATTATAAACAAAAACTACAATCTTCAACAAAATGTAAAGTTTCTCGGGCTAAGTTTGAACTGCAATTTAAAATGGGACACCCATATAAACGGGATTTGCAAAAAAATGACTTCTGGAATATTTGTATTAAAGAGGATGAGATATTACTGCAGTCAGGAAGTTTTGAAAATCATTTATTTTGGATTGGTACACTCACATTTAAATTATGGTATACATTTGTATGGTGCAACTAGCAAAAATAATTTATTAAAAATACTAAAACTTCAAAAACATGCTATTAGAACTATTAAAAATATCAAATTATACAAAGAATATAAGAAAAGTTCATGCAGGACTCATTTTGTTGAACTTAACATATTAACTGTTTTTGGGCAATATATTTATAAAACAATATGTCTGTCAAAAATTGAAAAATCCGAATTGGAAGAGAGTTGTAAGTTTTACTTAACAAGGCATAAAGATAGCAAACAGGAGTACCATAGAACTGAAATATTCAAAAAAAAGTCCTTATTATATTGGCAAAAAATTTCTCAAATTCATTCCTAGTAATATTACCAACATTAGTAATTTCAAGAAATTTAAGAAGGAATTAAAATCATATCTAGTGCAAAAAGTGATATATTCTTTTGAAGACTTCTTTCAAGATGATTAGAGACTTGATTCAAAATTCTTGTTGTGTTTATCTATAATTGTATGATAACTTAAAACACGTACTTAATGTATGTTGTTGCCTGTAAATAAATAAATAAATAAAAATACACGGATACAAACTGATCAGGTGCATCATGCAATGGTAAGATTTCCTAATAAGATACCGGATAAGATATCATATGAGGATAAGCCAAAACATGATGGGTTGTTCCTGGTTAAATCTAACAAAAAAACAAAGATCTGGTTTGTATTTGACTGTTTCGACGAAAGAAGGAGATGATCTGTTATTTTGAGTCAATATGTTTTCGGTTTCATGGTAAAAACTTCACACTATGGTATTTGATGTTGACATTTAAAGACTGTGAAGCAATCTGGACGCGGTTGTGGATAGTGAAGGTAAATCTATACATAAAAACATTTGCACAAAACATGATTGTGGTAGAATCAAGTTTTATGAAATCATGTTTCCCTTGTTTCTGGAATCTTTGCATTTTTTACCATAGCCTATATTCTTGTTGTAGTGTAAGTAATGAAATGTTAACGAATAACTAATTGTTAAATTGTTATACAGTGACTTTAAAAGTAAGTAGGCAATAACTTTACAGATTGGTTGGTTTATAAATTAAACATAGATTTTATTTGAAGTATCTCTCTTGAGCCACTTTAATTTAAAACTACTTTTTTTGTTATTGACTTGTCTGTAAATGTAAACTTCTTCAATTGTAAATAAATATTTTTACCAGTACTTGATGAAGTTTGCTAGTTGTAATTTACAAATATTGGGTCTCTGGATATTTCATTCAAAATTTATGGCTACTGCTTACAATATTCTTCTGTCATGTAAGAAAAATCTTTCTAGATAATAGAAAGATTAAATAAATTTTTTCTACTATATAAGAATGATGCTGATAAAATCATAAACACTTCATAAACATCACCTAGTAATACAAACTAAAAGGCTTTAAGAAATACAGTACTAATTTTTCCTTACTGTATACCACCTCATTCTATGCTGCTGAGATGTTAATTTCCACTTTTCCCCAACCATATCGTGATATTGCTGTTGTGCTCACCATGCACATTGTGGATGGCCTGACGAGCGTCCGTTTGAGGCGGCAAGCGGCACATGAAAGCGAGTTATTACAGCGATCACGACATGCACAGGATATTGGAAGCTCCGTTACTGGCTGCATCGCTGCTGTGCCAATACCGACCTCAATGGATTTGTATTTTATCAGAACTATGGAAGTGATATCACTATTTTCCAACAAATGTTATTTGCAAACATAAACTTTCTTTGGTTCGGTCACGAGCAAAACTTGAAGTTTGAAATGGACGATATTGTATCGGACTCTTATTAATGACCTCGAAAAACTTCGTGTTTCTAGCTATAAAATAAAAAATAAATACATAAAGTATAATGTGTAGATTTTGAAACAACTAGTGTATTTGTTCAAAATTGTTTACCTATTTAATTAACTGCAAAGTATAAGCGCGGTCTTTTCATATGATTATGTAAAAAAAAGTAGTAGGCCTATGGTAACCGGCATCACCCAAAATGGACTTATTGTGGACCTATGTGGCCATAATAACCAAATATCTATCAATTTGATTAATAGTATTGATTAGTTAACTGTTTATATTAAATCGTTAAATAACTTGTTGTATCACAGGATGCGATCAATTGAATATTTTAAGAAATTACAAACTAAACAAGTCAAAAAATTCAAATTTCATCTTTAAAATAAACTTAGTTATGAATTTTCTTAATCTTAAGAGAGTAGTTTAATAAAAATTTAGGATTTTTACATAACTAATATGAGTGTTAAGAATTAACTCAAAAATGTTTCAAAGAATTTTTATACATGACAATAAACGTAAAATATTTATATCCGATCTATATTTGAAAATTTATTTGTCACAAAACCTTGATACTATACATTTTGAAAACTAAATGGAATTGTATTCAGGGTCCCGATGTTATTCAGAGTCACTACTAGTTTACTGACAAAAATCTGACGTGAAAGAGACATCCGTAGATTTTACGATTCCCAAACTCCTCGCGCCTCGTTAGCCCCCGCGTTACCCTCAATCGCACGCACTCTAACTCCGGCCGTGGAATGTAGTTAAACACTTTCCCGATAGATTTAACTCCGCCGATTGAATTCTGATGCTTAATTTATCTGTGTACCTGTTTTGTCACCGATAGAAAGTGTTTAATAAACAGCTGAAATCGGCTAATAAATTCCCGTTGCGTCAGCGGCGGCTGCTAATTCGCTACCATATAAGGAAATGTAAACTTAATTTTAATAAACATGGAAGTGTCGGCAGGCCGCGGATTTAGGGGACTGGTGGGACGAGTCCGGGCGCTCTCAATTGCTGCGTCGCCGCCGCCCGCCGCGTCCCCCGCCCGACCCCCTCCCGTTATTTTATAACATATTTGAAATTCGTTTCCTCATTTACGGAGTACATTCCACCCGATTCTTGAACTACTGCATTGATCTTATCAGTTGGTTTGTTTATGTTGATGTATATGACGATTATATCATTGAAATCCTCTATTCTTATGTAGACTACTGATGTTTATTGTTTATTTACCGCATTTGTAAAAAAATCCTAAATACATAAATCGCTTGCTAAAAAAATTTTACCAAAAAAATATGTTTATCACATTGGACGAAAACGGCAGAACAGCCGTTTTCTGGCGCCACAAATTTGGCGTTTTCTGTAGCCTTTCAAAGGGCCCCGACAAAATGTGATCACTTTTCTATGCGCTAACCAGAAATGCTTTTTTCTTAAGGAAAAATTATACCAGCCTAAAACAAATAAGGCCAAAGTAAACAGAAAGCTACTGCATTTTAAATTCAAGATTTTGACATTTCATACATTCCACTTACATATTATTTTTTAAGGCATATTTAAATTAAGATGGAAGACAAGTATTGAAAGTAAACAGATCATTTTATTTTAATTATATAATTTTTAAATTAGTTATTACTTTTATATTTTTGCAATATAATGTAAAACTTTGTTCATCTCTCACTGAAAGTGCTTTTCTGCGCTTAATCGCAATTTACGACAGCCACTTTCCGTCCTCATTGCGAAAACTACTAATTTATTTTTAACTATAATTACTTCCAATTAGAAACTCCTTTGACTGTAATAATGAAACTCCAAATACTGGTTTGAGTTCAAAATTAAAATTTTTCGGAAATATCAAACTATTCCCTACAATAAAACAAGAAATTAGTAAAACCACATTCAGACAGACGTAAATTACTGTATGCATTAAATACCCAAATATACATGTGTAATGATGTTTATTGCAAAATGTTATTATACCACTTTTTATGATCATAAAAGAGAAAAAGATTGGATACATTCTTATATATCAATTCAGTAATTCAGAACTACTTTTTTTACACTTTCAATCCGAAGTCATGATGTAAATTAAAATATCAACTAATCCTACTTTAAATAACGCTCCTGCCCATTTGAATTCCACGTTTTCCACAACACAGGAGATAAATTGAAGAATTTATCTTTATAAAGGTTGCGTGTTAACTAAATGTTTTTATTTCTCTTCTTTAATACCCCGCCCGGCGACCAAAGCCGTTAAATGCATTGGTAAGTGCGGTAACCGAGCGAGGCAGCTGGACTAGGGATATTACCATAGAATAGCCCTCGCTGTTTCCGCTACTTCGCCACGTGCTAAACACTGGACCCGCCCGCCTGCCTTGATAGTTCTTGGTTTCAAATAGTTTAAATATTCATTCCGTATTCGTGTTTGAATTCTTCTTCTTTAAATTCTGACGAATAAGCTTTAAACTGAGGTGGAGCTTTAAATATTTGTTTTGTTTTTGGTTTTGTTTTTGTTTTGTGTCTATCTACGCCATTGGCATTTCTTAACGTTTTGACGCGGAACGGTCCAAAGCCCAGTTTTGTTACTATCTACCTACTATCTACCATCGACCACGGTTTAGAAAGCATCATTAATTAATAGCCCAATGACAAATGGCAACTGGGTCCAGAACCGATCCTTAAAAAAGCTACAAACTTTCCTCAGGATCGAACAGGCAACCTTTGGATTCAAAGGCGAGCACTATAACCACTCAGCTACCCAGCCAGTTATTTTAGTTGAGTGAATTGTGTATACAATACGTCTGCTTTAGTTATGAGTGAAATATATGTATCAACTTTTTAAAGAAGGTTATATCCCAAGTAACCTATTAGATCCCACAAGACATCCGTCTATAAATCAGCCCTGATTTGTTCTCTTCTTATATTATTAGATGTTATCAAGTCATGTTTTGCAGCCCATAATTTAATATATAATCATATTATGTAGATGATGATCCAAGAAATAAAGGTCTGAAATGAATGTTACAAAATGATGGGTTTAAAGTGACATTACCAACATTTAAAAAAAGTATTTTTATTTTTGTTTCTAAAGCCGCGTCCGCACTGGAAAAACATTCGTGGCGAACTTGTTCGGCGAACACAAAAAAATCAACAAACATTTCTAACGAACAATTACGAGCCATATGATTTACATTAGCAACGAACAAACAAAAGTTCTTCCGAACTTTGTTCGGCGAACATGTTCGGCCAATGCGGACGCGGCTTAACATTGTAATTTTCTATAGGCTTACGTTTGTGGTATTCATTTTTTAACGTTTGTTAAGTCTATAAACAGAACATAATTTAGAACATAATTTTTTAACAAATTCTCTGACTGGTTACCCAGGAAGACTATACACTGTAGGCCGGAGTGCTTCATAGATTGACGTCACAGCATTCGATTTTCCGGCTGATGAATGTTGTTGGAAAAAGCTGATAATTTACTTGATTTTAGGGGATTTGTGCTGAGGATCGGTTAACATTTGGGTATTTTAGGGGATTTCCAGGTAATTATTAGGGTAATTACATTAAAAACTGCGTCAAGATTAGGTAGACACCTATGACGTTTTACCGATGAATGAAAAAAAGAAGATCACATCCCATGTTAAAAAGTGGCAAACAATTGTTTTCACTGGGAGCGCTGTAAACTTAAATTAAGCACGCCAAATAGAGATAGCGCTAGCGGAACGTAAACATAGTGCGAGAGAGAGGGAGATATTATAAATTATTGCATCGTTAAAAACACCCCTTTAAACTTTAAACATAAGTTACCTACCTTATTTGGTATCATTGGAGAGCTTTTTTTCAAGAAGAATCGTTATTTTGTCGTTAAACCCTTTTATTGTCAGGGCTTTGTCCTATAGGCTTTTAAACTTCTAATGCTAATTATTATGCAGATGTTTTATTTCATCATATGTTTACAACAATACAAGTGATTAACGTCATCATGCTATCCCGCTATTTTCTAATTTGTTTAATCGAGGTTCCAAATTGTAGCGGTCCCAGTTTGCTCAGCGAAGGGGTGGGGGGAAAAAGGAAAAAAAAATCTAAAGTCACTATATTAATCTACTATAAACACAGCTTGAAGGGCGCCACCTTGTTTTGGATGAGGTTGTGTAGATTGGGCAGAAACAAGGAAAGACCCAAATCCAAATGATGTTGAGGTGAGATCTTTTTTTTTTTTGTTACCGTAAATTAATTATTTTTAATTCACAAATAGCTCTATAGTTCCTTAATCAGAGATAGACAAAATATTTATTTCAGTCTCATATTGGTTGAAATTTAATTTACGGTAACAAAAAAAAAAGATCTCACCTCAACATTATTTGGATTTGGGTCTTTCCTTGTTTTTGCCCAATCTACACAACCTCATCCAAAACAAGGTGGCGCCCTTCAAGCTGTGTTTATAGTAGATTAATATAGTGACTTTAGATTTTTTTTTTCCTTTTTCCCCCCACCCCTTCGCTGAGCAAACTGGGACCGCTACAAAATGAGCACTAAAGTAGGCGGAGGATGAAAGTGTTCATACATTAATTGTAAGAATAGGTCCAAAAATAAAAACTTTCATAGGTTGTGTATGATCTGTGAGTTTAGTGTGTAGACGAGAGGGAAACTTTGCTGGTGGCCATTTGCAACGAAGTCAGTTCAATGTTCTACGTCAACAGAAGCTTTCTTAACCCTTTTGTCCATAAGGTGTGACCTTCTTTATTATTTTGAATCCATGTCTTACCGCCATTGGTAGGCTCGGTCTGTTGTGTAGTTGGCCTTGAGGTGACACATCTTTACTACTTTTTCACCTTACATACGTGTTTTACTATGCCAATACATAAATGTGTCTAGCCAAGTGTTTAAGCAGATGGTGTTAAAAGTAGAGACCCGAGTTGAAGTTCCCCCGGAATGTCACATTTGCATCCCCTGGCGCAATTCCGTAACGTTACCTTACCGTCGTAAAGGTTCGCCGGCACGTGTGAGCGCCAAAGTCCCGCGTCATCCTGTTTTATTGATAACTCGGCTCTCAGTCACAATTCTACTTCGCAACATTTTAACGCCGAGCCAACGGTGGCGGTGTTTGCCAACCGGTCGACGAAATGCGCACTGTAAACTGCAACGGTACGCTCGCTGTGAAAACAGAGGGAGGCGGCTTCAACATGAAAAAATTAACCTAAAAAAGTCTGAAAATATCAAAAGTTATATATCATTTATGTCTAAGGTTAAATAATGTCTATTTGTAGTACCAGTGCACGTGTTGCTCGAAATCGAGCAATTATTTTTTTATAATATAAAGTTACATTTAGTTTTAAATCAGTGACATCCGACCAATCCAATATTGTGAATATCAGTGATCACAAAAAACTACAGATGTACGTTAACAGATGTTTAAAATGCTCAAGCCAATCTCAATGTTATTCTAAAGAGAAAATTTTAAATTTAATGTGTGTATAGCACCCTTATTTTATGTCCGATTTTCATCAATTTTCGGTGGAAACAACTACAGATCAAAGCCCTATCCAAAGACACCAAAAACTTGAAAATCTGAGAACTTGAGAACTTTAGGAGTGCTCAACAAAAAAAAAACCCCTTTAGGGAACTAAATAAGTATAGATTTGCACTTTTACATTATTATCACTTCTATCATAAGGATATTTAAATAATAAAATAGAACCTAATAGGAGCGATAGAACTATTTTGATACCAATTTTTACCCAGTATAGTGTATACTCAGTACACTTGTACAGGTGTTGTGTAGTCAATGTCAAATATTTAAGGGATTTCATGCTGGAAAATGCAAAAAAGAAAGCAATTTTTGCAGTTATATCTCACTCAACCTTAGCACATAATTTTTTTACTTTTATTGCATTTCACATTTATTCTATCCCCATCTTTGAAACTGGCGTTCATTCATATATATACCCCTTAATTTATTTTACACTGACTACCAAACGCCCTGTATACAGTTTAACTAGAGTATAGTTTTCAATTAATTGTGTTTGAGAGTTAGGATCGATAGTTGAGTTTTCATATTTATTACCTTGTTGTTTGTCTATTAAATTGTAGCGTAGTTTTAAACTACGCTAGGAAACATATACTCATTGGACACAAGTTTAGTAAAAGTGTACTATGTGATGTGATAACATAAATTATATTATGTAAAATGTGACACAAACTTGGGTTTCAAGATGTAATTGACATCGCCGACTATGTAATAACAACGACTAGACCTATGTATCTTAATGAATTCATCGTATCAAAAAAATTAAATATTTTCTCCTCTCATTATCTCAGTACTCACATTTTGTTGGATAATAGGAAAATGTAAATTCTGTCCCAAGACAACGTTCTTTCTTTGATAATTTTCCGACATATATCTTATTAAACTCAATTGGCAAAATATATTTTCTGATTACACATTTATAAATCTTCACCTTAGCTTTCTAAAGATAAAATATACCGAACAGGTTAAACACACTATATGAAAAAGAAGTTTGGGCATTAGGATTTACTCTGTAAATTTAAATTTACACTTTCAAACCACAAACTGGTTATATGGTTAAAACAAGGAAATTACCTATTGCAAACATTTGCAACATCTAACTGCTTTAATGTTTATTCTTAGGGAGAAAAAATTGTTTTAAAAATTTTACGAAATAGGATGACTATTTAAAATTTTAAATTGGATTAAAATGCCCTTATTTTATAATTCATTATCCCTCTCTGTTTGCGGCATTTGCTTTAGGAAACAATTTGAACTCCAAAATCAAACACAAATAGGTTTACGAGTCCTAGTAGGCCTATTTTTAACGTTTTGATTAATTAAACTACCATTACTTTATACTGATTTTAGTAACTCGCCGTCCATAAAAGTTTCCATCTTGTACGTTTAAAAATTATATCCAACCAAAAACCCTATAACAAACCTTTTCCTTCTAATGTAATAGGATTATGCAGCATCGTAACACATTACATATCATGCCGCTCAAACAATGAGGCTTTTCCACGGGAGGCGGCGCGGCGGCGCGGTATATGGACATGGATGGAGGTGTTATTCACTTTGTTGGTATATGAAAGGCCAAGTTTCCTGCTATTGTCTCCTAGTCGTCTATAGAGACTGTGGGCAGCCGTCCTACTCGGACCTACTTCCTGTTCTAAACACTCAATGTGCACCTCATTTAGTTTGCTTTGTTGTTTATAGTAGACCGCATAAATGCTTAGTAATTTTATATTGTTTATGTGTTACTTTACTTAATAAAGATTGGCGTGCTTTAGCTCAACGTCTCAATGTGTTCAAAGTTTGAGAATATTTAATCAGTTAAACAAAACAAAATAATATGTTGCATGATATGATGGTGGTTCCATAATCAATTCAAAACACAGAAGCAGGAATTTATCGTATAAAATTGCTATAAGTTTTACTGGTTGGTTGGTTTAATAAACTAGTACCAGGTTAATCGAGCCTTGATCGTGGATTTCAATTCACTTTTGATATAGTGTCATAGTAATAAAGCTATTAAATTTTCATCAACAACCAACTATACATCTTCACAGTAAACAGCTGTTTCAAAAAGACTGCTTAACATTAATGTTGTTTTATTTTTGTATACCTTTCGTTGTTATTTCGTTACCAAAATAGCAACCCATAAGACCATTGTTAAAAATTACTATTTTAAAACTTGAGTTTTGGCCAAATTAGATTTTTCCTGGGATTGAGGCTGTTTCTAAATTTATTTTTGGGCCAAAACAACAGCAAACTTTTAATAAATAGTTTCTATGTAATTCTTCAGAACTTAAAATTTTTTACTATCAACTCGAATAAAAAGCTACACAAATGAATTAATATTGACTATGCCCTAGGCTATAAGAAGGAAATCTTAGCAGATACAGTATTAGATAAATATTAACTATTTTTGTGATAAAAATAGTCTTAAACATGAGATTCTAAAAATATCAACCTGTATAAAATAATTTCTTCCATCTCTCCATTCAATCAATACCAATCTTCAACAGGTTTTCAACAAGTTAAGGAATTAGTAATCAATTACCAACCCCGTTTTCCCTGTAGAATTGCACTTCAGCCAATAGCAATTACTCAAACCTATTCAGACCCTCCTTTCACTTTGCCGAGAAGACATGTAAAAGCGTGTTACCCTGACATGCCGAACTACACTCGGGTATCACAACACATTTCACGGATTATTTGCTGGGGACAACCTTTTAGCTGGAGCCGCCCGCCGCCGCCCGCCTGCTCCGCCGGTCCCGTCCCGTCCCGTCCACGACGATCGCCTCCTCAATAACTGTACTGACCAGTTTCAGTTCTTTGCTCGTGGGAAGAGATCACTGTCACCACAGTCGACCCTCCAATTAGTGATCTGCTCACTGCTCGACTCCGGATTACTTTTTGTGAGCGAAATCCGTTACAATAGATAGGAAGAATCTTATGAAGCAATTAGATAATGGAAAACGTTCAGGTTTGGATTACTGGATGAATATTTTTAATATACCTTTGAAAGAGGTTGGGGTACTAAGAATCATTGTTAAGTGTCATAAGGTACGAGACATTAGAATCGCAGACATTACAGTATTGTGAATTGAAATGCGAAGCTCCGTATAATATTAAAACTTGTCCAGAACTCATTCTAGACAATACTTGGACATTCATATGGTAATTCTACACTTCCCGACCAGTTCTATAACTTCCTTTAACTACTCGTTCGATCTATTTGAAGTATTCTAATGGCATTTACAACATTGAACCTTTCATGAGTGTTCAACTATACTTAGTGGGTTGCTCGTTTTTTTAAATATATTCCTTCCCATTGTAGATTGTTTCAAATTAATTCTTTGTTATTCGAGGAGTAATGTATTCAGAATTACATATAGAAAACAATAGAATCCATTTCGTTTTGATTAGTGGAAGAACATGAAGTAAATAGTAAAACTATTAAAATTCAATTACTTCTTTTAGAAAACCACTAACTTAACACTGTGTAATACTGCTAAAGATATTTGTCTTCATATAAAACTGAGTTACTAAACAGTCTTGTATCTAATAAAAATTATATTTACGAAACAATGCAAATCGTGAAAAATTCTAGATTGAAAGAGAGAAAATCAAGCACGAACCAATATCATTTAGTTAAATAAAATTGATATAAGTATATTTAAAAACAACTAATTTTATTATTTTACGAAAATACTGTAAGAACAAGTGTTCGGAAAAAGATAACTAAATTAATTTTAACTTGAGTTATTCAGGACATTAATGAATTGTAAGACTTGTTTGTTTTGTTTCCATAAATTTACGTTCATCTACAAAACTACCCCTAAAATTACTATACTAAGTAGTAATAGTGGGTAGTACTCACTATTTCAGCAGTAGAGAAGGTTTATCAAATAACCATATAGAGATTGTTTTCTCCCACGATACTTGAACAAGCACTTTTCTACAAAGGTTGAGATTCCTATTATTGAAGAAAAAATAATTTCTGAATTTCATTCCCGTTATTCGAATTATAATTTCAAAAAATAATAATGTAAATGATCAATCCTGAAGGTTACCACCAAGAAGTTACACCTCTGTGTATTGTAGTGCGCAACAGCTCACAACTAGCAATAAGTAGGTATAAAGGAGCATTTAACTCCTGCCCGTACACCACACGCACTGGCATAGGAGTTCAATGCACCCTCGAATGCGCCATTATTTTCTTATTTCTCCCGGTTTTTCGCCCATGCCTCTCCACTCCGACGACGGGGAGAATATTAAACAATCGTTACCTATGCAGTTTTCGATATTTTTAGCACCCATTCTCCGTGGAGGAAACGAGACGCTCTAACCAGTCCTAACAAAAGAATGTTTATTGCCGGGAAAGGTGTATAACTTCTTTGCTACCGCGTCAGTTTGAGGAACACCCATTATGGGTTACAGCTGGTAATAAGGCATTTTTTCACAAACACAACCAACCTCACGGGAGAAGTGCCTTCTGTATAATTACAGTCAGTGTAACTGGGGGTATTGTACTGCGGCACAACTAGGTTAACTCCCTCGGCATCTACAAGGGCGCTCCGTCATTCGCTCACAAAACACCAACAACGAGAATCACTTGTGTTTTCCACATTCTTTGCTTCAAGTGTTTTTCGTTGGTTAGCTAGGGCGAAAAAAAAGGTTCTCATATGTATCATCAAACAAATTATCTCCTCTCTGCTGCTTCAACTAAGTAGGCCCTACACATTTGTATTTCAATGTTTGAAAAATATAACCTTTTTAATCGTAATCCTTGTTGGACTTTATTTGAATTTGTTTGTATTCAAATCTATGTATTGCAAATCCAATTCTAATAACGATAGTATGTGTTATTAATTGTGGTTTCGCTTATTAATATAAAACTTTAAATCTTTTTTCAATATAACAATATTATTAACAAAATATGCAGTTGGTTTTTATAACTTTACAATCACAGCAAATTTCGAATTAGGTATAGGTAAATTCTAAGGTCCAAAATTAATAATGGATACAAGTAACCTCTTTACAATAAAACAAGCTATAATTTAGCATGCTATCAAAATGTATTATGTGCAAAATAAAATAAAAAACTTCAAATATCTTCGTTTGAAAGTGGGCAAATTTTATTTCATAGCTAATTTTGATGTTATGTTCAAATTCATATTTTGTACTCTTAAAATAATATATTCTGTGAACTTAAAAGACAAAAGAGTGGACTTTATGCGCACACTCTACTTGTTTTGATGCACATTTAAACCAGATCGTAGCCAAATTTATAAACAAAGAAAAAAAGAACAACAACAGATCGTATAAAATGGTTGAACATTGTCACACTGTTCACAATTTCATATTTTAGATGATTTGATTCTAAATTCAATTTGATCACCTAAGATGATTTCGATTTGATTTGATCTGAAATTGAACTTTCAAGGTTTTAACCACATTGTATACTCCTTATTGTAACCAAAATATTTATTATATCGATGTACATCCCGATATTGTTTATGCTATAAAGTATAAAAAGTATAAAAATATGTGGTAGGATTTTATAAAACAATTAATTAGCTACAAACATGACTAGCATAAAAATGACTCCACTATTAAGCACCTCACTTGAAAAAATAATATATATTTTAAGTCCATTTTCTTATAGATGTGCAGTTTTTCCGTACGTCAAACGTCCTGATAGTGTAGATGAGAATTTCACTATCGTTGACTACTTGGACTCTATTCGGTGAAGTTGATGAGTTTGTCTGGAACCAGCCTGAAACAGAAAATGTCAATATAAGAAGGAAAATATCTACGTTAATCACATACACTAGTAGACCCTCTATTTAGCTAACCATTATTTTATTTATTACACAAATTAAAGTGGTAGAGTAACTTTTTTAAATAATTGTTTAAAGTTCAGTTTTACATTGGATACATATCTGATCAAACTTATAGTTTAGTATTGTTATCTCAAATGTTAAAATCGGTTGTGCCATTCAAAACATTCAGCATATCGTGTCTTGTTTCTTTCAAGAACTACTTTAAAAGAAACTAATAACGTATAATACAAATTTTCATATTAATTTGCTTAGTGCGATGATGAGAAATATAATTACATTGATGAGTTATGTTATGTATGATACATGTATTTAAAACACATATTTGCTCATCAACAGAAGATTATTGGCAAAAGTGTGTTGGAGATATTTCTTTAAATCTTACCGTACTACAATTCAAAGATCGTTTTTCTCCTAGTCAAATTATACTGTCAAATAACTCACTAAACTGATTTAATAATTAATAATGGTTCATATTAGAATATCTCATTCAAATAAGCAATTCGTTCAATGGCACATCCAATGAATGATTAGAATTATCCTTATTATAAATGTCAGTCATTAGGGATTTAAAAGAGATAACACAGTTTTTCAGGATAACGTTTTGCATCTGGGATGAAGCAACACACCTCATCGTGCGTTTTATTAGTTAATGCTTATTACTTGCAATCCTGATAACAACAGTACTTATAAAGTGCTTCTAAATTATATAAGCTGATAACTAAACACATTTACTACTAAACCGGGCAATTTAAATAACTGTCAGAACCGAATTAAATATTTTGAACACTCAATTTTTTCTGTTTGATAAATATACCCATGATTCGTATGTAGTGATTGTAACAGTTAAACACTTAAAACTTTCAATGACAAATTTTCTATTTTATAAATTAACATAAGTTAACTGATTTGGCTGAATTAACAATCGTACATGAAATGCTTCGTGTTAACTTGGTAGAGGAAAAACATTAAAACTTATATAAATCGTAAATACCTACAAATGTGAAATTTTGTTAAAACATCACAATTTTCTGATTTGGGTCATCATCATTCTCTTATAACAAACATTTCAGTAAAGAAGGTTCAGTGCCTTAGTGTCTCTAGTATGCTGCTTTAGTGTTTAAGGCTAACTACTTTGGTGATTAAAGTTTTATGCTACTGACAATTTATTTAATTAAGGGGTTTTAATTTTAATTCGCAAATTCAATTTTAACTTGATCATCAATTGAATAATAATGATAATAGTAAGGTAATTAGTTCAAAACTATAATAAGACCTTAAAGTTTAGCATACGAAAAATCCTATATTCTAATACGAGTAAGGTAGGCTATGTATGGACACGGGTTTCGGAAACGGCTCGAACGGTTTTCTTCAAAACCTTGCAAGTAAAAAAAAAAATATATACTCACCTACCTGAAGGTAATTTTATTTTGTTATAACATTGAATTAAAATAGTAAAAATGTTAACATTGAACCATAGAGATTAAAATCAAAACAAAGAGTTGCTGAAAACAACTGACTAAACTGTTAAGTCTGAAACCGCGTGCTCCGGGTATTATTAACTTTTTCTCTTTTTTCTTTGTAAAAAGTGATTGAATTACTGAATAATACTATAATAATAACAATTTATCAGTTATTAATTAGTCCTTTGTAGTGGTTATTATGAGTATTTAGTTAAATCAAAATAAATTAAAAAGATAACCCAGTTGCAATTAAATTTAAAAACTAAATGAACTAGAAACAATGATGAAATCAGCTGTTAACTTTAGAGGTAAAATCCAGGTGTTGCAGTTTCAACAAACTCATATCGGAATGCAGCCCCCTTAGTCCTAAATAAAATATTCTTAAGGTTGAGTGAGCGAAGTGAACGACCCGTTGTAGTTCGAGTGAGCGGAGCAAGCGTAGTCTGTGACTGATATCACTATGACTAAAAAGAATTAAGTTTACCAATCAAATGCGCGGCTCCCAGTTACTTAAATCAAATAGAAAATTAAAACCTGATTTTAAACATATTTTCAACAGTAACTATTATCAAAGCCACATAACTTCAGTCTTACCGCTCGTTGAAATCTCCAGCTTTCGCTAACTGAACTCCATTAAGAAGAGGGGGGCGTCCTCTAGAAGATAGGAACTGTCGAACATGGAGGTCGACCCTTCGAAGGGGTCCACGAAAGGTAGAGGAACGTCCGCACAGGCCGTGGGGGCGTCTCCCAGGATCGTCGCTGTAGTCAGTCCATCTTGACTCTCCGGAGAAGTCACCGAGAGGGCGTAGTCCCCCAGGAAGGACTCCCCGTCCGACTCGACGTCTCGGTCCTGCAGGAGGTTACTCAACGCCGAGATGTACTTCATGGCCAACCTCAGGGTAGAGATCTTGGTGAGTTTCTCGCCGTGACTCTCCGAAGACGTCATCTGGGGTATGACCCTCCGCAGAGTCTCGAAAGCTTCGTTGATCTCCCGCATGCGGCTCCTTTCCCTCGCGTTCGCCGTCTTCCTCCGGTACTTGCTGAGAGGGACGGACTTCGACTTCCTCTTGGTTCTCGAGGGCCTTGGTACTTCTTCTAGAGTAGGTTCCTCGGATCTCCTGCCGCCACGGGGCCTGAGGGAGTAACTCTTCATCGTGAAGTTGTTGTTAGGGTCCATACCGTCTATTGTATTTTTACACTGAACTGACAACGAGGCCATCTTTGCTACTCAGGCATTACGTAATAGAATTAATATGAACTAAAACATTTGTAAAGTATACACTGATTTTCCTGCTATTAGTAATTAGTGAAAAAATTATACTTTGCCCTACTGGTTAAATAAATTTCGACACATGTACAAAACTATCCTTGCCAATTTACATAGTTCAAAAACATTCATTTGAAAGGGTTTGTCACTGTTGTCCACATATATTAAAAGTTATTCACAGAAATAAATCTAAAAACCGTTTCTGAACCAAAACTAGTTTCCAAAATGTTGACGATTTATATACTCCTTTAAAAAGTTGGTTCAAGTTTTCTCCAAATTCTTATTATTTTAATATCTGATAATAGTATAAACTGTGTATTTCGATCTAAATACAACAGGATAACCTTGTTTTAAGTGATAAAATAACAGTTGAATCAGCATCACGAGCACGTGGTCGATGTGTCAAAAGATCGCGGCGCGCGAGGCGTTGCTGAGTACAGCGCTGACGCCCGACCCCGGCGGCTGCTGACCCGCGACTGGCGCAGCAGCCGGCGATGCGATACATCGATATCTACCATCGATACATCGATGTCGACAATCCGATAGTGGCATGAAAATGATACCGTCAAATATGAACGTATTGCTGCCGTGTTATGGTGAAAGTAAAACTAATGTATGTGGTATTTAGTACACCTTCGAATGCTGACAAAATTTTATACTGAAGAAAGTGTTTGGAGTGATGTACTATGAGAATTTTTTATCGATTATTTTCTTTTCATGTGTATGTCACTATCAATATTTGAATCAATTGTTGTTAATATTTTAAAATATTTTATTAGGCTCAAATTGCGTTTTTCTAAATTTGAATCCTAAATTTTTCTAAAAAGGAACTGAATAGTGTGGATGACCTATTTTTTATTACCAATCAAATATGACACATAGCCGTAAATAATAACTATAATAGTGTTGCTTTTGCAAACACGTTTATTTCTGCCGTAAATCTTATTATTGGGTTTTGTAGTTTATTTAGTGTCTTAATTTTGTGTTTTGTTTAATCAACATTTGAATTTCAATAAACAATAGTTAACTCATAATTAATTGTGGTCACATATTACTGTAATTTTTTACTAAACATAGAGTTTTACATACAAGGGCAGTCAATATGCAGATTACTAAAAGCTATCCGAAAATATATGCACTTTGGTAATTTTTATGCTAGTAATATCTAAGTGTATAATTTTAATCTCTGTTACACCTCATCTGTGTTTTCCTCATCTTCAAATGATCGAGATAAAACTTAATTTTCGAATCATAAATCAGAAAATAACATTTTACCCTGATCTAAAATATAATGTGCCGTTATTATCCTGAAGTCAGTTATCGGTAACTTTTACTTATCACAAAAATCTCACAACCTAGCACAGAACACCCTGCATCGTATTTCCTGTCCGCCAATCATCACAACTACCGGTCATTCGATGTTTACAACCAATATATCGATCCAATACGGAGCGGCCGCACTATCACCCCCCCCCCCCCCCCCAAGATGGGGAGTGCCATGTAAGGAAGGCTGTCTCTGTGTCGAGGTTTTCAGCGTTTTAAGCAATACCGCGCGGCGCCACGCCGCCCCACTGACCTTAGCTCCTACCGCACTTATACTCCCCCTGCAATTTATGTGCATCCATAACACCGGTAATTCATTGTTGCACATCCACAAAACGATCGCCTTGGCCTGTAGTGGACCGTGGTGCCGAGGCAATGTTAGGCTACTCAGTTGCTTTGTGTGAAATGAGAGCAGAATAATCAGTTTTGTTTTATTTCACATTGCATGTAAAATGAAAGAGGTTTACTTGTAAATGCAGTTAGGCCCTAACTTATCATAGATTGATTGGCATGACTGCGAAATGTATCTATACCGAACATCTCGTTACGTTAAAGGTATTAATCATATTATTCCAAGGAAATAAATTTAAACTAACTTTTGGTAAAAACTAAAATTTAAAACACATTGAACTTTATTTAGTTTCAATAACAAAATTCAGTAAATAACAGCTTAACAACAATGTTCGATGTGCTACACACATCGTATCCTCCTAACTACAAAGTTTTATTTGTCCACCACCTCTGTACATCAGCAAAAAGATGATAAAATGTTTTATTTTTGACCGACAAACTTTAGAAACAGTAAAAACATTGATTGTGTTGTCTCAAATCTCTCTGCTTGGTGCATTCTGTTACAGATACGGTAGAAATTATTCTCGATTTTGTACTTGATGACCGATAAAACTCTTGATTCTTGGTAATGTTTTTACCAATCAATCAGCAGTCATGAAAATGATAAGTATACTTCTAATACTAAAAAAATTCTAAAAACATCCAAACCTGGACACTAATTGAATTACAGTATTGAATGGAATGGATATCTTCCCCGTTTCGTTGGCAAGAGTACTTTCGAATGCATTTCACAAGTTCATTTGGTAGCCCGCAATAAATCATGATCAGAACGTAGAACGCGTATTAAACACCTTCGTAACTCCCGGCGAGGTGTCATCTCCGATACAAATGGGACGCAAATGAGAAATAATTAACTCCCAGTGATAACCAGCTTCATAAATCATCGGATAAGGCTTTAATTGACTCTGGAATCTGCCGTTCAGGAGTCGTGATCGTGATCGGTGCGAAGCTCACTTTCAATCAGACGTGATCGGCTCGGCGATCGGCAATTGGTCGAGCAAATTGGCGTTGGATAACGGTTACATAGGACCATCCGATCTGCCTAATGGTTAACTAGTGAAAATATACTAAATTTTTATTGAGATTTTAGCTTAAGGACGTCTGTGATCAGAATAAATCTGTGTAAGATCACTTTCAAGGCGATTTTTTATATTATTTAATGTCGTTAGCACATTTAACAGCTTGGTTAACTTGTTTCTAAGTTTTTTTTTTTTTTTTTTTTTTTTTTTTTTGTAGGAAACTATTAGTCAACAATATTGGGTTATTGCAGTAACAAAACTTTAAAATTGCATTTATAAATTATTTATATTAAAATGCACTTAATTTTTTACAGTACAGTACGATGACTTTCACTTAACATTACCTGACACAAATGTTGATTGAACTATCCTTAGTTTGTTACACTAGAGTAGTTGTTTCTTAAAAAAAACACACTTATGCCTGGTAACAATATTTTTAAAAAGTGACTTAAATTTTAACAGTCTACTTCAATTGGAAACCACAATCTCTTTTATCGAAGTTATTTATAACGATAGGCTGGCTAATTACATAAGAATGAGAGTATTTATAGCATAAAATTAAAGAAAATATATGAGGAATCACTGGGCTTTGGCTCCAATTGTGCAATAAATAAAGTCCTTTAAAACTTTTGTATTCATTTTCACCACGACTTTCAATCACAGTGGTAAACTATTTTAAATCTATTTAAAAAAATCAATCTGCATAATGTTATACAGATACAGTATTATACATTTTATTTTGCTTGTAGTGAGGAATATTTTGTGTGGACATTGAAACGTGATGGTTTCATATAAATCAAATATCATAACATAGTTGTTTTCAATTTTTTTTTTCATTTTATGGAATGTGTTTGTGTGTATTGTAAATGACATTTGTTTAGACCAAGTTTTTATCATCATTGTTTTGTGCCATGTTTCATATTTGTTTTGTGTATATTTCATTTTTGTGGTTGGACACAAAACCTTTGTGAAATTTTTCAATCGAAAGGTTGTGTAAGCAGAGATCACTTTAAAACTGGAGGATGTTTCCAAACCAAAATGTACATTTGTAAACACTAAAATCTAAGGTAAAGTTCGATTAAATCGTTAAATAATAAATCTATCGCTATAATGGATTTTAAAAACACAACAAAATCATGTTTGTGACATAAAGTATACGGTAGCTTTTTCACTGAAATGCTTGTCAAAACGAGAATTAGTTAATGAGAATAAAAGTAGCACATGTTTACGCACAACAATACTAATTGACAACCATAACTAACTGATGAGAGCCTTAAACTCTCTCTCCCTTGCACACTAACGAATTTTAGAGAGTCCAATCATTTACTTTAAAATAATATGCGTTTAAACGCGTAATGCGCCTAATCCGGCCTGCTTGGATCTCGTAGTTTTTTTTTCAAATATGGAGCTATAATTTATCATATAACTTGACAATGACGAACATTCTACCAACTTTGGAAAATATTTGCAACCTAGTTTAAATTTTCTCAACCTTAATTGGATGAACGGATAGAAGAGGAGTGAAATCCTCATACAAGACTGTTGGTCGCTCAGTGTAGTGAAGCTGTTAATCCCGATTTCATAGACCACGATTAGGCCTACGTTCGCAAGAAGCCTCTGAACAACTTCAAACTTTCACACTAGATTTTAGGCGTAATTTGTAAGGTGAAGTTCGTTTCTGAAGTTAATCTGTTAAGTAATAAAGTAATGACAGGTAATTTAATTTCTTACAGAAATGATTTGTGAGCTGTAAATAACTGTGCTTAAGGCTATGTTAAACGGCGATTGAGTTTTGTTGTCAGACATAGAGTAAACATGTCTTATGGAAACTATTTTCTGCCTGTTGTACCGTAACTGCACTATATATAATACGATTTGTTATTTATGAAATATTTTGAAATAGGTTATGAATACTAGAAAGATATGTTTTGTTTAACAACCAATAATACCAAGAAAATATTCACAAAAATAATAAAAATTGTAAAACGTATCTACTGGTTATCAAATATCTTGTATGAAAAAACCTTAAAACCTTTTTCTATGTAGTTAATATGTACATAGAAATGTAATTTGATAGGTGTTTTGTTTTTTGTTTTTTTTTAGCGAATTTAACTATAGGGAATACGCTATTACGGTAGTAGCCATGGTAAGACCTAAGCCCGGGACCACTTTACTTTTTCATTTTGAGGTCCCCAGAAGCCAAAAACACTGTTCGTTCATTTTCATATATATATATATATATATATATATATATATATATATATATATATATATATATATATATATGAATATATATATATATATTCATATATATATATATATATATATATATATATATATATATATGTGTGTGTGTGTGTGTGTGTGTGTGTGTGTGTGTGCATGGGCGCCGACTTTCAAAAATTATTGGGGGGGCCCGAAGGAATGAGGAAAAATTTGATGATTCTCGTCTTAAAATTGTAATAATAATTAACTAGAAATAGTGTATTCTCGAAATCGAGCAGTTTAATTTGGACTATCACTTTGCATTGCTGAAAGTAAACTTTTAGTCCTAAATTAGTTAACCCGACCGATTGTGATTAACACTGATCATTCAAAACTACTCTTTATTTACATCTGTACATTATCAGATGTTTAAAATTCCCAACCCAAACCTAATGTTATTCTAAAATTTCAAATTATAATTATGGACATAGCACCTTTATTTTAAATCTAATGCTCATAGGCTTTTAGGAAACAACTAAAGCCGCGTCCGCACTGGCCGAACATGTTCGCCGAACAAAGTTCTTCCGAACGTTTGTTTGTTCGTTGCTAACCTTCTATGTAAATCATATGGCCGGTTAATTGTTCGTTAAGAATGTTTGTTGATTTTTGTGTTCGCCGAACAAGTTCGCCACGAATGTTCGGCCAGTGCGGACGCGGCTTAAGGACCAAACCCTTTCCAACGGCAACAAAAACTTGAAATTCGGTTGAAAATGTATAGTATGAGTCCCGATAGCAAAAAAAAAACCCTTAGCGTATTAAATAAGTATATTAATATATAATACATAAATTAGTTTATTTAAACTTTGTTTTGATTAATTTAATAACAGTGTTTTATGTATTAAAAACCACGAAAACGAATGTGCTAATAATAACTCTGTCATTCCGTCCAAAATCAAATAATTTTGTTTAACTGTGTCTATCATATGTCGTTTTGCCTTTTAGGTTAATCTCAAATGTTTTTGAGTTTTAAGTTATAAGGGTAGGCAAGAAATTAAGTAAATTCTTGCCAGGCAGACTCGCGTCAATACTCAATTGAAACAATTTTACTTATAAAAAGATTTACTCAAATTTTCATGCTTAGCAGAAAGCCATAGATAGCCTATACTCTATCACCAGGCTGAATAAAGTCGTCAAACAGAAAGGTATTTGGAATAATTACATTTAAAAACGACGAGACGTTATACTTATAGATATCGTTTTGAAAACAATTAAAACCTCAACATGATTAATAAAGTACGAGATGTATCTCCCTTTGACCTTTTTTCTCAAGATCTGAAGCCAAAAAATTATTTCAAAAATTCCAAGTCATAGATAAGCTTTCAGAACATTTTCAAATTTTGAAATTCATTTTAATTTAGGTTTAATTTTTTTAGTTTTGTTAGGTCCCAGTTTTTGTTCAGAGGCCTGCTAACGTTTAAAAAAAATGTTATTATTTCCTTGATTTGGTATAGCATATGAAGTTTTCCTTACAGTATTAAAATACACGGTCTAATATTTAAACAAAGTTTTCTATGAATAATAATAGGTGCATTTATTAAGTCAAAGCAGTTACATTATTCTAACCTAAAGAACCTATAAATAAAATCATAAAGATAATAATAAAATATGCAACTAACTTAAAACATGGACGATGGAACCATTGATTTTGTATATCGTATAAATTTGATTGATTTTGTACAATATTTATAGTCAATGAGAGAGCTTAAAATAGTATAATCATATTTTGGAGTCTTCATTTTGATTACTCTCTCAAATTTAGACAATCAACCTAGTGAAAACAATTTACTGGAATACTTTTAACACTTAACCTTCTTCACTCAAAGTTCAAGTCCATTCGCAATAATCGATGCACGATCTAAATTCGGACCCCTAATCGGTACATCTCAATCTGGACAGGTTAGCTAAATCCCATAAGGGATATTATGATATTTTGGCGTCTACCGTTGTAGTCGACAAGTAGTAAATCGCTTAAAAAGACTTAAAAACGTATCGGTTATCAAAGATTAAACCCCGATCACACCGATCAGTGTGTGTGAACGCAATCAATATTTAAACGTCTAGCGCAAAATCTAGGTGGCCGATGGCGATTTTCGAATCAAAATAAATATTAGGCAGTGGGCTTATTCACCGTACACCCATGTGTGATTCGAATACTTTAAGTGGGTTTTAATTTATGTGGATTATACTATTTCATTTCTATAATTGAATGTATTTAAGTATCAAAAAGCATTATCGACACTCTTTTACACGCGATTTACGAGTACTCCTTTTGTCGACTACCGCGGTAGACGCCAAAACACCACCATTTCCCTCATGGGATTCAGCTAACCTGTCCAGATTGAGATGCATAAACCAGTGGACCTAATTTTGAGTTTGATTACCACCTTATTGCGAGTGAACGTGACCGTTGAGTGAAAAAGGTTAGGAATGTCAGATTTTTCTATGTAGTAAATTGTATTTAACTAAGGTTATAAATTATCAGTTTTACAAAACCTTTCATTTTTATTTTTGTACTAAATCACGGCAGCTGAATGCCAATTTAACATGACTCAATTTGGTCTGGGGGGGCTGAGCCCCCCCAGGAAAAATGTTGGGGGGGCTCGAGCCCCTCGGGCCCCATGGAGTCGGCGCCAGTGTGTGTGTGTGTGTGTGTGTCCGTGGTACCGATAACTTTTGAAGCGGACCTCCGACTTTGATCAAATTTGGTATGAAGGTGAAAGACCAGGTCTATTTTCATGAGTTCGCAAACCAGCATTGTCAGGTTATGGGAACGGGGTTTTATGGTTTTTCAAAGGGGTCAAAATTGGGTTTTTTGCATTTTTGGACCTCAATTTTAAAAATTCATGAATTTTAACTAAAACCATTCGAAAGAGCTTAAAAAACAAACAATTTAGTATTTTGAATTTTTAACTTAGCTTAAATGGTTACGGAGAAAATCCAAAAATGTGTTTTCCATGTTATTCTTATGGGAAATCAAGAAAACTCTATATCTTACTTATTTGTTGACATAACTTAGTCAAATTTGGTTTGTACATTATCTAGATAAGGTTTAATTTATACTTGCTTACAAAACCCATATGGCGGCAAACCTACATACTCACCCCCATGGGGTTTATGGGGAAAATAAAAATTGTCAGAGCTTGATACAATTTTGTGTTTACATTCACCAATTATTGATTAACTTAGATTTTCTAACAACGCCCCATGGCAGCAAACCTACATACTCGATCCTATGGTGTTTTTATGGGGAAAGTAAATAATCTAAAATTCCATTGGTAATTCGCTGAGTACGCAGGTCTGCTGCGACGGGGTTTTTTTTGTAATAGCGTGGAACTAAGATTACATGGCTTATGTTGCCGTTCATACTCGTGAAACAAGCGTACTCCTAGTATTGTTCGCAATTGAAAACAAATATATAACTTTAACATGTTTTGGGCACATTGACGTGTTTACAAGTGTCGCCGCTGCACAGAGGATGATCGGTTCCAGGGTCCCAGCGGTGTCGGTGCTGTACCGGTAGGTGGAAGTGGGCAAGGTCAGTAAGTTGCCGCCGGGATTTATGTGGGAATAAGTCTCGTTGACCCGCGGGATCCTACGTTGCTGTCACGACCGTTCCTGGGAAAACATCACCTACACCGGAGTATCCTGGGATACAAGGGGTCAAGGTATATAACGGAGACATCATCATACATGATGTCTATACTGCCAGATGAAAATAGATATCCTGCCTTTTTGTGTTTGAGATTATTTTTCGATATATAATAAAAATTACGCAATATAAAAATTCATTCAGCAGATAAACACCAGTGAGAGATCACGTACATGAATATTATGTACATGTATGCTTTGTATTCAAATTAAAATTTGAATGTAACTTAATAATTGTTTATTTAAAATAAAAGTACCTTGAAAGCATTTGCTCTGTGAACTTGTACTTTTCTTCATTGTCATAAAATTATTCATAGACTGTGCTCTAAAATGGCAAGCGCAAAAGGTTTTTTATTCGAGTCTACTCGTTCGCTACATCCATTCCCTTTCATAACGAGCTCTTTCGCTTCGCTCACGCTCCATTCAGAGTATTTTAATTTAGACCTAACCACGTTTGTTAAATCCATTTGTTGAACCACATGTTAAATCTGTAACACGTGGATACTCCTGTAGCTAGCAGCTAATTTTATCATTGTTACTAATTCTTCAAAAATATTTATTCCTATTCTAAAAATTGCTAAGCTTGTTTCATTCTTTAATTTTACATATAGCTATAAACTTTTATAACTAGTAGTATAACCCCTGATTATAAAACTGTAAATTGTTGTTATTAAAGTGTTTAATTAATATCCACCGATTCAATAATTGGCTATACAATAAAAACCACATGATTATTAAACTGAAGCACGTATGGTACATGGTTTGTACGTTGATAGTTGAGTCAGCAATCTTAGCAACTCTTTTTTTACTTGGTTTTGATTGGTAATATTGTTATAAGCGATGGCTTGTGGATGGAATATTCCCTAGTGGGGATTAACGTCCGCACTAGTGAATACTAGTTCATCCATAAAGACCATCCTCATAATTAGACCAATTTGTATATATGAGATCGAAATTGTGGTTCGGATCCCACGTTAAACTGTAGGTCCCTAGATACCATTGGCTGTTGGGCTATTAATCAACAGTCCCGTCTAAAGATAATGTCGGCCTAAGTCAGTTAACTACAAGATCGCACCACAATCATCCTACACTCATCTCTCATTCATATCCACGTTAAAATACCCACTATGTGAAGTCCTTGTCTCAAAGTAAAGATATAGTAAAGACCAATGTTAATTTGTTTTGATTTTAATTATCGATTATATAACAAAGTGATATTTTTCATATCACAAGAGACCAACACTAATATTATTTTTAACCCAGAATTAACTAAGTTGTTTAAAAAGTTACAATAAATTGTTAGAGCCGTTTGCACGATCCGTTCTGCACACATACAAATATACCTTACTCGTATGAGCTTTGGTTTTTTGTCAATTATAAAAGATTTTAGCTATAATATAATTGTGGGTGGTATATTTTTTACTTAAATTTAATTTGTAATCACAGAGAATAAAATTGAAAATCAAAAATTACTTTTCCTTATTATTAATTTGTATTATCTTTACTCTTCGTTCAAACGAAAAACCTAATTTTTCAACTTAAACTTTCAGAAGGATCATAACTTATATGAATAATTGCTTAATCAATAATATAATTTAAATACTTTAACTACTGAAGATTTTTTTCTCTTCTAAAAATTTTACTTTACGGTATGCAACATACTAAAACGCCTAATAAAAATTTCTACTCGAACAACTTTGAAATACCTACTCCTTTTTAACTTCATATAAAAAAGAACAGTTGAGCTCTCCTTAAAACAAAGGATTTTTTAAAGTGATATATGAGTCTTTGATCAGTAACAAATACTTAAGTAGGTTCAAGACTTAGAGCAGCAAGTGTCGAGATGAATACGAAACACTACATTAGAGACCAGGCTATTACCGAGCCTACTCAAACACACTGGTGGAATTGTAATGATGGCGGAATTGTAATGCAGGCGGGAAGCAATGCCTACACGCCTGGCAGCATTTGCATCACATTTAGGTTGGTCCCGACACGAAGTGGGTGTCGTTTAGCCAACAAGACCAAGAGCTTCTATGCCGATGCCAATTTGAACAAAAATCACGTACAGTGTCAACCGCTCTACAATAATTACTAGCATCGTTTCTTGTAAATTAATCAGTTAATGCGTGTCGTTTTATTAATTGTGACGGGATATTTGCCCTATTAATTATAACTGGCTGTCAATTATACGCACCGGTATGCGGTGCTGTCTACAAAGAAACTGTGACGTGATTTTATTTAGCTCAGGTCGTTTGGAAAAATGGTAAAATCAATTTTCGTTTCTGCATTACCTCAAGGAATTTTTTCTCGGTATATCATTTCGACCTCAGAAAGAAGCGAGTAAAAATACACGAGTAGTTTGAAACATCTGCATGTCCATGCTACAAGAGGATCCATAACACTATGAGAGAGTTTTGTAACACTTCATGGAATTTTCTGGAAAGTTTCCTAATGCTTTCCAGGCTACACTTAAATTCTTAGCTTCAGAAACAAACTTTGGCTTAAGGTTGTGTCCTGAAACAACCAACAATATTAACGAAACTTATTTTTTAAGGAGACGTGGTCACTGTCAGTGTCCCCATACCACAGGGTCCTGGTACCAGCATGCATGAAAGGCAACTTTACACTAACTAAAAACACCGAGCGTTTTTTAACTATTAAAAAAACTTTATTCAGCAAAGAAAATCGTCACTATATTAAATAAACTATTCTTTACTTTAGCCTATGTTAGACAAATTTGTTGGGGGTAGTTTATTTTAATTTTAGTTTTTATAATTAAAATAACTTTAAAAGTATTATCATTGACTAACCAAAGTGAACGGTCAACGGTATCTGGCGAACAGTTTTTAGTTAGTTTCCTTATTTACCATATTAATTAAGCTTTCCCTATTTTAATGATAATTATAAGCTCCACTATTACGTACATTCCAAATCAAAAATTAACATAAGATTTCGTGCCATCATTTACTATAGCATTCGCAATTAAAAGCCGCGTCCGCACTGGCCGGACATTCGTGGCGAACTTGTTCGGCGAACACACAAAAATTAACATACATATGATTTACATTTTAAAAGGTTAGCAACGAACAAACAAAAGTTCGGAAGAACTTTGTTCGGCGAACATGTTCGGCCAGTGCGGACGAGTAGTATTAAAAGTGTAATTTATTCCATCTTAAGTGTTTAGGAATCTAATATTTAAGAGGAGATATAATTGTATAGGCAAAAGAAACGACAGAAAGTCATCATAAACATTTCCAATTCTGTGGCAACTTCTTTTTGTAAATTGTGTCTGATCCCTTTAAGCATCAGTATACTGTTTTCAGCAATACAAACACTTTCAATCAATTTAAAACACAAAAAAATATATGTGTCTTCTATTTCTATTTTAAAATATAATTTTACTCAAATCAATTAAAAGGCAGAAATCATCTCTAGAAATAGTTCTAGATTTACAAAAAACATCATAATATCCATGTTGCTAGAGAAAAATCTATGTTAATCTTTCTATATTTAGTCATAATGCAATACCAATCGCAACCCCCTCCAATACACAGCGGTAAGCCCACGCACTAACTCTTATATATTACTCGGACATCTGCGTGTGAGGCTAATTTATAACTCATAAACTAATTACAATATTTGATTAACCTGCGCGCCTACAACGCAGACGCTGCAATCAGATCCGTGCAATTTATTGGCTTAAACGGTATTTAAGAGCAATTAACCTGACGGTTATCTCATGTTTTACTTGTTATTGAATATTGTTACCAAGTCGGTAGGCGGCTACGAATTAAACCTGTAATCGGTTGAAATTACAATACTACCTTGAGAAGTGGTCATTTTAAATTGTCGGTGGCCAGGAATACGGTTAAACCATTGACTAACGACTCTGTCATTTATTTTATCTGTGGAAACCCCTACCCGATGCCTTCATACTCCCGTACCTGCCTACAGACTACAGTGCTAGCAGTGCTTTGTTTCAATGTTTCAACTTACAAAGTGGTATATTCCGCAGTTTTACAGAGGCCCTATCGTTAAATTGACAGTCTTTGAAGCGGCTTTTCTATAAAGCGCAACCTTCATTTGCAGGCAAAATAACAAATGACAAATAAGTATTTTCACGGTCATTGACTAATTTCTATCACTAAATCAAACGTTTTCCGCTACCCCTTCTGTATGTTTACAGCATGTATTAAACTTGATATAGTCTCCGGTTAACTCAATATTCACCGAACTAGGTAGGTACTATAGTGCTTTAGTTCACATTTTGTTGATTTTGTGATCTTTTGTGATATTTTCAGTGAAAAAATACAATTATCATATAATATTGATAATATTAAATAATTTACATAGTAGACGACTGAGTCTACGCATCATATCTTATTTTTTAAGAGATTTTTTATTGTATTTAAACTCCTCTACAAATAATCTTTAGAATATTTTCAAATATTTTGTGTTGGATAGGGGTTGGTCTGTAGGTTTTTCTGTTACAAGTTGATGAGAATCTGCCCCCAGGGTTAATCTTTATGGCAAAAATGTAGTTGATTTAATTATTAGACGCAGTTGCTATCACAAAATCTAGCAGTTTATCGACAATAAAAGTTTCAATAAAAAAATTAACCCCCAATTTAGTCCAGTCAGACGGTTCATATCTACTGAAGTTTTGTAGAATTTCGACCAGGGGGCAATCTCTAGTAAGCATTTAAATACTATATACTCCTAATCCTACAATTTATTTAAACTTAAACTACATAGTGAAATGCACTAAAATAGTAGTGTCAAGCACCATCTTTCCCCATGCAATGTTATCATCTATATATTAATAAGCAAGCATGTTTCGTTTCCTCCTTTTTTCTCAGCTTGTGGACATCGTAGGAGAAATCCGCGCATACCGATAGACAGGTATTGTGCTGTAGATGAGCAGAATCACATTCTCATTCACATCGGACCCCAGGGATAGGCCCCACAGGCTTTCAAAGTTTCAATGTTATTCTTATGGGGAAAAGATAATTATTGATTGAATCTATAGACAGCTGTTGTAATAAAAAAATGCTCTGAAGTCAGGAAGAACAGATTGTTCAATTACATAACATTTTAAAATTCGTTCAAGATCAACTGAATTTTTGGTCGAATTTCGATCAGTATTGTTATAGTTGTTTAACATTTTAATTCGATTATTTATTGTATGAATTTGGATTTTTAGATACGATAGGTTTATAATACAGTGGAAGAAACTACTTCTTAATTAATCAAAACTACTTACGTAGTAGTCTTTAGATTACAGGCTGATACATAAGTAGATTTGATTATTGTTAAGGTATCAAAGCTGTAAAAATCATTATTAAACTCCTTCGCTTCAGTTGACTCCAACCAACTCTACCCATACGTTGCGTATTCCCAATACCACAACCAAGTCACCCCCCCCCCTCCCCCGGCGCCACACCGGCCGTGCCAGAGGCACCGCGGCAGGCACGTAGGCCCGGCATCACGTCTGGCCCATGTCACGTCCCCGCCACGCCCGCACGGCGCACGTGCCACCCGCCGCTACTGCGCACCGCCACCGCCAAGCTATCTCTCTATTGTTGCCGCCTCGTGGGTCATATTCCACCAGCCACGTTCTAGGAAGACGACGACGTCCGTTCAACTTGCTATGCTGATACACAATTCGTTTGATGATGTATGATCAGCATTCCTCTTAGTGGAAAGTCTATAGGAGACTGTTGATAAAACGAGTTTGAAATGTTCTTTGAAATATAATCAAGAAAACTGATGAACACGCATATGTTTATACATAACAATAGTTTTATATTTTCCGTAATATTGATTGAAGTATGATTGGTTGGAAAAAATATCTCCTGCAAACTCATCTACACTCGTCAGATTACTGGTTTCTTGCCCATCAGCGGCAGCGGAATGCTCGCGCTGCCCTCTCTAGCCGCCGCGTGCAGCGACTAATGCAATCATAAACTATTTACCGCGGTATTTAGCGGCTCGTCGTGCTCTTCGCCGCCATAAACGTGTTAATGAAGGTGTTAACAAGACATGAGGACGCCTCGGACCCGCGTGACGTCACGATAGCAAACGACACGACCGCGACCGCGGAGCGCTCTGGCGGAGAGTCCGCGTTCCTCCCTACTGATAGAGCTGTGAAATCTGAGTGAAGGTTTGGAGGAAATAATTGTCTAGGGTAATATTATTTTATTTGAATTAATGCAATAACTTTACAAATTAAATTACATGCCCAGTTTATTGTGCTTGGTAGAAGGTTTCACGAAAATAGTCCGATGAGAGTCGATACATTGTTGCCAAATTTATTCGGAAACATATTTTATCTTATCTTATACTCTAAAACAAACTCCGTTTGTATGGTCAAAAATTTTTTCGCTCCAATGATTTTTTTTATATAGGGGTTTTGCCACCAGGAATCAATTGGAGTTGGTCCTATGGCTGGGAAAAATCCGGGTTTCGTCCTAGAGCCCTTCAAAGTTCCCATGTTATTCTTATGGAGATTTCTAAATTGAAAACAAAAAAAATCAGCTGATAACTGTAGATATAAACCAGTGTGTTACATCTTTAACCTGTGGTTTAGGAAAATTATACCAAAGTGCAGCACCCTTTTGTCTGGCCAGTGAGCGAAGCGAACGAGCACGTCTTAAAAAAGGAACAGGGCGAGTGAGCGGAGCGAACGAGCTTTATGTGATAAACGAAAGTAGTCATTTTACCTAGCATCACCACGGTCCCCCTGGTACTAATGGTATAAAACATGATGGACATAATCGGAAATGACAACATTGCAGGGCGACAGGGGGTGAGGGGGGACACAGCTGTTTAAATTTCCATCGGACTATTTTCGTGCATCTTACTATAGTACTGTATTAGCGTATTTAGTGAATAAATTATACAAACTAGTACATGTGTTGCTCGAAATCGAGCAATTTATTTTAATACAATACGAATGTTACTTTTATCTCTAAATCATTGACGTCCGACCAATCCAATATTGTGAATAACTGCAATCACCAAAACTACACGTATTTACAGCTGATTATTAACAGATGTTTAAAATGCTTTATTCAATCCCAATGTTATTTAAATTGAAAATTTTGAGATTTCAATGGTGGATAACGTCGTTATTTTCCGTCAGATTCTCATCAGTTTTTGGCGGAAACAACTACAGACCAAGCCCTATCCAACGACACCAAAAACTTGAAAATCGGTTGAAAATTGTAGGAGGAGTTCTCAAGACAAAAAAAACCCTTAGCGTATTAAATAAGTATAGATAAGGTAAAGAAAGAAGAAAAACCTCTAAAACTACCTAATATACTATTTGGATTTGTATACTAATATCATTTTCAGGTTGTTATGGTCCGCCCAAAAACTGTTATTTTTACCAATGATTGGAAAAATGTTATAAAAATAACGCTTTCGTTTACTATTTACTTGAAAAAATTCCTAAATTTATTACTAATTAATTAATTATATTAATATATTAATATAATTAGTATATTAATTAATTAATTAATATACTAATTCCTATTTCCTAATTAATAATTCCTAAATTATTTTTCAAAGTTTTTACATCACAATACCTATTGTAGCTGATGTAGTAAAATATTGTTTTAATGCATAGTTTCCAAACTAGTTGTTGAATTGGTAAGGAATTGGCTTTGTAATTCACTTGTTTAAAATCTGATTGTCGTAATACATTTACATTCAAAACCTCACTAAACACAAGACTTCGTAACACAAAAGTGATAATAATTAGTTAATGTAAATCTACAGAAAATATTTGTCAATAACATCTTTTCCTAATCACTTGCAAAGTACACGAGTGGACATGTTGATGATTGTGGTTTTAGTACAAACTTTGCTAACATACACCAATCTTACTTTGAAGAAGCAGTTAGCCAATGCTAATGGCCAGTCGGGAGGTCTCCTATTCTCATATAAATCTTGGTCAGTCAAGACTAGACCCTCGTGTATATCTCTGTTGCATGTTGGCTAAGGGGACTCGATATAGTCAATGTCTGTTCAACATAAATCAGCAACCTACGGGTCGACTTAATGTTTTATTAAGTGTAAATAAGAAAAACTGTTGTTTTAGCGAATTTCCCTATAGGGAATACGCTATTACGGTAGTAGCCATGGTAAGACCTAAGCCCGGGACCACTTTACTTTTTCATTTTGAGGTCCCCAGAAGCCAAAAACACCATTCGTTCATTTTCATATATATGTATAACTTATATATATATATATATATATATATATATATATATATATATATATATATATGTGCGTGTGTGTGTGTGTGTGTGTGTGTGTGTGTGTGTGTCCGTGGTACTGATAACTTTTGAAGGAGACCTCCGATTTTGATGAAATTTGGTATGGAGGTGTAGGACCAGGTCTATTTTCATGAGTTCGCGAACCAGCATTGTCGGGTTATGGGAACGGGGTTTTATGGGGTTTCAAAGGGGTCAAAAATGGGTTTTTGGCATTTTTGGACCTTAATTTTTAAAATTCATCAATTTCATTTGAAACCATTTAAAAGAGCTTAAAAAACAAACAATTTGGTATTTTGAATTTTTATCATAGCATAACTGGTTACGGGGCAAATCAAAAAATGTGTTTTCCATGTTATTCTTATGGGAAATCATGAAAATCCTATATCTTGCTTATTTATTGACATAACTTAATCAAATTTTGTATGTACATTATGTACATAAGGTTTAACTTACATTTGCTTACAAAACCCATATGGCGGCAAACCTACATACTCACCCCCATGGGGTTTATGGGGAATATAAAAAATTGCCAGAGTTTGATACAATTTTGTGTTTACATTCAGTTATTATTGATTAACTTAGATTTTCTAACAACACCCAATGGCAGAAAACCTACATACTCGATCCTATGGTGTTTTTATGGTTAAAGTAAATAATCTGAAATTCCATTGGAAATTCGCTGAGTACGCAGGTCTGCTGCGACCGGGGTGTTTTTTTTCGATTTCCAAGTTCAATTGCGATATATTAAATAAGAAATATATTAAATTAGTCAATAATAATGCTCTTACTCGAATAGTGAATCTTGTTATTTCATTTTATTTATAATGACAACAAGTAGAAACAGCGAAATTATTTATTCAAAACTCATTTCTAACGCAAGATTATTAGGAAAGCGAATGAATTGTACCTCAAAGATCTCCGCCCCCAACATGTTAGTTATAGCATTTTAGCTTTTTATCTGTGCCAATCTAATTTACACTGGAGTTGTTCTAACAAATCTAAACACTTTTAAGAAAAATCTATCCAATCCTTCAGCATTTTTTGCCCCCCCCCCCCCCCCCAGAGCCGAACAATCACTTAACCAAAGGATTAACCCTTAAGCAATCTATAAATCTACCGTTCGTTTTAGCTAGTGAGATAAAAAAAAATCCTGTATTAAAACAAGCACTGATTTCACAGGCAAACTATTTCTTGCCCAAAGATTTATGTATTTTTTTGTTTGATATATGGGTTTTTCTACAATGAATCAATTGGATCTTAGACGACCTGGAAAACCCGCTTTCCGTCCTACAGTCCATTTTTGTGGGTGTTCTTATAAAAAAAACCTGGAATAATATGTATAAATAACCTAAAGTGTTACATTTCCTACATGTGATTAACAAAATTATACCAACGTACAACACACTTAGATCTGTCGAGTGAGCGAAGCGAATTAGCTAGTCTTAAAAACGAACAATTGGGCACGGCATTTCATCATATAAAGTTGTAGTGTGATGTTTCAAATTTCATAAGTTTACCAATCTAATGCACGTTCCTCCTGGTATTGAAGTATTGACTGCAGTTACTCTCATCTTCAGCCCTGATTCGATTCAGTTTCCACTTCCAGCCGGTAGATGTCGGGACACGCAGCTGATGTGATAATTAGCAGTTGCTGCACGATCGTGTTCCTCAGATCACTGCCTCGCCGCCGCCGCCGCCGCCGCCGCCGCTCGGCTAAGTGCCTAGTTTATGACTCGCCGCAATCTCTCTTTACTGCTCGCCTATTGGTGCCTTCTTCGCTTCAAAATAGTGCCGGATGATGTTTTGTTGTTTGATGTGTACTGAAATAAAAATAACTCAACACATTGTTCTGTAAACGTGAAAATTTGCATCTAAAATGAGGCAAAATTTGCTTAACGTACATGGTATTAACAGTTATTGTTTTATGTGGTAAAGAAGTTACGAATAATTCTGAAAAAATGTACATCTAATAAGGGACAAATTCGGTGAGTTGATGATTGAGATTTAATTTAAGACTTCTCAAGGTATTCTTAAAGTTTACGTGGATGAAATTTTTTATAATAAATTAACTAAATATATTTGTAAAATAACCTTTCAAAATGTTTTCCTTTTATTAAGGCTTGAGTTCTTCTTAAAAAAATATGTATACACAAAGTTAGAGTGAAGGCTATTACTTAAAGATCTCAACAGTCAAATTAATTCCATAAGACTTTGTAATAGTAAACATTTGACATATATTCCAAAACTTTAAATTTTACCGTATTGAACGTCGCCTATAATGTTGAAACCATGATCAAAGATTAATGTCATTAACGTATCATTGCAGGTAATTTCTAACAAAATAATTATTTTTGTCTTCAATTTAAAGATTATGAAATATCATTTTAAAATATAAATTGAGGCTGCCCAAGATAGCATCAGACCGCTTCAACCTCCTTAAATAGACAGTTACTGATTGTATTCTTTCAAATTAGAAATGTTGAGAAGATAAATTAAGCCACCAGTCATGCAAATGTTGGATTCCTAATAAATTTCCAACTTAAACGATTGACCCTCAGGTGTGAATAGAAGAGCTCCGCCTCCGGCTTGAGGTGTCCACCGCCCCTCTCACCATCCCTCCACGCCCACTTATAACACTGATGCCAAAGCTATATCCTATATTAGGCCCTTTAACAGTCCTGAATAACAAAATTAGAAAAAATAAAAAATGCAAATTAGTTGTTACGTTTCAAATAAAACAGATATATAATATCTAAGATTATATATGTCTTTAACTTTTATCCGTCTAATCATTAAGTAAGTCAATAAATAAAATGTTTTAAGAGATGTTTCTTATTGATAATATCATTGGCTATATAAACTAACGTGAACCACATATAATATACCGGGTGTCTCAGGTAGCCGTCTCAGATTGTTACAGATCAACAGTTTGTCAAAAATGTCCCCCATTTTGAAACGAATGAAGATAAGCTTATTCTCTTTCCACCATCATATTTGTATTGAATAAGCCTTTTCAAATTATGTTTAAAACGATATTTGTTTGTATTTGAAATTTTCAAGATACGAACCTGTGACTCTCAGTTTTTAGAACACCCTGTATTACACAACTTTAAAACTATTTTTAAATGTTTCCTTGGGGTCAATTTAGTGGGAAATAGTTTTATTTGAAGATTAGGATAAATTGTTGATCTGTAATCAATTTGAGACACCTTACGCGTGACACCCTGTATATTCATGTTACAGTAGTGCATTTAGTCAATAATTTATAGTCAATAATTATTTAGTCAATTTTAAAGGGACTCAGAAGGTTCTGTTTTGGTTTTACTTTAGGTAGGGGTGTGATTTCATACACTTAAAGATTTTTTATTTGTGTAAGAGAAAAAATGTATTGGAATATTATTCTAACTTGAAAAGAAAAAAAACTAAATGTAAAACTGTACGAGTACCATAAGAAGATCATTAGCATATGACCATTGTGATCCCAGCAACATTGAACAATGCAACGGAGTTTAAGGAATACTTATTGCAACATTGCAGTGATGTGTGCATAACTGAAGATGCTAACAACGGATTAAAGTTAGTAACAATTCAAGTGAAAGCTACTGATGCAAATTTTCTATTGATAACTCTAAATAATTTTCTTAACATTAAAGAAATTGATTGTTCGAGCGTCAGCGGACTCTGCTAAGAGTTGCTCTGCCGAGATGTTTCCTAATAGCCAAACCGACATTTCTAGAATACCCAGGAGAAATACAAATTAAGCCACTAATCAAATGAGTGCGGGAATCGTAATAAATTTAGATCCTAATCGATTAAGCCTTGGGCCCGGGACCGCCTCTTGTCCGAGACCCCCGTCTAATCTGCATTCTGATTTAAATATCATAACTAAATCTGTTAAACAGTTCTTTTATTAAATTCACGTCCGATTTAATGGGACATTTGTAAAATATGGAACGAGAGCGGATGTGGATGATGAAAAAGAGTTTGGTCTGTACTGGGAATATGATGGGAAATCACTGTCAGATTCTGTTTTACTTTTTCGGCGGCATTACTTTCTCTCTTAAAAGCTGTGAACAAATCGAATGATTTAATGTATTTATGGCAGTTTTAAGTAAGATAGTTTTAAAATGTACTAAGATGGTAAAGATTTGAAAGTTATGTAATACAGAATTCAATCACAGGCTAAAATAAAAAGGTAAACATGCGTCGTTATGAGAACGGAATGTCTTAAAAATTAACTACTGTATAAACTAACCTCTTACGTACTTGACATATATACAGGTCCGTCGTCATTGTAAGCGTCTGTGCTACATTACCACAAAATAAGGGGTTCCACAAAAGATATACAAATATATTCAGTAATCTTTTCATCCACCATTATTGAGTAGTTTGCCGTATATAACATGCAAACTAACTACATAATTAAGGATTTGATCCAATCCTTAAAATTGCTCCATTGGTTAAGAAGTACAAAATGTGTTCATGTCAGTGATGTAAAAGTTACGGAAAGTGTTTGATCCAATTTAGTCAATGGAAGGAAACTTTGTACATGTATATGAGCAATTTAAATATACTTTATCTGACATGTCTAGGAATTGCACCTCTACAGGGGGGCAGCCCGTGGGGGGTAAGAAAGAAATGAAATTTTAAATGTAAGCATTGGATGTAATGCCGAAGTAAATTATTTTGCAATTAATTAATTTTATTAGTTTGATTTTTTATTTCAGTCGCATTAAAATCTTCCATCGTCTTGTATTTTTCCCGAGAGAAATTTATCCCGCATATCTCCTTAATAATATATAGCACAATCATCTACTTTCTAAAAACCCTATTACATGTCAAACACCAATAAACGTCCTGTTATTATTGACTGTGTAGTAAACGTCTCCGCGGAACATCGGAAGAAGATAATTTATCAGGGAGTGTAGGAGTAACAGTGCTTGGAATCAGAATGTTTTATCGTCGCAATGAATCTCCGATGCGGCTTTCTACCAATTAGTCACTGGGGATGGAAAGATGCTGAGTGCATGGAAAACACTTCGCGGGAGAAAATACGAGATGCAAACAGATAAGTAGTGAGCATAAATGTGGCGAGTGAGCATTCCCACCCAGATCCTCTGATTCACTGTTTGGCGTAAGTGTTTCCTTCATCTAACATTTCCCGGTGCAATGGTGCGACGGTGGATAAGGACCCATCAGGAAGTTTTCAATGACAATGATCTCCCTGGTTCTTAAAATGAAAATAACGTTTTGACTTAGTGCAAAATTACGAAGAAGATTTGAGGGTAGGTAGTCCACAGGACTTGCAATGTTAACGTAGTAAGAGAATTGTTGTATGACGACAGTGTTGCGTTTCAAGATAGTTTCCTTATACTGTTTAATGGATCTTTCGTATGTATCAGTAGTATAATTGAGGCATTGAGATGCAAAGGGGTGTAAGTGACAAAATTTAAAAATCGCAGATGACCAGTGAAACTTATAGCGAAAACAATGTTTAATTTGGTGCTAAAGAGATGCAAGTGCTAGCCTTGACATGTGCTGACATCTAGCGGCGTAAAGAAAAACTACTAACTGAATGCTTCATTTTGTTTGGTGGCAGAGGGGGTTAGGTGCACTTACATCTGTTTGCCTCTATTGTAAATGCCAACAAAATATGCCTATTCTTTAGTTGCAAAGGGGTGTAACATGTTTGGAAGATTCTACTTAATTTCTAAAAAACTCTATTTTATCTCATGTTTATCACTTCATGCATTATACCAGGGAGGCTGAGGTTATGCGCTCACTTTCATTTCTCAGATAAAGCTCGTTCGCTTTGCTTACTCGCCCTCTTTTTTAAGACCAGCTCGTTTGCTTCGCTCACTCGCCATGCCAAAGGGTACTGCACTTTGGTATAAATTTGTTGAACCACAGATTAAAGATGTAACGATTTTTGTTCCATTAGTAGCCACAAAAAATCCATAACATGGTTAACATTGAAACTTTGAAAGGCTCTAGGAAAAAAACCTCGATTTTTCCCAGCCATAGTGGTCCAAAAACCCCCATATTCTACCCAAAAATTAAAAATCTTGAAAGGCCCGGAAAAAATAAAAAATCTTGAAAAAAACCAATGTTGCCCGTACAAACAGTGCTTGTTTTAGAGGGTAATCCTATACTTATTTAATACGCTAAGGGTTTTTTTTTTGTCTTGAGAACTCTTCCCACAATTTTCAACCCATTTTTAAGTTTTTGGTTTCGTTGGATAGGGCTTGGTCTGTAGTTGTTTCCGCCAAAAAATTATGAGAATTGAACTTAAAATAAAGGCGCTACCCACGATTGAAATTTCAAAATTTCCCATTTAAATAACATTGGGATTGAATAAAGCATTTTAAACATCCGTTAATAATCAGCTGTAAATACGTGTAGTTTTGGTGATTAAAGATATTTACAATATTGGATTGGTCGGATGTCATTTACAGCTAAAAGTAACATTTATACTGCATTAAAATAAATTGCTCGATTTCGAGCAACAAGTATACTAGTAAAAGATAAGTACAATATAGTTTTACTAAAAATGTCTTCTACTGTAGGAAACTAAACAAAGATCGCACTTAGATACACTGAGACATAGAAGGATTAAGACACTATTTGAAACGACCTTAAGGGTTTTGACTAATGGTATTGCTACTGCAGTTTTAGAGGTCGTTAAAAGTGAAGGAAAGTATATAATGTTTACTTTTTTACAAAAAAAAATCAGAAATTAATTAATTTACTAATAGTGTGACATACTGTATTTCCTTTGAAAACTGCTACCTTGCGTTCAATTTGGATGATAGTATAAAATACCATCATCGAAATGCCGTCAATATTTTTCATCGGGTTCACACTGACACTTTCCCTCGGTTGTTTTGAAAGCCTCCTTTGTTTTAGGACGTAACCTATCCGCGTAGGCAGCGGAGTCGGAGTGATGGATGTGTGGAGAGGAGGTGGGCGATGCCAGCGCCACCTCGCGGATTCTGGCTAAACTACAGATTAGTGTTCAAAACTGGTCATTAGCACACATCTGCTGGCACCCTCCGGGTCAAACGAGGTGGCGAAATGACAAATGGAGGTGAAATATGTTCGTTGTTGGGCTATAGCGTTATAGGAGATGTCGAAAGTCGTCTAAATATTGACCCGACTGTACGTCAACCAAAGAGATCACGATTTGTTGAAAATTTATTTGGAAAATAATCTAATAATATCCAAAGCATAAGGACTCATAGTGTTGTAAGACAAATGATCCTCACGCAAGTTCCTAAACCGGCAGTAAAAATAAAAACACAAAAAGTATTAAAATTACCATTCTAAATCACTTTCCAATCGTCTAACGATCTTGGGTTTCTATTGAATAAAATGCTGAAACAATACGAAACTTTAATAACACTAGTGCACGTGTTGCTCGACATCGAACAATTTATTTTGATACAATACAAAAGTTACATTTAGTTATAAATCAATGAAATCCGAGCAATCCAATATTGTGAATATCAGTGATCACCAAAAACTACAGCTGTACTTTAACATATGTTTAAAATGCTCAAACCAATCTCAATGTTATTCTAATGGGCAAATTTCAAATTTAATTTGTGGATAGCGCCCTTATTTTAAATCCGATTCTCATCAATTTTTGGCGGAAACAACTTGTCCGTAGATGACTTGTTGGCTATAGTAGGATTCACGAAAATAGTCCGATGAGAGTCGATGCATTGTTGCCAGATTTATTCTAAAACACATTTTTATACTGTATTACACATGGTAAACATAACAAAAAATGACAACATTGCAGGGCGAGAGGGGGTGAGGGGGGACACAGCTGTTAAAATTGCCATCGGACTATTTTCGTGCATCTTACTATAGTGAGGGGTTTGCGGGGTCAGGGTTAAGCTGAAGCATGCCATTGGCCAAAACAATTTGCTTTTTGTTTTTTTGTTTTTTTTTTGTTTTTTTTATTTTTTATATTCCACCATATGTTAACCTATCAACAAAACCGAAAACATACAGCATCCCTACGATGTTTTCTTTTATTTTGCAGTCAGCTGTCTTTCTCTACATTGAATTAGGCTGGCGGGATTGTCAACAAAGATAATTGTTTACTTTTTTAAGCAAAATTCTTTCACTTTAGTTTTTTTTTTTTTATTCTTTAGTTAACCAAATGAAATGACCGGTAGGTTTCGGATGTAAATTTCCCCTCGCCCCCCAACCCCCTCAGTGACCAACAAGTCATCTCCCTATCCAACGACACCAAAAACTTGAAAATCAGTTGAAAATTGTATAAGGAGTTCTCTACACAAAAAACGCCTTAGCGTATTAAATAAGTACTAGAGATCGCCTCCTGATCGAAATTCGATCAAAATTTCGGTTGATCTGGACCCAAGAAGTTTAAAAACATTTTATAACTGGAACATCTGTTCTTCCTATTTTCTGGCAGTTATTTTTACAACAGCTGTCTAATGATTCAATCAATTCTCCTTCCTCCATAAGATTAACATTGGAACTCTGAAAGCCTATGGGGCGTAGCCCTGGAGTCTGATGTGAATTAGAATGGGATTCTGCTCATCTACAGGACTATACCTTTCTAACGGTATGCTCGGATTTCTCCTACGATGCTCACGAGCTGAGAAAAAAGGAGGAAATGAAACATGCTTGCGTATTAATATATAGATAGATTACACGTGATTGGAAATTGATTCAACTCCTTTTTTCATCAAAATTAAATAAACAATATATGACATCATTTAGTCTGGCCACTATCTTCAGTAGTGTTTTGCTGAATAGTCATGCACACCATGGCAGTTTGAGTAACAGGGTGCATTGTTCCATACAAACTGTGTTGTGATAGGGGATTGTACAATGTACACGTGTCCTATTTAAATCTCAGGAGTGTTTTATAAACCCATGACTCATTCTACTCTGTACTGAGGAGTAATGACATCGTTGATAGTTCAACTATTGTTAATATGAGCAGTACTATATTGTGATGAGGAGTGTGCCACTGTAACACGTTTTAAAGAAATATGTGACTTATAGTTTGCTTTGTGGTGTCACTTGTTAGCAAATACATGATTATTTGCATTAGCAACATTACAGAGACGAAAATAAATATGTCTATCAAAAGTTAATTTTAAGAGAGTAAAAATGTTGAACTTACTTGTTAAATTATTATCACTCGATATAATCATGCACAAGTTATTATCTTTTAACCGATACTTTATTGTAATAGAATTTTTCATGTAATGTTAGGACAATGACTAATGAATCATTTCCAACAAATGACCAGGAATTTACATGTTAATATTACAACTTAATATTTTAGACCTAATTAAATTTGACTTACTTTTGTTGAATGTTTACAGTCCACCATTACATGTCTATAGACTATTATACTGCATATATGCCAGCCTCGAAATCGTGTCTCAAGCAGGAGACGAAGTTGAGAACTTAAAGTAGGCAGAACTTTTTCTACCGAGATAATAACGATATTTTTCATCTCACTACACGATATAATAAATTTTATGCGAATGAAAAAAATATTTGTCTTTGCCATAACGATTTGCCATAACGAACAAAACATAACCGTAATTAACGAACCTAGCATTGTGTTTTTAGTTGTTAATCAACACTTCACAGCTACCGGTTTCCATTGACTTCCAGTGGGAAGTTATAGGGCCGAAGATTTTTGGCCCTAGACCTCCAAAGCATGATTTTCGTTGTTACGAGATTCGAAAACAAGTGATATTGATGTAATGTGATAAAAAAGCATTTATTCTACATCAGAACAAAAAAATTAGCTTTGACTATTATTAAAGCAGAGGCTTTAATCTCATCAGTTAAACAAGAGAATAATTCAATTGTGCTGGTTTCTAAATTACAATTAGCCTATATAATTAAACTTTACTTCCTTGACTTTTAAATCATAAACAACCTGCTAAACAGACTTTCGAGAGCTGTTATAAATTTTCCGAGGCAATTGGACCAATCGATTCGGTTAGGACCGATTTAAGGTTACAGTCAATTAGAAATTTATTTGAATGACTTCATTTTCGACGGTGATATACGCAATGTGTAAGAGAGATATGAAGGCACGAGCCACTTACAACATTTAACGAGCTTACGAGATGAAAGGTGGGCGATCAATTTATATGAAAGGAATAATCGACTTTTGATAATCGAATGTGATATTAGGTTCATCGACGTGGGTGTAAACTATATTTAATAGGCCATGAAGAAAGAAGGTTTTCGACAAGATAGAGTATTTTAGGACATACATTTTTCTTAAGAAAATTCTGGTTGTTGGAAAATTTTTAACCCCTCCTCATTACATACAAATACTTTCCTCTGCGGAATTATTTGATTGCTTTCGTTGAAACGTCTGTAAAAAGTGTTTGATGACTCAACGAAAATATGTTAAGCTATCATGAAATTCGACATTGTCTTTTACTGATGAGTCCTTTGCTTCTTTTGGGCACTCGATCGGCTTTAACATTACTAGAGGAACTCCTGAAATTTTTTTCTAATGTATCCTGAAATCAATTTGAGTTCGCATAGTGATACCTATAATTGAAAAATATCGTGTTTTTGTCCATTAAAGCTTGTCCTCATTTCGTGAAAAAAATACCAAAGTGATCACCAAATTGTACCTGTTGAGGTCTCAGGACTACGACGCCCGCAGCAACCCACGACGGCGGTGTGTACCAAGCACGCGTTTACCCACAATTCCCACAAAGATGGCAACAAATTACGAGTTAATCTAGCAATTAATCTAAAGTGAGTGGCGGCTACCTTACGGTGACTGCGGATTATATGACCACGCTAGACCACCCGCTCGGCTCTCACATGTCATTTGTATTCTTGAGAAAACCTCGCAAATACCAAAGTCAAGGTCAAGCGGATCTTGGAGACTTCACTGTAATTGTATCTGAAATGTGATTAAGCCCAAAAATTGTTATTAAATAATAAGTTTGTTTTTTTTTTCAAATCCATTTTAAACTAAACAAGTATGGCAGTCAGTCGTAATGGTAGAATGCCCATGTTAAAAAAATACATACCTACTATACAGGGTGTCTCTGAACTCCTTACCGACCTTTTAAGGTATTATTCCTGGACCAAAGACAAGTCAAAATATCATATTTAAATTGTCCGGAAGACTTTAGTTACTCACACAGCCGCCATTTTGTTTTTTTCACATAATAATTTTTATTTCCGTAACGGATAGTTGTATTCAGTTCATATTTGGTATGAATCTTTATCATACCAATGTACATTTTCAAGAAAACAATTAATTTTTTCCACTGTATATTTTCAAAATGGCGGCCATTTTAAATTTTCAAATTGAAATATCTCAAAATCGGTAAATTTTATAAAAATTTTACATGACACAAAAAAATTAACAAATTAAATTATCTAACCATTGATACCAAAATTGTAAGGATAACACAACAAATAACGGAGTCATTGCGATATTATCCATGAAAATCCTTGATTTTTCTGTTAAAATGGCCTTAATTTGCATTGATTTTAATGTAAAATCAATGTTTTTCATGGATAAAATCGCAATAACTCCGTTATTTGTTGGTCATATCCTTACAAACTTGTTACCATTAGTTAGATAATTTAATTTGTCAACTTTTTTGAGTTTGTAAAATTTTTATAAAATTTACCGATTTTGAGATATTTTAGTTTGAAAATTTAAAATGGCCGCCATTTTGAAAATATACAGAGGAAAAAATTATTTTTTTTTCTTGAAAGTGTACATTGGTATGATAAAGATTCATACCAAATATGAACTGAATACAACTATCCGTTACGGAAATAAAAATTATTATGTGAAAAAAAACAAAATGGTGGCTGTGTAACTAAAGACTTCCGGACGATTTAAATATGATATTTTGACTTGTCTTTGGTCCAGGAATAATACCTTAAAAGGTCGGTAAGGAGTTCAGAGACACCCTGTATAAAATATTATGCTAGAAGATTACAATTTTAGATAACAATACTTTTATCTTTTTGAGCTAACCTAACTCTACTGATTCTTCGGACCCACAAAGTGTAATATTTCAAAATCCAAATAAGGATAGCGATTTATAATTGTTAGACTATTGAACTTGGCCAAAGATATAAGCAAAGGTCTGTACCAAGTTTAAATCAGACGAAATTGTATTACATATATCCTTATAATCAACGCTTTCTTTGGACTTAAAAAGGAGGTAACTAGGTATACAATGCAGTTGTCTGCTTGCAATATTGAGCGGAGCGACTATTTTTTTAAATCAATAATAGCAAATGTTTTATAGGCAATTCAAGTGAGCTCGTTCGCTACGCTCACTCGCCGTCAGGGTTTAACTCGTTCGCTGCGCTCACTCGCCATTTGGGTCAGCTCGTTCGCTACGATCACTCGCCGTCAGTTTACTTCGTTCGCTGCGCTCACTCACCATTTGGGTCAGCTCGTTCGCTACGATCACTCGCCGTCAGTTTACTTCGTTCGCTGCGCTCACTCACCTTTTGGGTCGGCTCATTCGCTACACACACTCGTCGCCAGATTTAGGTTGTTCGCTGCGCTTGCTCGCCACAAATCTGCAATACTCTAATAATGTTTGATTACGCAGGTTTGGTGCGACGGGCTATTATATGTTTACAAAATAAATGGTGCGTCGTCCAAGATTTACACCTCCTCTCCGTAAACGTCGTATTTCATTCACGTAGAAAGGTAAACAAACCACTAAAATAAACAAAACAACAATATCACACGAATGAAACTACTGTATTCACAAACAGCTGATAGTAACAGTCTGCAGTTAAATTTGATCCTAATAACAGCTGTATAATCAACACACAGTAAACAAACCAAATAAAATATTTCTCCTATTAAAATAACATGGTAACTTTAAAGGGCCGTAGGGCAGAACCCTTATGTCCGATTTGGACCATTTCAGATTTATACCTTCCCATAGATGGTTACTATGACCGAGCAAAATTTCGTGAGGATCACTCCAGCCGTTCAGGAGGAGTACTTGTAAATAAAAAGCCAGAGTGTAGTATAGGAGCTTCGCTCGCTTTGCTCGCTCAGCTCAATAAATTTTAGTGGTCCCATAGATTAAAGTAGTGCCAAGTCAAGTGTGCCCTATACTCACCTTTCCTAATGGAACTTGCTAATCAGCTACAAAATATATAGACAATTCATTAAGTTTTCGACGGAGGATTTCATTTCTCCTCCACTTGTTGACATTTTAATGGCTATTGTCGAAGTTTGCAGAGATAACCGGGAATGTTTAAAACGCTTAGAGACTTAATGGTCTCAAAACAGTCAAATACATTACGATGAAAATTTAAAACGGTTCTTTGCTAAACATCTCCTGATAAATTTAGACACAGGATATGCACCTGAGCTTACACATTTTACATTTCCAAGTCGCTAGATGTCTCATAGGTCCTACCGAGTACCAAGAGCACATTACAGCAATGGCAGTCCACTGCACGACCAGGAATGTCCAGTAGAATGTGCTGCATGACCCGGGGCCCGCGCACTATTGTTTATGTGTTGACCTCGCCCTGGCCTCACGTTCACACCTAGCGCATACTTGCGCCGCACCGCGCCGCCACATTCGCTACCGAATGTGACCGACCAGCCTCGTAAACTATCGGCTGCTAACTTGGTGCTGCCGTAACCTTACGGTTGCTAAGGTTGGTTCTCTACTTTGTGGCAATCTTTAAAGTCTGCCACACCAAAATTTTGAGTTCAATCTAAGCTACTCTAGTTCATCATTATGAAAATTATAATTCGTAATGCAATGACAATCACAAACAGTCGGCAAGGTTTTGAAGCGTCCTTCAAAAATGCTACAGAACTTTCACCTACACATACAGACTGAGCTAAGAAATGCGATTGTTCATTTGATCGCAGTGTTTGCTGTTCACTACTACACCCCCCTAGGTCAGGACCCTACCGTATTTGCTTCTTGCTCATATCTAACAAACCCACAACGTATTTACTTTTAGACATGGCAACACCCTGTAATAGATTAGATTTGAGTTTGAATCAATGGGTCTCAATAAATCCTTGGATATCGTTGGTTGTATATTGTACTACGCATTTCAAACGCTATGATCAGATATATATGGAATAGTGGAAAATATTTTCTCAATGTGTAATTTATTATGATTTTTGACTTTTCACTGACGTCTTTGAACCACCTTGCATTTTATGTAATGTATCTGCACAAGCTTTTATTACGTTGTTCATAAATCTGGTGTCATCGTTTTAAAAGTAATGTCCCAAGATAAAAAATCTTTGATTGGGGACAGTAACAGTTATTTTAACACGATTAAGTGCATACCTCTAATAACACATACAAACATAGACCTAATACAAAATAATGATCTAAACTTTAGTTTCACATTGAACTAGAATGGGAGAAACTCAGCGGTGGATAAATCTTATGAGTCACACATAGCGCCAAAAGTGTAATGTGTTGATGAACCGTTCATTAGTCACACAGTTCATCTCATGTTCTGTTAATAGTTGAACCGCGAGCGGCACTCCAGAGAGGTTCACCGACACAGAACATCCGAGTCGGAAGGTCGCGGTTCTCATCTTCGCATATAAATCTCGCCGTGACCCTCGGACCACGAGACACTCGGATGCCTCTCCATGTCTCACGCCTATACTCGGTAAATCTCACTTTATGAAGTGGTAAAAGTCATGCGAATGGTACATCCCTCTATTATCAAGGAAAATCCTATGTGATGGAAAGTCCGTGGGAGATCCTTGGGTAGCGAGATAAGTGTGATTGAGAAGATTAAAATGTAAGGCAAGGAGAATTTTATCCAAAGAGACTGTGTTAACTTTTCATCCCGTCATCGTCCAAAGCTTAATGAGTTAAAATTATTGTGTACAATTATAATTTTTCTAAGGTTTCTCATCGAAAGTCTAGTCCAATAAAGGTTCTTGAGACAAATCTTATTGAGCGGAGCTCCTATACTATAGTCTGTTTTTTTAAACCTGATCCTTCACGAGAATATTGGGGTGGGGGAGGGTTTTAAACTGTAAACAAAACATTTAAACTCGTGACAAACATGTTCGAGTATCAGATTTCCTCAAATATCGTTTTAAATAAGCTATAATGTCTTTCAGTAACTCCTTGTCAGCTGTTATATTTTTAAGCCAAACCTATTCCTTGTTAAAAAGTAACAGTTCTAAAATAAACTAATAAAAAAACAACTGCTACCAATTATATTGTAAAACTGATACACAATATGTTGTGATGTAAAATTACCAGCTGGTATGCAACAGTGAAATAAAACAAAAACAACAAAAAAACCAACAAAAAAACCAAAGGGCTCCAGCCAATGGGTTATTAGCAAGGATAAACAAACCCCCACCACCATCTCTCCCTTGAAGGATCAGCTTTAAAAAAACGGACTATATACTCTGGCTTTTTATTTACACGTACTCCTCCTGAACGGCTGGAGTGATCCTCACGAAATTTTTCTCGGTCATAGTAACCATCTATGGGAAGGTATAAATATGAAATGGTCCAAATCGGACATAAAGGGTTCTGCCGGGGCCTACGATAACTAACTTAGTTAGTTTTCGTAGGCCCCGGTTCTGCCCTACGGCCCTTTAAAGATACCATGTTATTTTAATAGGACAAAATATTTTATTTGGTTTGTTTACTGTGTGTTGATTATACAGCTGTTATAAGGATCAAATTTAACTGCAGACTGTTACTATCAGCTGTTAGTGAATACAGTAGTTTTATGTGAGATTGTTGTTTTGTTAATTTTAGTTTTTTTTACCTTTGTACGTGAATGAAATCTTACGGATATGAGGTTTAAGGAGAGGAGGTGCAAAAGGTCAGCCGACCCAAGAGATGAGTGAGAGCAGCGAACGAACTAAATTGACTGCGAGTTAGCGTAGTGAACGAGCTCACTTGAATTACCTATAAAACATTTGCTATTATTGATTTTAAAAATAGTCGCTTCGGTCAATACTGCAAGCAGACAACTGCATTGTATACCTAGTTATGCTTATTTTCAATGACATTTCTAACTTTTAATAACTATAGGAGGGGCATGATTATGTTAAGCATAGTCAATGCTCCAACTTATTATATGAAAATCAAATTGGAGAGTAAAATTTAAAACGTATGAAAAGGCAACCGTCGAATAGGTTGGTAGAGTTTGGGAATAACAATCAGCATTCCTGGATACTGCTGGCCCTCCGGGTCAATTCAGTTTGCAAAACTCTATTTACTCAACTAAGTCAATAAGGCAGTTTTGTTCATTGTACTTCAGAGTTAATTCAGCCCAATAGAATAGTGAGTATTCTATGAACCTCAATATCAATAAAATTACCTGGTTAGCCTCTCCGCTCTCCCGATTCTGTTTCAGTGTCTACTTCATAAATATGTTTTTAATCTGTTTTAATTCTTAAAATTTACACCCTCCCTTGTTTTGTTTCTATAGTCCCGTTATGGGAGTACCCCGAATGATATCAAGGGTATTACTGTATGACTGAATTAATTCTTTTCAAAGACAAATACGTTATTCGCCACAAAGAAATGTTGTTTGCGTGTTTTCCCTTACCCTTTCACAAACCATTGTAAACTTTGGAAAATCATTTTCATGAAAGGATTCAAAATATTTTCCGCCACGTTTTTCAATTTATGACCCAAATTTATGCGGTGTACCGTCAAATTCAGCGTCGCGATCCAAACCTATCGACTTGTTGATTCCGGAGTCATATCGAGATATGTAAATGTCGCAGATAGCGGGGCGTGGGCCAGAACCACCTCCTCTGGTCGCGGATGTGTCTGTCACTCTGCAGGTGACACTCACGAGCCGTTGTTATCGCCGAAGGTCAGGGAACAAGAAGGTCGGAGTTCGCGAAACCGCTACAACACCGACGGCTGAGGAGGGACCTCCGAGTATACTTTCCTTGCTTCGTGTTTCCTGCAACTTGCCAAAATGTAAAACAGTTGAACACTGAATATTTTCATTATAAATTTTAATGCATAGGTCATGTTTTGATTACCATAATAATAGTGAGTGTATGTATGTATGATGATTTAAAGCATTGAAGCGTTTGAGACATTTTATAAAGTATGATATTTAAGACTACCCTAAAAATTTTACATCAATTGATTTTTAGATGTATTTTCAAGAAGTGATCATTCATGCACGTTCCACCTTGCAGATATAAAACTGATATAAATGTAACCGACTTCAAAATTATATAAGCCCTTTGTTATGCAATAACACCATTGATGAACATACAAAAAAAACTCAAGACAATTTTTAAAGGTACTAAACCGGACCGAGCTTCCTTTGGTAATTTAGCTATTAAATAATTATCTTTGTTAGGGAATCAGCTGGTCTTTGTCATTACGTAATGTACATAAGCCATCAATCACACACATTCTTCCGTCATTATATGCGGGGTCGCACAAAGAACTAAACCATATTTTTTTCCACTTTGTGTTCCTTAAGTTTTCAACACCTTTGCTTTTTATGCAGACATATGGATCCCAAAATACATTAAATATTTTACCAACGTCTCATAAAACCTTTGTCTCGAGCCATCCCATAGCCAGGACTCCCTCGGCAGTTCCACTATCGGTCGCCCCGGCCATCAACACATTAGCCGTTGTGATCCTCCATTGCCCAATCGGCGATGAGACGGCGTCCGTTGTCAACAAATGACATAACTTTCACAGCCCTGAGACAATGTCCCCAATTAGCCTCATGGGCCGATCTTATCATCGTCTGGAGATCCTGAGCCCGGTGCCACAACAGTCACCACTTACTTTGCATATCGGCCCTGTCGTTTACAATTCGATCCGCTCTGGGTTTCGGCTGTGATTTATGGTAAATATGTTACATTTTCTTAGATTGTGTCTGTCTTGGTGAGGTTGAGGAATGGATAAAGTAGTTATGGAGTTGAAATTGCTCTAAAACGATAAAAATAAGAAAAAGTTTATACTGTAAATAGTAGTTAATACGTTTCACTTCATGATATAGGCCTGTGATATTTACATGACTACATATGTAAACTACATATGTGGTTACATATAAAACTAACTTTTCATACAAAGTTGAAAAGCTTTGTCGATTCTTATTGTTTGTTTATTTGATAAAGCGTGTTTTATTTATTTCATTACTGGACTGAAATAATATTGACCCATATCGGCCATATCCAACTACAAATATGAATAATTAATTGGAACTTTTGGATTTTCTAATTAAACAACAAAAAGAGACACAGCAATAAGTTTTCGTGTTATTTTCATTCTTCTCCGATACATTGGAACCGATGATTAATTTTAGACGATTGTTTAGTATGGCTAATAAAAGACATACAAATGGACGTTTTAAATCGCTGTAAAACCTGTCTGTCAATTAATATCTGCTTTAGATGTGGTTGTGCAAGATTCTGACTCTCTTCTTCCTCGCATCGTCAGGAATTTGCAATGTATCTGCCGACTCTGATCCCCACACAATAGGAGACTTACTCAAAGAGGTGGGTATTGAGATTGAAGTACAGCTTAGATTATCACATGTAAAATAATGAAAGACACAAAATGCACTCCTTCAATTTTTTGGATAGGCCTATCAAAAAAAAGAACCCAAAATCATTCCTGTATAATTTCGACAAACTTTTACAATTTTTGGGATGACAAAAGATTACTTCACGAAACAATTGAAATTCCGTTTCAAAACTTGAAAGATAAACCTAACTATCTATCTTAGTTTTAACCTAACTATCTATTTCCATAGGAAACCCTAGACAAGGACAACCATAACCTAGTCAATGACATTGCCCACTTCGTGGTGACCAAGATCGAAGAAGCCTCCAAAGCCGTGGGAGCCAACGGAGTCCTGGACCCCGTGAAGCTTCAGGAGTACGTCACCGTCACGCTGTCCAAGGGGACGGAGTGGCTGGCGGACAAGACAGGAAGTCTCTACAGCAAGATCCGGGACCGGGTGACGCAGTGGTGGAACAGCATGCAGACCAAGGCAGGATCCGCGGCCAACCAGGAGGAGATCTCCGAGGAGGTGAAGCGGGAGGTGGTGAGGACCATCCTGAAGCAGATCGAGGAGCAACTGAGGGCCAAGAAGATCACCGGAATCGAGGAGAAGGATCTGGAGAAGTGGGTGATGCCCCAGGTGAAAAAACTGTTCGGCGACATTTTTGGGTTTCCAGTAAAAGTTGAGAAAGAAATTAAAGTATGAACTTATTGTTAGTTGACAAACTTTTTACTTCAAACCGAATTTAAACCTACTTTTGCTGTAAAATACTTTTGTTTTCACTTACACCATGAAAAGTTTTATCGGCAGTAGCAATGTATACAGAACCAACAAATAAGTAAGGATATCCCATGTTAAAAAGTTTTAGTTTCGCCCTCGAAATAAAGCGCTGATACTATAGGATTATTTCTCCTTACTATCACGGGAAGCGCTCTTTCTACCTCTTAAATAACAAAATGAGCATACTTGTTTACAAAAAATCAAAATAATAACAAACTTCTGTAAAACTATTCTAGTCATATGTTTCCATTCAACCAATCAGAATAATCCTTACCATCTTGGTGGTGCTATCTGTGTTTTGGGGGTGGCGATTTAGTTTAGAGTCCTTGCCTATAAGAATGTCCCTACTTATTCGGTTTTGTATATAGACCTACTAATACCTTTAATACATTTAATACATCGACAGTAGGGGATATTGTTGGTAAAACTTGATAGGCAAGGCTTCAAATACGCAAAATGTCATTACTTTTGTACCTAAAAGTAAAGACCTTTATGTGTTTATGAGAACAATCCTCCATTTATATGTGTAACAAAGCATTATAGTTAAATTTTTGACCGAGTTATTGATCCAGAAAGATCTAATCAAATAAACTACTGATATCAAGTTTTTACCCGAAATCTTTTATCTTCACTCTTCTCCCTTTCCTCATCTCCATGTGACGGTTTGTAGCTGTTTCAAAACTGTTTTCTAGGCTGTTCGCGGCTCGACCCGCCTTCCGCTGTCGCGTGGGTAACATCCGGTCTGATTCCGGCGATTTCCAAACGCCTGGGAGTGGCGATATCGGACGCTAATCGCTCATTATTTATCTCGATGTTGCCGATAATCGAATCGAAGTGAGAACGATCGAGATGACTTGCCACATTAGCCTCTACGACCTCATCGGACCGAGCCTCCGATTAGGGTGGTTAACTCCTCCGCTGTGATTTGAAAACAAACCATCCGGTTCAGTTTCTTAGGCTGTTTAGTCAGCCAAACGTTACCCACTTTGGTGATTGGACATAAAAATAATTGGTCATTGAGAAAGTCTTTATTAGCGGGAATCCACTGGTAAAACAATTTTTTGGATTTTCGAATAAAATACTGTAATGGGATTTTAAATATTCCCCTTTAAGGAAACACAATATTCATTTGCCTAATGGCGTGTAATGTTATAACCTCCTTAGTATACCAATATTTCAAGAACAATCATAAAAATCAATTATATAGTTTGTATTGATGATTAGGCCTACTTACCTTCGTGTGATATTTATCTGTATAGACTGCACAAATATAGGTTTATTGAAAATATATTTTAATAAATTGTTTCGTGTACGTGAGAAAATACAAACACGCCTCAGAGTCACCGCTCTGGGATTAAGCGCTAGACCTCCCTCTTTAATATAAAAGACGCTTTGGTATACTACGAAAAAAAGAAATGCCGTATTGACCCATCCTACTGCTTTTCACTGCATTAAAAAATCCTTTCTGCATATTCTGCAATTTGAATTTTAAGCGCTCCTCCTCAAAGGTATAGCACAATCAGGATCGACTACTTTCAATCATAAATAACATCAGGATGACACTAAAACGAAATCACGGCTGTTCGCAAATTTCAAATTGGAATACGCCAATAACACGAATTCCTGTCTTATCGGTTTTTGGCTCTTAAGGAAACTCATGAAACATGCTGAGGATGTAGAAGGGTTGTGAACTTTGACCTTTGGCATTCGGTGATAAAAAGATGTCGTCTGGCTCAGCGAGATAACCGAGACAGGTTAAAATGTTCCCTGACCTCAGACCATAGCGACACGCCGATGCCGACGACGTTGCGGAATTCTATAATGTCACCTGAGACATTTTAAAATGTTTAGCAAACATTAGCATTTGTCAAGGATACAGAGTAGATTGCCTTAATTTAGTTTTAACATATTTTAGAATCTTGAAATTCTTTTCAAATGTCGTACAATGTCTTCCTTGCACTCTAGGGCGGGATCCATAAAATGTCGAGTTGATGTAAACTATACTTAGGAATACACTGATAATAAAAAAATTAAAAAAAAAACTATTCTCTTTTATAAATTACTCGTTTATTTCCAGAAGTGTTTTATTAGACAATACATAATAGATATTTAAAGTGTAAACAATTCTCAATCTCAGTTAATTTGTCAATCCCCTCTTCACAATATGTGTAAAATGTTAAAACCCAAAGTTTCTACGCATAACAACCAGTGCTCTCAATTAGTAAATACTAGTGGCTCTTAGGGGCAAAAGCCCCTAATCATAAAATTAAAATAGCATGAACCATAACGTATTACCATTTCTTCCACAACGACGGTTTCCAGAAAATTTAATTTTAATTTGAGGTATATAATATTTTAACAATATCGTTTGAACAGACCATTCGCCCCCAAGTACTCTTATCAATCCTGTACTATTAGGTCACCCGTTTGTAAATGCTCTATTTTGTCTGTTGTTAAACTCATATCGATCAATGGAAAATAAATTTTGAAAGAAATCGTAGTCCCTTAATTGAGATGTGACTGCTTTTTAATATAACATAGAAAAGCGGCAATGAAAAAATTGATTTTTTAGCTCCTGTCAGTTTTTTATTTTTTATGTTTTAGTCACAAAATTTAAACACAGTACCTCTAAGTGCATCTTCACTTGCTGTGAATATTCATCCCTCCTAATCAAAACTCTTAATTTTGTGTTAACAAAGCAGATTTTTTTAAATCACTACATGGAGAATCTTTAAGGAGAACCTTTCAGAAAATAATCATTCTTATATATTTCCCATTTTGTTGTAAAGTTGTTTACCTGCTGTATTTTCCTCTAGTATGTAGGACAAACGTCTTTGATTTTAACTCGTCTTCTATAATCCTACAATCTATGAAATAACTAAAAGATTTCTCTGAAAATTCATATAACAGAATACCAAAACTTCACTGACTGATACATTTTAAGTATCAATTAATGTGGCATCGTCATTCAATATGATCAATTGACACTTTTCGTCTTAAAATAAAACCAAAACAATGGAAATAATGTAGGTGTTTCTCAAACCACAATTCATCGCCCATTGCATCTCTATCAACGATCATAAAGAATTTTATGATTTGCATACATGCTCAGTTTTTTTAACAATTTAAATTATAGTAACAACGACAAACTGTAAAATCAGCAGTCAATTTGTAATAGTATGTTCAACTCCAAAAAGCATTCAACCAAAAATTAAACTCCTAGTAGAATTTTTAATAGCTCAAAGCAACAAAACATCTTATTATAGTATTACCACTCTAGGGTTAATTTTTGTCATTTGGCTATGAATAGTTCTTTACTAAATTTTATCATCTGTCTCTCGTTTTAAAATAAAACCAAAACATATGTTTCAATGTACACAAAGAAGCCATTTTTCGAATCGCCATGCTATTCTTAAGGAGGACGTTTCACTATATTTCTCATTTCCTTGTAACTTTATGGATACGCTTTATGGGACCGAAACCTTTAATTTCAAAGCCCCACCATCTTCCTGCGATTTGCAAAACGCTCTCAATTTTGCCCAAGAAATTTCGCTTACAGAATTATTATAGATTGCTTCTCTTGGTGTGAATTATTATGTTATCTTCACTCAATGTTATCATCTGTGTCTCATTTTGAAATTAAACCATAACACATGTTTTAATGTATACAATGCAGACGTTTTTAAAATCCCCATGCTATTCTTATGGAGGACGTTTTACGTGGTTTCTCATTTCCTGTTAACATTATGGACACGCCGATAGTTTTCCCTCGTGCATGGGACCGAGACCTTTAATTTGAGACCCCTCCCATCTTTCTGCGATCTGTATGACGCTCACAATTTTACTCAAGAAATATCGCTTACAGAATTATATATATAGATTTTTGTGTACATTTCGTTCAACAGGTGGTTAATTATGCTTAAAAGTTTCCGTTTTGAATTTCTTAAGGACACGCCATGTTTTTAATACATTATTTTCTCTTCCCGAGATAACCATAATAATTATATTGATTATGCATGTACCAATTTAAAGATCGTTTTAGTTCATAACGAAAGAAACAACTAACAACTAAAAACTAGATTCAAATTATTCAAATACAAAATACCTAATAGGATAATAAGAATTTAAAATTCTTCAATGTAGAATGTTTTACATCACAATATTCTTCGCGTTTGAGTTCCGTCTTATTTGAGAGGCACGACGTTTTCAACAAAATTTATTTGACAAATCGTAAGATAAGACGGATGAATGTGTGGTCGGAGGAGGTGTTGACTTGATGGCCCCCTATCTCGTCAATTTGGTCAAATTAAAACTCCGTGTAACCCGAGCCCGCCTTATCACCTCCCTTATCAGCCGGCGCGGCGGACCGCCATGCCATCGCTCAGGCGGAGGCCGCAGTCTTCACAGCTGACACGTGGAGAGGACCTGGAATCAATCTACAGTCCACAGGTGATTGTTTTGGAGAAGGATCGTCAAGTGGGTTACTTATTGTCAACGTGTTAACACTTTACTGACACGTGATCTGAAATTTAGAGAGTTGATCAAAACACAAAATGGGGAGAGTACTGTCAATCTGTTTTTATTCCTTTTTATCAACGGCAGGGGCATTTTGTCGGAGAGTAGGCTACTAAACGTTTTTAGGGGAAACGGTCCAAACCCCTCAAAATAAGTGGGCATCCCGGGGATCGAACCCGTGACCTCTTGAACTGAAGTCCGAGACACCCAAAAATCTAAATTATTAGTTCAAAATTATTTGTTGTTCAAAATTATTTGGTAGATCTTATTTTTTTACATTCTGTAAAATTTAAACAACTTTGGCTCATTGCCAAAAATGCACGTTCTATAAGCTCTTTCTGCACTAAAACAAGATTTTCTTAAAATCATAAATCATCCATAGTATCTTAACAAAAATTGATTGTTAAAGTTCGTAAAAACGCTTATCAACCGAATACCGGAACGATTTCTAGCTACCCGTAACAATTTTTAAAGATTTTTCATTATAATTCATGCAAATTAAGGTAATTTGGATATAAAAATCTCAATAACTCTGTTATTTCTTGGTTTATAAACTTTTAATACCTACGTTTTAAAAGTTTAATAAAATTTGCCGGTTTTGAGATATTCTAGTTTAGATTATACTAAAAAGGCTGCCATTTTGAAAATGGGAAAATATTTTTTCCTGACAATGAACATTGTTGTGATAAAGGTTAATGTCAAATATCATGTCATGAACTTTATCCCTTACGGAAGTAGAAAATAGGTGAAAAAATTACGGCTATATTTATAAGTTATATGACTATTGACTCTGAATTATTGAAAAGGTTATTCATAATAACCGGGAAACGTTTCGGATAGTCGAAGCTGGACACCCTGTATAAACGATTTGTTCAGGTAACATCAACATTGTTCTTTTACATAATATTATTTTATAATTTTACCTCCATTGACATTATTTGTTATATTTCCCAAAACGATAATTTATATTGTAAAACAATACAGTTAACATTAACTTGTTTCAGGCTTTAAACACCATAAGCTGTAAGGGCTCATTGGCTATAACCTCTTAAAAGGGACAGCATATAAAGAATAATTGTTTAAAGCCCATTTGCTCTGTAATAAAAAACAAACGATGTCCAAGAATTAAATCCGATTTGTTTGCAATGCTTTGCAGACATTATTAAATCTTTTATCGCCGTCATTAAGTAAATGAAACAATCGTGGTTCAGACACAACAGCACGATCGTGATAAGAGATAAGAGACCGGCCGCCGCGCCAGTCATAACAATTACGAGACGCGCCTGCGCCGTGTAGCCCAGGTGTTTGACGTTCCAACGCTGCGCCGCCATCTGAATCGCATGTTTATTATGTTCTGATCAACTTTTTGGATTTTACTATTTTTGATATAAAAGATTAAATTCAATATTAACCCATCTAAATTTTCTTGTATGCCAGCGAGTCATCCAATCGGTCCTCTTTAAAGTATGTCCAGCATATACTATGCCAATACTTCACGAATGGTCGCTTTTTAATTTCTATACTCTTACAAAACGATTTTTAACAGTTTATATTTTACAGTTTGACATAAAAATTGTATCAGCCACCAATAAGTGTCTGATGCACTCGATGCCTTACAGTAAAAAGAATAATATAAAATACTCCTGCTTTTAGGAATTCCCTTTTTAGTACACAAGTACTCATCCATCTCATATAAACATGTATGGATTGCATTAGATAGTACATTAGACAAAAATGTATTAATCCTCAAGTTCTCAACATCTACGATTAAATTCATGAATGTTATCAAAAGAATATACAGAATACTGTATTCTATGAAATGAGGATTAAGAATCATTTAAAATGAGCAGATCATAAGGAGAATAGTAGTAACATGGAAAAAATATAATGTACCGTATCCATGGAAATATTTAAACTATTAATATATGTTTACCAAAAGCGTAACTGAACAAAAAAATCGATATCAAACAATTTTCCCTGTTATTTACTTTTTTTGTCAGAAGAAGAGATTAACTTCATGAAGCTGCAAAAACTAAATATAAAACAACATAAATATATAAATATTGGAAAATCTAAAAGGTCAAAAAATAAATTACCTTATGAGTCCCTGCAAAGTGATAATTTAGAATGTGTAAGTGTGTTACCACAGTTTTGTCAAGAACGTTCTCAGGTCACCAGTTTTCTTTTAGGAAAACTTCCATTCTAGTCACAAAGAACGAACACAATCGAACATTTCAAAAACGTTTTTTCCAAGTATTAAAGCACCTCGAAATTAAGGCAAGAACACAAATGTTCGCAGCTAACGGGAACGCCTATGTTAGGTGAGTTTACCATGACTTTTTATCTCCTAATCCTAATAAGTCATTTACTTTCTTATTTATAGACCATGACGCTATCTATGAGACTTCGTTGTAAATTATACTAGTTAGCAAATCAAAGTTGTATTGAGATGATCCGTAGACATAAAATCATGTAAATTTCCGAGTGAGTTCCACTTGCCCCGTGGTTGGAAGGCTATTTCAAAACAGGAAATTTGCTCCAATGGTAGGAAATTGGTTGCTAGGAATAGGAAAGTTTCCTCGACAGAAGAGTGAGCTGCAACATCTCCCCCGCTCCCTTGCCCTTCGCCCGGCTCCTTTGGCAACGTCGTGATTTCTAGTGAAAACACTAGGAGTGACATTATCCATTGTCACTGCTTAGAGTAGCATCAAATGTTGATTTAATCGTTTCTTATTTTCACCAACCTGAATGGAACACCGTTATCATACTACAACTCTTGTAACAAAATATTATAGAATATACAATAGTTTTTGCTGCAAATCTATTCATATTTAATACGCGACACGGTTTTTTGTACAAGAAACTTCTCCTACAGCTTGCAACCAATTTTAATTATTTTAGTGTCATGCGATAGGGCTTGGCGAGAAGCGGTTTATAAGGTTAACCCTTATTATCCCAAATTATATCCTTTAAATATAATGCGGCGCTCTCGTGCTGTGCTCTCGTAGCAAACTCACTCACTAACGGCCTACAACTTTTGCCGCTAGGAGCGCGCACTGTTCAAAATCCTAATCCTAGTGCCTGTATTTAAACCAGTGAGAACATAAACATCTGTCTATTCATACCAAAGAGGTTATGATTGGAGGATGCACTGGTTAACGAATTGATTAAAACGAGCAAAAAGCAAAAGCTCCCCATACTAAATTGCTCGATATCGAACAAGTAATTTTAATACGACACAGTACACAGGCGAACAAGTACACTTGTTGGGATAAAATGTCAGTAGTTCGATTACTTTTATTGTCATTAAATTTTTTTTTTATTTTAGTGTCAGGCGATAGGGCTTGGCGAGAAGCTGTTTATAAGGTTAATTGGTGGGGTAAATGTCCACCCGAAAGGAAGGGCCCTGATAGCCCTTAAAGTTCTAAATGTCCCCTTTTGATTACATTCTAGTTTTTAAGAATTGCCCTATTGTTGTTTTATATAGAATGTTGTAGTGGTAAAATCAAGTAAAAACATTGATGAGGAATTCAAAAGATTTTCAAAAGGATTTCAAAAGTAGGTAAACACATTATTTAAACCAGTGAGAACATAAACATCTGTCTATTCATACCAAAGAGGTTATGATTGGAGGATGCACTGGTTAACGAATTGATTAAAACGAGCAAAAAGCAAAAACTCCCCATACTAAATTGCTCGATATCGAACAAGTAATTTTAATACGACACAGTACACAGGCGAACAAGTACACTTTTGGGATAAAATGTCAGTAGTTCGATTACTTTTATTGTCTTTAACGTGTAGCACCTGGGGGGGCAAGCTTATGCTTCAGTAAAATAATTGATATTACAAGTTGGTATGATATCATTGCTTGTGTTTTACTAAAAATGCTGCCGAGGCAATTGAGAATGAAGAAAACGGAGAGAGAAAATAGATCTTTGTGGGAGGGGCTCCCTCTTTTCTATCGCGGGACTGTCCTGTTCCTAGCGACCACCTTAAACTCTTCGAGGGGAATGTTGTACTTTGAAATGGTCCTGAACCCGAGGATAAAATGGATTCGCCCTCAATTTCCAACTTTTCTGCAGGCTACTTGGTAGGGGTTTAGTGACAAATTAATCACTAAATATAATGCATAAATCTCTTGAGTTGGCCAAATCTTTACATTTGATTTATAAGTATCTTTATTAGTTGTGCTTTTTGAAAACTCCTATGATTTTAATATAAAATGAGTTATTGCTTGTGGTTATGTCTGTAAAGAACTCATTTATTATTACCATTAAAATTCTGCTTATTGGGTCATTTTCTAAAAATCCTCGAATGTCAGAGTGAAATATGAAAAATAAACAGTAGAATCAACTCTTGGTTGACCTATTTCATTTTAGCAACAAGCTTACTCTTTGGACTTATGGATTTTTAATATAACTACATATTTCTCTTTTTTACCTTCGCATTGCTGCATCTAATCAAACATATTACTTCAATCCTATCATTGATTACATTTAACTAATTTCCAAATAAATCAACCAGTTTTCAATTAAATCATTAAACAGCTCCAACAAATTTCTACGCCTGTTCCCCGGCTGTTGGTCGGAACGACTTGCTCGTCTGGTCGCTTATTTGCTCCTCAATATCGGCCATTAAAGTTAATGTTGTGTGTTTAGCCTCAGCTGCATCGTTACGGCTACAAGATACTCTCTGTGTTGTGTGTTGTCTTGTGTGGGCGACGCCGACCTCGTCGTCGTTACGAACAGCAAACATCTTAATTTCATCCATTGTCCTTCTTTTTCTAATCCTTTTACTGTCTTCTAGCATGTTTTTCTTGTGGACATATGAAAGACTTTTGGGCTGTACAGTTACAGTACTTTAAAACTTCGCTAATACGTGACACTTAATACGTGACGCTAGGAACAAAAGTTTTGGTTCCATGTTGGAGTCCATATATTCAGGAATCCTTGAAATACGGAATTTTACAATATATTTTTACTGTCTAAAGATTACTGTGGTGTAGACCTACCTTTGTTCTTTTTTCCATGGATGTGTATCTCAACCTTTAGTCAAAGACCTAAAAGATTTTGTTTTACAATTTGTCGTTTGAATACATACGGTACGTTTTCTATACTTACTTACATACTTAAGGTGTATAACATAACTTATGTAAATGTTATTGAAATGTATTATATTTCAATGTATCACGATGCCTATTTAAATTATATAATTATGAATGGCATTAAAACTATTGAGTTTTTTAACAAGTATGAGATAATGTTAAACAATTGGATCTGTTTGTTTAAATTTCTAAACCGTTAGGTGGAAATATAATTAAAAATTCTAATTAAAAACTAATTAAAAATGTTGTGTTAAGATTGGCACACATGTAGAAATGTCATTACATAGCAATCCCTTTGACTCCTTCAAAGTAAGTCAAATTCAGTATTTTTATTTGACAAGTATTTTGGCGAGTTTGCAGCACTATTTTATTAGTTCAGTAAGCTCCACATCACTAATTTTCTACAACTGTAGAAGTAGCAGCCTTAAAAGTATTGAAGTTTGGCCAAAATAGCTTTCTTTTATGATTGCAAAGCTTTTATCAATTTTCCGAAGTAGGCTATTTATCTTTTAAAACCTTTCATTCTAATTGGTCCAACCTCGCAAAGGCGCACTAATCTTTATACTGTATCACTTGTCAAAGTGTATGACGATGTAGAATATGGTAAAAGCGTATTCAGGAAAAATTGGCACCTTTTGATACCTTACTTACAGCATGTCATTGTATAAAGAGGTTATTGGTACTTCTACTACAATTGCTAAGCTGTGTTGCTCAGTCTTACGTCATTTTCATTGCCCAAAATCAATCTCTCCGCCAGGACATTCCGATTGGTGTCCGACACAGATGGAGATATTCGCCCAGAGCGGGGAGTGTCTCGCATTGTCAGGACACTTTTAACACGGACAGTCTTGTAGACGATAACGATCCCATCCAATCTTGTGTTCGCGGGCCAGGAATTCCGACTCGCCCTGTACACGGCGTCATTATGTACAACACCGGCTAAACGTGTGTCCGTCCGGGAAGGTGGAAACTGATAGGAGGTGTATACCCGAGAGATGGTACAACTGACAAGGTGCTCCGGGAAATGGGCTACACTCCCCGGCTGTGATGCTAGTTTGATGGGTTTCAGGGTGGTCTGGGATCACCTGGAATGAAATACGGCTTTGAAATTTGCATGAGTTTGTGACCTTGTATTATTCTTATTTTATTTATTTTTTAAGATTCATTATAACGATGTTACCTGTTCATAAAGTAATATATTTTTATTGATATAGAAAGGACAAATTTATTTACATTAGAACATGGCTATCTGATAAACGGTAAAATTTTATTTCAAGTTAAACAATATGACATTTATAAGAATTTTATTGAGAGATGCTTAGTCAAGGGAGTTTGGGAATTTGAAGTATCCTGTTCTGCCACAACTTTGTGGTTATGATCCCAGAGGGAATGTAGGAACTGTTCAACAATCCGATACACACTATCAGGGTCGGCCGAAATATTGAAAACATTCAGAAACAAAATTATTGTATAAGATAATAATATTAGTGATTAATGACATTGTTGTTGGTACTCTTGGCAAATAATTAGTTTTGGTGGTATTCGCTGTAACATAATCTTTTGGTTTCCTTGACTAATAAAGGTTAGTATTCTGTTTATAGTTTATGTACTTTACGTGATAGGGTGGTGGGTGTGGTGGGAAAATCCTCTCCAACAGTTTATTTCCCAATGGTTTCAAGCTTTCCCATGGGAAACAATTGTATAAATTAGTTTTAACATCTCAATTTTTGGGGTGAAAGTTTTTGATACCTCACAGTTTTATTGATCTATTATGTTTGCCATATACGTCCACAATATTGTTCTAGACACTGTTTTTTATTTTATTATTTTTTTATAGTAAAATGATACTTTTAAGAAATCTATCTATACTTATTTAATAGGTACGCTAAAGATGTTTTTGTGTAGAGAACGTTTCCTACAATTACAACCAATATTCAAGTTTTTTGGTGTCGTTGGATAGGGCTTGGTCTGTAGTTGTTTCCGCCAAAAATTGATGAGAATCAGACTTAAAATAAGGGCGCTGTTCTCAAATGAAATGTTTGAAATTTTCCCATTAGAATAACATATGAATTTGATTAAAAAAAATTATTGCTTTGTCTACTTTAAGTCAGTTAGGATTATGAGATTGGTTTGAGCATTTTAAACATATTCTGTTAACTTACAGAGCTGTAGTTTTTGGTGATTACTGGCAATCACAATATTGGATTGGTCGGATGTCATTGATTTAGAACTAAATGTAACTTTTGTATTATATCAAAATAAATTGCTCGATGTCGAGCAACACGTGCACTAGTACTTATACTAGGTATACAATGCAGTTGTCTGCTTGCAATATTGAGCGGAGCGACTATTTTTAAAATTAATAATAGCAAATATTTTATAGTTAATTCAAGTGAGCTCGTTCGCTACGCTCACTCGCCTTTTTGGTCAGCTCGTTCGCTACGCCCACTCACCGTCAGGGTTTAGCTCGTTCGCTACGCTCACTCGCCATTTCTGTCAGCTCGGTTGCTACACTCACCCGCCGTCAATTTAGTTTGTTCGTTGCGCTCACTCATCGCCAGATTTAGGTAGTTCGCTGCGCTTACTCGCCACAAATCTGTAATACTCTAATAATTTTTGGGTACGCAGATTTGCTGCGACGGGGTTATATGTTTAAAAGATATTATAATTGATTTTTTTACCTCTATGGAACATAGAGTATAAAATTCTTTTAGACCGACTTTAAATTTCTCTTAGGCAAATTCTCTAGCCAAAAGGCTTTTTTATTCCTAATTTGATTTCAATGAAATTCTCAGGTTAGATTTTAAGTATTTTAAACTAGGTAATAAACTATAATCGAGCAATTATTTTCAAGTATTAAAAAAGCTTATTTTCCGGAATTTTTGACAGAACTTTAGTTGTTTAGGTTACATGGTTTGACTAATGTAGTTGCTATGATCAGTTTATTTTCCCCCATCGCAGCTGAGTTGTCGATGTATGCTGAAAACAACATAACATAACCTTTTCTTGTTTATATTTGCTCGCCGTTATGTTACGTTTTTAAATAAAATTTAATTGATATTTTGACAGACATATTTGTTAAATTAAATAGATCAACACTGATGTTTACTTATTGAAGTTATAAATTATAGTCTACCAAAAGATAGGCATGTTGATGTGGAATGAATTGGTGTCGTACGGAATTATGCGATTAACTAATTTATGGGATACAACTAATATCTATTTGGGAGAAAGATTTAAATTGAACAACTAATTAGAATGTGTTGTGCCATTGTAGCCTATGTCTCAGGTAACAAAATATGCATTAAGTGTTAAGTAAGCGTAATTCTACAATACTTACATTACTTGATTTTTATTAATTTGCAATCATGGATTTTAAATTGCATTGTTTTTTCGCTCTACAATCTATTTTTCTTTAATTTATAAGCATAATTATTATTAAGTTACTTGCTTATTTTGAGGTCTTAGCTAAAATCATAGTTTGTATGTATTTATTTGTAGGCTAGGCCTAGGATGTACGCCGGTTGACTTCGGACGGTTAGATGACGTTCCACTCTTCACATTCGAGGAGATGGAAACCTCCGTTCTCTCCCTAAAGAGCAACAAGGCTCCTGACCCGGACGGATTCCCAGCGAGGCTTTAAAGAAAGTATTTTCAATTAATGCTGACTTGTTGAGAATATGTACAACGCCTGTTTGGTAGAAGGGGTGTTTCCGGCTCCCTGGAAAACCACCAGACTTGTACTCATCAGCAAGGGCAAAGGTGATCCCGAGCTGCCGTCGTCCCACAGGCCTTTTTGCATGTTGGACACGGCTGGGAAGCTGTCCAAGAAGCTGATCCGTTCCCGCCTGACGTCTGCCGTGGAAGCTGCCTGGTACTTATGCCTCCGTCAGTACGGCTTCAGAAAGGGACGGTCAACGATTGACGCTATCACCGAAGTCCAGAGAGCTGTGAAGAGAGCCGAGAGCCACAACCATTTCTCTCGCTGAGTAGTGCTTCTTGTTACGCTTATGTCAAGAATGCCTTTAACTCGGCGAGGTGGGTCGATATGCTGGATGCGCTTCGCAACACCTTTCGCGTTCCTGCATATCTGTTGCGACTCATCTTGTTGCGGATTATTTCCGCTCCCGAAGCCTGATTTACGACACAAGGGACGGAACGTGGACGATGGAAGTCACTTCTGGTGCCGCGCAAGATTCAATACTCGGCCAGGATCTCTGGAACGTTGCCTATGACAGCCTCCTGAGGTCGGAGATGCCTGAGGAAACCACTTTGGTTGGGTACGCCGATGATGTCGCAGCTCTCATTGTTGCACGCAACGTTGAGCTGACCCAACTAAAGTTGAACCGAGTCATGCGTGTGGTCAACACATGGATGTCCGATCACGGTATCTCGCTTGCTCTCCGTAAGACGGAGATTGTGATCCTTACGAAGAAGAGGATGGTCACCGTCGTTCCGTTCCAAGTGGGAAGGGAGGTGGTCCAATCAACTCGTGCTGCTAAGTACTTCGGGATTATGGTGGACACCAAGTTAAGCTGGAGGGATCAGATATTCCGTACGGCGGACAAGGCCGCTAAGGTAGTCACGTACCTTAGTAGGCTGATGGCCAATGTCGGGGTTCCACGATTCGACAGAAGACGTCTGTTGATGTCCGCGGTTCAGTCCGTGCTTTTTTATGGAGCAGAGGTGTAGGCAGACGCTCTCGATAAAGAGTAGTACAGGTTGCGACTCGCCCGGGTTCAACGTCGAGCGGCGCTCGGGATGTGTTCTGCCTACCGGACAGTGTCCGAGCCTGCCGTCCTGGTGGTCGCCGGAGTTATCCCTGTCAAGCTCTTGGCAGGAGAGAAAAAGGCAATTTATCAGAGACAAGGCTAGATTAAAAGAACACGGCAAGAACAGAAGAGCGCTCCAGAACCTTCCAGCAGTGGGAACACAGCTGGGAGCACGACACCCGAGGACGATGGACTGCGCGACTTATCAAGCACGTCCAACCATGGGTGGAACGGCGGCCAATTCTTGACAATTCACGGCTATCTCGGTCGTACCTGAACCGGATGGGCAAGACCGGTTCACCAGACTGCATTTATTGCTCGGGCGTTCCCGACGATGCGGAACACACATTCTTCCGCTGCCCCCGTTGGGAAGGGCCCCGCCTGAAGGCCACACAAATTTTTTGGTGCATTTTTGGTGGATTTCGGTCTGCCAAAAGATCTTGGAGGATGAGGGCAACTGGGATTGTTTATCACAGTTCGTCCGGGGCATCCTCCTGGAAAAGAAACCGATCTGGACGGCGAAGTGGCCCAGATCCCTTGATCGAGTGGCTGGATAAGGAATGAGCCCCACGGGCATAAGCCAAATTTAGGCCTAGCCTGACGTAATGTAATAAACAACTCCAGGTTAGAATCCTAAAGAGTAGAGGCGAGGTTTTTTAGTGGGTAAACCCGTTTTTAGGGGAGCCCCACACTACAGGCTTGCCACCTGTGTGCGTAATGAATTTTTCTCACCTCTCCCTCAAAAACAAAGCGTCACCTAATAACTCAAAAAGTGAGTAAAAAATTCTTGTACGGGACGGACATCGGAGCGTATTCCTAGTGGTGCGTTGTCCAAGATTTGCACCTCCTCTCCGTAATCGTGGCATTTCATTCACGTACAAAGGTAAACAAACCCCTACAATAAACAAAACAACAATTCCACATAAAACTACTGCATTCAAAAACAGCTGATAGTAACAGTCTGCAGTTAAATTTGATTCTTATAACAGCTGTATAATCAACACACTGTAAACAAACCAAATAAAACATTTCTCCTATTAAAATAACATGGTAACTTTAAAGGACCGTAGGGCAGAATCCTTGTGTCCGATTTGGACCATTTCAGATTTATACCTTCCCATAGATGATTACTATGACCGAGCAAAATTTCGTGAGGATCACTCCAGCCGTTCAGGAGGAGTACTTGTAAATAAAAAGCCAGAGTGTAGTATAGGAGCTTCGCTCGCTCCGCTCAATAATGCGGTAGGCCTAGGGTTTTTTTTTTTTTTTTTTTTTTTTTTGCTTAGAGAACTCTTTCTCAAATTTTCAACTGATTTTAAAGTTTTTGGTGTCGTTGGATAGGGCTTGGTCTGTAGTTGTTTCCGCCAAAAACTGATGAGAATCAAACTGAAAATAAAGGCGCTATCCACTATTGAAATCTCAAAATTTCCCATTAAAATAACATTGGGATTGAATAAAGCATTCTAAACATCTGTTAATAATCAGCTGTAAATATGTTTAGCTTTTGGTGGTTACAGATATTCACAATATTGGATTGGTCGGATGTAATTGATTTAAAGCTAGTGGTAACATTTGTATTGTATTAAAATAAATTGCTCGATTTCGAGCAACACTAGTAATTTTTAAAGAGGGATGTTGATCAGAGACTGTATTTAAAGCCAAAGCAATATGTTTTATTAATGTAGGCTATCCTTTGAACTGTTTGTTTCTTCATCAATCAAATGCCACCCAGACCTTCTCTCTTTACAAAAATTCTTAGTTTTATGTCCATTTGTATTCTATGATCAACCGAAGTATGTGTACATTTTTTATTTATTACTCAGTTTAACTTCTGAAAACGAAATTTTTATATGGCTAGCTTCCTCAAAGTATCCTGGTTTTCTTTCATGTAACATTTTAAAGTGTTTCCCCAACTTTTATTTTTCATTCACCCGACTCGAAACCAATTATTTTCCTGTCCAGACATGACGAAACTCATCAATCAGTCTGCCGGGGCGGCGAGTGTGCCAAATTTGTCACCTTATCTGCCCGGCAGATCTGAGGTGGACCAAATTGAGCGCCAGTTGACCCCCCTGGCGGCGGGCGGACAACAGTCTCATCTCCTGGGATGAACCCGTCCGTAACCCGACACTCTGGGCGGCGGTCACACAGTCACCAGTCGTTATCACTCCATCAACCGCTTCACGTCCCAGATCCGACCATGGGATTACGGGGCCGGAGGTGGTGTAACCATTGTGGACCTCTTCCAACTTTGTGTAAGGCTTAGTTATGGCTGAAACGCTGATGACAGTGAAAGTTGTGAACAGGTAACATTTCGTTGTTTCCACTAGTGGAAATTAATAGCATAACAAGGTGAAGAGTACTCAGAGACAAAACCGGTCAGAATTAAAAGCAAATTGCTAAAAAAAGTTATAAAATATCAATGTGTTTGCAAAACTTCGGAAAGTATTGGTGCAAACTGGTTGAGTAACTGGGTGGTTACAGAGCTCACCTTTGAATCCAAGGAATGCATGGTCGATCCAGAGAAAAGTTAGTAGGTACCGTAGCTCTTAAAAGACTCGATTCTATACACAGTTGCAATTTGTCATTGGGTTATTAAATTAATGATGGTGTCTGACAAGAGGTCGAAGTTATACGTAACCCCGGGATTTGAACACGAGTTTGGACCGTTCCCCTTCAAAACGTTTTAAAATGTCAAGGGTGTTGAATGACACAAAACAAAAGAATTACGTAATGAAGCAACGCTAAAAGAATCTTCTAATCTGCTCGTAGATAATGATAAATTTACGTGTTGAAATGCTAAGTCGGAACCGAACGGTAAAACATCGTGCGGTATCTTGTGAAAACGTGGCAGCGTGCTTCACTAACGGACAGGCAACATTTAACATGATAAACAGCATACTACATTCTGATTGAACGGGGTGCATTTTCGTTTAATGATAGGCCTAAACTCAATAAAAATCGTTGCTATCTTATTTAATTAGTTGCTAAGTAACAGATTTAAATATTTCAGAATATTTAATTTCTTGAAGACCAATATTGCTACATAAATAAGTTAAATTTAATAACTTACATCAGAGACCAGGTATCGTTTGAAAATACGACTTGAAAGCATTAAAATCCTCAAATCAGTCAATCAGAAAAAATAACACGCTACATTAATGAAAATAATTCAATGGTTGACTATCTGCCCTGGCTTTGAAACAAGTTGGCCAATCGTCTGGCAAGGGAGTACAAGATAGCCTCATCTGAAGGAAGATAGACTAAAGAGATGACTTGATTGGCAGTGACTTCAGCAGTTGATATAGGCCTACGCGGACTGAAATCTGTAGATGTCAGCTAGCATTACTGCTAGTTAATCACCTGGTGGAAGTTGTGAGATTTGAACTTACTTTAGTTAAGATATTAAAGAACTAGGGGATAATTCATAGAATGTAGACGTAGGACATCCTTAGAAATAGCCTTAAGTGAGTGATCTATCATGCATGGAAGCCGCACCTTTTAATCATTACGAAATAGGAATATTGAAAGTTGTTATTTACGATAGTTGTTTTTTATATCCATTTTAAGACTGGGACGGTGGGTGGCGTCGTCCTGTAATCCAGCTACTTGGAGGTCACGAATTGTGAATAGTTGTAAGCGATGGCTTATGGATGCGGTATTCCCAAGTGGGGATAAACGTCCGCACTGGTGAATACTAATTCATCCATAAAGGCCATCCTCATAATTAGACCAATTCGTATATATGAGGTTGAAATTGTGGTTCGGATCCCACGTTAAACTGTAGGTCCCTAGATACCATTGGCTGTTGGGCTATTAATTAACAGTCCTGTCTAAGGAGAATGTCGGCCTTAGTCAGTAACAAGACTACAAGATCGCGCCACAATCATCCTACACTCACCTCTCATTCATATTCAGGTTAAAATACCCTCTATGTGAGGTCCATGTCTCAAAATAGTGATTTAGTGATTTAGTGACATTTAGATTACCACTAAAGTTTGTAGTTAGGGGGTGGTGGATGCTTTAGATACATTACATTAGATGTTGAAATGTAGCGCGTTTTCCTTCACAAATTAGCCGTAACTGCAAATGCATAGGAATTCCTTATGTGGCTCTACTCTCTAGATAGTTCGGCCGCATTAGGTTTGCACCTCAACCACCCCCGACAATTATTTTTATCGTAAATATGAGGCTTGGATGCGGACGGATTGAAATATTTTCTACACTAGGTTACTTGAAGTTACACAGGTATCCACAGTCGGTAACGCTGTGGCTTATCAACACCGCTTTTTATTATTATTCAAGTGATCTGCTGCATTCCCCTAGACAACGCCGGTGAATTAATAGCGTGCGTTTATCAGTTACAACCACTATACAATCCTCATTTCATAAGTCTCGGCGAGAATAAGCCAGACTGACAGATGGGTGTGATACGATAATCAGGCGTTATCAGCGCTCGCGCCAGCGCTATCTGTGAGATATTGATGGCACTAGGTGGTGCTGTGCTGCTATCTGTGAGATATGGATGACACTACTCGCCCACTCCCGCTTGCACCTGCCTCCGCGTGGGGGCACCACTGCACTTTGCATTTCCCGCTCTCATTATTTCGTCGAACATTATTTCTTCAATAAGTGGTTGATATCTTTACTGAAATATTGGATCTGAGAGGAATTAATAAAATAAGGGAATGTATTTATAGTCTAACAAAAGACTGATTTTTTTGCTGAAATTAGTTTTTTACACTATACTCTCCATAATAAGTTTATCATTATCATTTAAATTCGAATGGGTGATATGCCATTCGAACTCTACAGTCAATCAGAGCTAATTCTTTCCATTTAATTTTCATACTCCCGGTTCTCCATAATCTAAACAAACAACGTCTTAGGCAAAATGCGCCAGTTTAGTTTTCCAGTAAATTATTTTTTAATACGGGAAAGTGTAATTTTTTGCTTGAATTCCTCTATTAAAATTGAGGTGTCATATCTTTTAAGGTCTACTGATCTGCTGGAGTATTGATCCCACCACCTCAAGAATGTCAAAAATAAAACTTTCAACACATTCCAAGCAACCCATTAACTGGCAAAAATACATTTCATTATTTCAATTCAATATAATTATTCTGTTTGTGGGGATTGTGTTTCTTAATGAGACAGGAATATTGTATAGGAAAACCAATGGAATGGGAAAACATCATGTATGGGAAAACCAATTATATATCTTATATGCTTCAAATACCCCCGTCGCAGCAGACCTGCGTACTCAGCGAATTTCCACAGGAATTTGATATTTTGTATTTTCCCCATGGACACCATAGGAATGGGTATGTAGGTTTATTGCCATGAGATGATGTTTAAAAATGTTTGTTGTTAGGAAAACTAATAGTTGCGTTAGGTGAAAATAAAATTGTATCAATATTCGGCACTTTTTAATATTCCCCACAAACCCCATAAAGGTGAGTATGTAGGTTTGCCGCCGTTGTTTGGGTGTTGTAAGCAAATATCAGTTAAACCCTACCTAGTGAATTTACATACAAAATTTTACCAAGTTATGTCAATAAATAAGTGAGATTTACAGGGTTTTATTGATTTCTTATAAGATTAACATGGAAAACCTGTTTTTAGCTTTTCTCCGCAATCTGTCAAGCTAAGTTAAAAATTCAAAATACTAAATTGTTTATTTTTTTAGCTCTTTTGAATGGTTTTAGTTAAAATTCTTGAATTTTGAAAATAGAGTTCGTTAATATATAAAATGAACGAATGGTGTTTTTGGGGCTTGTGGGGGCCTCAAAATGAAAAAGTAAAGTGGTTCCGGGCTTAGGTCTTACCATGGCTACTACCGTAATATCTTATTCCCTATAGGGAAATTCGCTAAAACATAAGAATTTCGTTTTGAAAAAAATAGAACGGGAAAGACTTATACATCTCTGTGTGGCGTTTGCATGCACCCCTTCAATGGTTCCTTTTAGCGTTTTTGCTAAAAAAATACTGTAATTATTCATTATGAGTGCTGAAAATTTTAATGAATATGAAATTTACTGTTCAAACAGCCTGTGGAAGACAAGCCTGATCAGAGGGGGCCAGGGAGGGTATGATAAAATGTGACATCCTAAAGGGTAAGCGACCCTCTATACATACCTTAAAGTCAATACCTTCTAGCATTGTCCAGGTCTTTCCTAACAAACAGGTTACAAAAAGTCTCTATCATCAGCTCACATGGTTCTTATTCATTTTCATATAGATCTCCTTAACGAGGAGGAGCACAGTGTTGTGAGCTTTCACCTGTTTTTTTTTTTTTTTTTTTTTTTTTTTTTTTTTTTTTTTTTTATCTGTACTAAAGTCTACATCATAGAGGAGATGGAGGTCATATTAATATGTTTGCAGATGACATTTCCAAGAATCTGGAGGACCTCCACTTAAATCATGGGAAACTTAAATAGGTGGCTCAATGACACCGGTCTTCTTCTTAACACATAAAAACTCAGAATCTTCAATTCAAACTTAACAAAAATATATATCAACATGACGATTTTAATCTTTGTAATTCAAAGAAAGATGGTCTTGAATCTTGTTCTGACTAGACGCAATTCTAGCCTGCAAATGAGGCTTGCCAACATTATGGCAAGTGTGGGGATTTTCAGACACAACAATTTATATCCTGATAACGAGTAATTATCTACAAGGCAGTGAGGACTTTATGAGCGACCCGAGTGCGGCGCCGCGGCCAACCACTCAACCAGGCGTGGGTCGATGTAATCAATTATCCCAGAGTCTGCCTACAGGCACACTCGGGCATAGATCAGCTGACTGACCTTCGTGGCGGGAAACGGCGCGCCGCGGGGGAACATAACCTCAATAACTTGTGGTAATCTCCCTGTCAGCTTCTGGTCTTGGTCTTGCTGACGTTGTTTGCTGCTGACCATTTATTTCCAATATGAGGAATGTCAAACTTTATTTACTCAGGCTGAGAAAATAGGCTAACTTTCCGTTGGTGTATTGCGTTAGGGTGAAAACCACATTTTCGTAGATAGGGTAAGCATATATAGCCGTCACGGGGGCACATGACCCCCAACTTTTCGAAAATATACAAATTCGGTTTTATTTCTATAATCCTCCTATAGAAAAACTAAATTAAATTTAGAATGGCAGGCATTTTAAAATAATGATGGCCAGGTAACACATAATGTTCTAGAGAAGGTATAAACAACCCTGACAATCTTTTTTCAACAACAATTTTTGTAATTTCTGATTTGTTCTGCTCCTTCCCCCCTCCTCTAAATCTTTAGTCACGCTATCTGATGAGGCTATGAAATGAGATTATGGAAAATACTGTAATAAACCCAAACTTTTTTTAGAAATTTATTACTTTTTTTAAAAATTAATTGACTTTATTGAAAACTTACAAGTACTATATTTTACAACTACCTACCGTAGTAAAAATAAATACCAACAGAAAATTAATCAAATAATTATTTAACTTGTTTTAATTCAACTTCAATTGTAAACATTACATAAAAAGCTTTTTTCCATTATTTCTTTAAGCCATTAAACCTAAATCTGGGTCTCTCATCTCTAGTTCTTCCAATACAAAACATCTAAGCACAATTACTTAGCTGATTGAAGGGACCAAGGGGTCATACAAAAGAAAGAATTTACATTGGAAATCAGGTTTGTCTGATTGTGTTGACATTGCCGTAAACAGGTGGGGAGGATGGCTACAGCTGATTGTTTTACAGCTGTTTGCATAATCAGATCTATCAGCTGACAATCAGCTGGTCCTGACAGGCAGATTTACTGGCACTGATCGCAGCCAATGTGGGAAGACACGGTTTGCATTTTAGAATCTTCCCAGGAACAGTTCAATGGGAAAAGGCAAAGGGTCTGGTAGACATATACGAATCAGTAATGAAAAAAAATTACATTGCTTTCCAGGGGATAAATTTTGTCTGCCACATATATTTGGTCTGGTATAATTGATACTCTTTTAAAAGCAGAACCTTCTCTTCTAAGGTAAGTGTGATGGAGGAGAGTGATAGATTGCAGATTAGGGATCTATATGTAGCTTTGTTACTAAAAAAGACAAGAGGATTGATTTGTCATAACTGTTAATTAATAGCATATTTATGACCCCCGTGATCGTTAATTGATTGATCTATTATATTTAAAACAGTAAGGTAAAAATTGGGCAGTTCGTCTTAGACTTCTACTTGGCTGATTTATATGCGGGTTGTACCAAAACAAAAGTTTTCAGTCCTATATTAACAGGTTTTATTTGTATTTAGAAAATATTTACGTTAAATCGGTCAAAAACGGAAAATAAACTTTTTATGGAGCTTCAACATGCAGTACCGCATTTCCCGTTAGGCCCACTAGGCCCAGGCCTAGGGCGCAAAATTTTAAGGGGCGCAAAATTTCGAGGAGTTAAAAAGGGGAAATTTGGTATTCATACGCGTAATTATATTGCCGTGTAAACGCCTGCAAAATAGGGCGACGCAACACAAGGCTCGTGCAGACCTTTATGCGTTGCTTCGCGGCGCGGCGGCGGCCAAACGAAACAAATCGTTTTTTTTTACATCATCCAAATAAAGTTTTGACAGTACCAACAGTTATTATTTATTTAAAACTCGCGGTTACACACGTTTTTCTTTCAATACAATATGGTATTGTCAATGTTTCACTTCAAGATTGAATTTTTGAAGAAGTGAAGTAACAGTGACCGGTTGTAATGCTAATTTACTGCGAAGTATAATATGACACTATACATTTTAGAGGATTTGTTTTACACAATATATATTTGTGTATACAGCATGTCATTAAACCCCGCCCCCGTCACTGACTATGCATATTTGTATTCTACACATAAAAAAAATCTAAAATGAGTAGTAGGCCTATATTTTTTGTATTTCGGCTCTGTTTAGCCTCAATCCGCCACTTTGTTTTTTACACTTAATTTTATATCCGTAACGAATCACTATGAAATTAATTCAATATTTGACATTAAATTTTATCACACCAATGTTCATTTACAGCGGAAAAATTTCATTTTCGTCATTTGCCTCCGAATTGCTTTGTAAATTGCTATTTTCCAAATATATTTTTTTAAATGATCACCATTAGAAAAAATTAACTCAGATATTTCAAATCCGGTAAAGTTGAACAATATTTTACAGGAGACAAAATATTTAACAAAATAAATTATACAACCAATGATACCAAGATAAGGATTTAACAAAAGTAAGAGTTATTCAGATTTTTCGGTATAAAAACCTCGATTTTATTTTAATTCATGGAAATTAAGGTTATTTTGTTTAAAAACTACAATAAACTACGCCCGCACAACTGCGGTACGACGCAGACGGATGGACGGTACCGCAATTTTTAAAAAGTTTTTAACATTGAATTAAGAGTGCGCGAACTACGGCGATGCGGCACGCAACGGACACTCCCGGACGATTCGTATCTACCGCAGTTTTGCAAAAGATTCGGGAGAAGGAATCTCAGGACATTTCCGAGCTACCGTACCAACCGTTACGGATCTTTGAGGCGGACGGTACGTTATTTTCATCGTTCTACCCAGCTCGCAATAGTAGGCTAAATTAAGTTGTTAAAACGGCTAATCTCTTTTGACGGAAAGTGCGGATGGCCGGAATGCCGGGTGTCCGCTAGTAACACAGAATATGTGCAAGTACGCGCGCAACAGCTCAAAAAACTGCGGGTCGTGCCATGACGCCCGTCCGAGCCGTGCCGCCGTAATGCATAGCTCCGTTATTTGTTGTTAGATCTGTAGAATCTTGGTATCGTTAGTTAGTTTAATAAATCTGTCAACCTTTTTCTCTCTTGTAAAATTTTGATACAATTTGTCGGTTTTGAGATATTTGGACTTTAAGTGGCCGTTATTTTGAAACTACAATTACCGAAAAAAAATAATCGTGACTTTATTTATATTTCGTGGCCGGTATTGCGGCAGGGAGGGCGCAACTGTTTTATGTGCCTAGGGGCGCCGTTTGGCTAAATGCGGCCCTGTCAACATGGGGAAAGAACTAACATTTTCAAACCTTTGGAAAGTTCATCTGAGATTTCCAGTGGACCGATGTACATGCGGTTTGTACCAAATAAAAGCTAAACTCTTCAATATTAGCAGGTTTCATACATTTTAACGTTATCTTATTTTCTTATGGTATCAACATTTTCAAACCTTTGTAATGAGTTTATTTTGCACGCTTTCAATCAGCTGATTGTAAACACAAGAGGTATTATGTGTAAATACAGTAGAAGAGCAAACGCTCATGAAGGATTCGGTTTACAATGACCAGTAAACTTAAAAAATGTACAATTATTATATTGTCCTTTAAATGGATAGTAAAAACTAGTACAATGCTATACTATTTAAACTATACAATTTTATAGTTGGTGGATCAAAAAGTAAATTAAGCTTTGACAGTTGAATTGTTTAGTACCAAGCCTACAGCTAAAGATAATTAATATGTAAAAACAGCTGATTATTTGGAAACATATATTAATTTAAATACCCCCCTTCGCAGCAGAACTGCATACTCAGCGAGGAACCATCGCCGCAGATATGCCCAGCCGCAGCAGATATGCGGCGGTGGGCTCTGAGTAGAACTCGCTCACCGCAAAATTGCGGCGGTGGGCTGTGGTTACGATTTTTTTTTTAACATTGTGGTAGCGAACGTGTTAAGCTTTACCTTTTGCCTAGTCTATCATAAACGGTCTTAAAAGTAACTTAGGATTCTGATTTGGATCCTCCCTGTCATTGGTTCAAAAAGAGTGTCAAACATCTGTTTGTGATACAAACAAAATTAAGTGTTCCACCCAGTTCATCTTAGAGCTTCCCCACTATAGCGTATCGTACAAACAAGGTTAGCTGTATTCTTCATTGTTCTTTGATTATTGATTGAAACTACAATATAATAAATGTAATTAACAGTAAACATGTTAAGGTACAGTTCTATACTCATTTTAATACCAAAATCATAACCAACAGTTTAATTATACAGTCGGTCATTTACTGGATCACAACTATTGCTATAACCAATAGCCATTTCGGTTATTCCCTAGATTCTGATAAATTTTCTTTAAACATTTTGTAAACAATGTTTTCTGGCAGAAAAGGGGTAGGAAGCATTAAAAAAACATCACAAATCATGTGGGTATAATAAACTAAAATTTGACCGGGGCTTAATGTTTACAAAAAGCCGAGCTTAAGCTCGGTAAAATTATTACTTTCGTTCACACACAAAGCTCGTTCGCTCCGCTCACTCGCCCTCTTCCGTTTTAAAGACGAGCTCGTTCGCTACGCTCACTCGCCAAGCCAACGGTTGCTGCACTTTGGTATAACTACAGAATAAAGATGTAACACATTGGTTTAAATATCTACAGTTATCAGCTGATTTTTGTTCAATTAATAAAATCTCCATAAGGATAACATGGAAACTTTGAAGGGCTCTAGCGCGAAAACAGGATTTTTCCCAGCTATGGGACCAGCTCCAATCGATTTCTGGTGGCCAAAACCCCCATATTCAATCAAAAAATCAAAAATCCTTGGAGCGAAAAAAAACTTTGCCCGGACAACTGGAGCTTGTTTTAGAGTATAAGATAAGATTTACTACAAGAACAGCGGTCATTCACTAGAATCTCTATTTCAACGATCTGGAAATGGTTTGTGTTGTTAATATACAGGGATCCAGCTTCGACTCTGTGAGAATCTTAACATGCAGCTTATTCGGTGGCGAGGAGGGAGAGTGGTGTTAATACAATTTTAAAATGCGATGTAACATGTATTTTCTGTCTGTCGGTCTGTATGCATTTTATTTTATATAAATCTCATTGTCTCAAAAACGATGATAGATAAATAAATAAAAAAATTTTGTAGGTAAGATTAACATTTGGTTTTAATTTCATTTTTGTTTAACTTTCAGTTCCAAAATGGTGGTACTCTAAACGATTTCAATGTTAAATGTTTTAGAGCCTATACAGGGTGTTCGGAAAAAACGTTTCAGGAATTCAGGAGGTTATTGCCCACATCAAAATAAGCAAAAAAGTTCCCATAAACATATGTCCTAAAATGCTTTGTTAACCCGCTAGCCGCCATTTTGTTTTTTACACTAAATAATTTTTATTTCCGTAATAGATCATTGTATTAAGTTGATATTTGGCATGCACCTCTATCATAGCAATACCCATTTTCAAGAAAAAAGTTATTTTTTTTCAATGTGTATTTTCAAAATGGCGGCCATTTTAAAATTTTAAACTAAAATATCTCAAAACAGGTAAATTTTATAAAAATTTTACTCGAAACAAAAAAGTTGACAAATTTAATTATCTAACTAATGGTACCAAGTTTGTAAGGATCTGACAACAAATAACTGAGTTATTGGGAATTTTCAATTAAAATTACCTTAATTTGCATTAATTACAACGCAAAATAAATGTTTTTATGCATAAAACTCTCAATAACTCAGTTATTTGTAGTCAGATCCTTACAAACTTGGTACCATTGGTTAGATAATTAAATTTGTCAACTTTTTTGTGTCTGGTAAAATTTTTATAAAATTTACCGATTTTGAGATATTTTAGTTTAAAATTTTTAAATGGCCGCCATTTTGAAAATACAAATTGGAAAAAAATAAATCTTTTCTTGAAAATGGGTATTACTATGATAAAGGTGCATGCCAAATATCAACTTAATACAATGATCCATTACGGAAATAAAAATTATTTAGTGTAAAAAACAAAATGGCGGCTAGCGGGTTAACGAAGCATTTTAGGACATATGTTTACAGGAACTTTTTTGCTTATTTTGATGTGAGCAATAACCTCCTGAATTCCTGAAACGTTTTTTCCGAACACCCTGTATAATATTTTTTTTAATTTGCAAGAAATACAATATTTACGCAATTATTGTGTGTATTTTTTGTGTGGTGGCTATATTTTTAACGGTCATTGACTGGTACATTCATTCTAAATAGTTGGTATTCTTATACCAATGAATGACCGGTCATTCACTGGGGAAACACCGGTCATTAACTGGTGGATAGGCGGTCATTCACTAGTGCAATGATTTATGTATGATAAATTGTATTTTTCAATACTCTGTTTTAACATAATGCATTAAGTTTTACCATTAGGAACTACAGAAGAATACGGGCAAGACATTTAAACTATTCGTTACACTGTAGCGTAAAAGCCTGTTTTACCATGTAAGATTCAAGTGGAAACTCAACCTTAACCGGTCATTCACTTGTGCACTCACCCTATTTCACACAAGTTTCTAGTTTTAACAACTAGATTAACTTTATATCATAGAGCCAATTTTTATTTGGTTATTTTTCATTCATAGTACATTACAACTGCAACATCTTAAAATGAAATTTTATAACTTAAATAAAAATTGGTTACCAAGGTTATGAACAAAATGCAAATTTCAAATTTAAATTCAAATTTCTTTACTGCCACATAATGCGTTTTTTACAAAGAAATGGACTGAAAATGTAATTCTACTGAAAAAGAAACATGTAATAGCTCTAAAGATTACATTAATGATGTACTTGGGAGAAAAATTCACTTACACTGTAATAAAATTTTGTGACGTTGTATTCCTTAAGGGAACGTTTAAAGGTATTTGAACAAATTTGAGATTTTAATACTAATTTGAAGGTTGTTAAACATTTTCATTCCTGCATATGAAGGAGATCTTTCAAAAAGGCACAAGAAATGTACCGTATTTTAAACTGGAAATTATTTTATGCCTCATACCATACTCATGCTTATGTTGCTCCTCACTAAGCATATCAAAATTTCTTTCTAAAAAGAATAAACATTTATATATAGAGAGAGATGGAAGAGCCATTAGAGGCAATCTTAAAAAACTGGTCTGCAAGATACCCTATAATTAGAAAAAGTTATGATTTTTATGATTTTCTTTTGTATTTTAAAAACGTTTATTGCATCCAATGTTGCTCCCCACATATTGCATATTGCATGATTGAACAAAAATATGCATAATAAACCATTAAACTGGTTTCTAAATCAATGGTGCTCCTTAATACTATCATCTGATAACATGCTGAATTGAGTCTTTTCCCGACAGTACTGAGATACATTTTCCAAATTTAGATTTTGGTCCAACTCTATTCTTAAGAATTTAGTTGAAATTTTTGAAACTATCTTGCAGTTATTAATAGATATATCAAATTTAGCTGAATCATTTTTTCTACTGGTTGGAAATTTTACTAAACTAGTTTTATCATAATTTAATTTCAGTCCACAATAACCAAGAAGGTAAAAAATTGACTGTATGCTTATCTTAAAAACCTCAATAAACTTTTCATCGAAACTTGGACTGTCTTTTAGTATGATAAGAGCAATAACTTATTATTCTTGTGTAATCTCTTGTTTATGTACATCCAGCCTTCTTCAGTTAATTTATTCAAGTACCAGGTTAACCGAGCCTTGCTTGTTGGTTTTAATTCAGTTTTGATATAGTGTCATTAGAGCTATTAAATTTCCCCCAACAACCAACTATACCTCTTCACAGTTAACAGCTGTTTCAAAAAGTCTGCTTAATATTAATGTTCCTTTATTTTTGTATACCTTTCGTTGTTATTTCGTTACCAAAATAGCAACCCATAAGACCAATGTTAAAAATTACGATTTTTAAACTTAAATTCTGACAAAATTCGATTTTTCCTGGGATGGAGGTCTTTTCTAAACTTATTTTTGGGCCAATACACTTTTAATTGCAAAGTTTAAGCAAAATCTGACAGCTAGATTTCGAGATCGTGGAACACACATCCCTTCAGACATTCCTCGTATTATAGTATAGGATTATTAGTTTTGGAATTTTCAGAAAAATAATTCATATTTAATCTGAAAAGTAATGTGGGAAAGTAATGTGGCCACACCCTTAGGTGGTCTTTTTTATGCATACTGTAGGCTTATTTTCTTTTGTTGTTTCATTTTAGTATATTTCTAGCCGGTAACATTTTAAAACAGTTTTATATCGGGAACAGTCCAAAGCCTGGTTTTCTTACTAGTATTTATCTGTTAGTAATTGCATCATAATCAGTAAGCCTAATTAGTACAAGAGCCAAATGACAAATCATAACTGTCATTATAATGGTTCACGTACATATTATAGAACAAAATACAACCATAGCTAAGTTATAGCAAGTTATAGCTAACATATATACCCAAGTTAGCACACGAGTTTCAAAGGAAATAATTTATTCAAAGGAATAACATAAACTCGCCTATTTGCCATTTTTCTTATACTTTTACTACTTACCATTTACTAAACTGCAACCCTTACCGGTACCCAGATTCTTTAATAGGTCTTGTTAAGAGATTATATATATACAATTGCAGTGTAATTTTAGTTAAAATATTTACAAAACTGATGTTTAACCATGGGAACTTTTCGTACTCTTAAATTAAGTACAGGCTCTTTTGAGTAGGTAGAACTCCTTGGCTTTTCTTTTGGAGGTCTTTGTTTTCAGTTCTCTTGTCCCCACCAACAGTCTGTTGAAAAGCTTGTACGCCAACACAGCGTATCTGTTTTGTTTAGCCTGCACCAGGGTTACTTTAGGTACCTTTTAGACCCTTAGGTTGTTTTGGTGGCACTGTTCTCCCGTGATAAGAAAGGGATTATCCTTTACACTTAAAAGTGAGTTTAAGATACACTGCCCATACACGGTGTGTACGCCCAGCTGTGTGAAAAAAAGGACTGCAATGGTCGCAGAAACCACTGTAGATATTATTATCCTAACAGCAGATTTTTATAGGGGAAATTTAGTGGGGTTTGCATTTTTGTAAAAAACTGTTACAAAATACAAAATCTAAATTTTGAAAAAATATGCCTTGAGAAAGATTTTGAAGTTTGTGGCATTAAGATAACTAATGGAAAACAAATCATTAACATTTTGTGCACATATCGATCACCTTGTGGTAAATTAGATTTATTTTTCAAAGGATTGGATTTTTGTGCTTACATCAGACGTTGTTTTCAAAAACTAATAAATGTGTTATGTGTGGTGACTACAACATAAATGCATTACACGAAGAGGATAACGCCTATGTAGAAGTGAAAAGTTTATTTCAGTCATATGGGATGGAGTTGACTGTTAATATTCCTACAAGGGTGACAACATATTCAGAATCCTGTATAGATAATATCGCTACAAATTACAAAATTTCAGAAATTAAAGATTTAAGTGTAATTATCTCTGCTATATCTGATCACTATGGACAGTCTATTACTGTAATAATTAAATCTTCTATTGATAAAGTCAGCAAAAACTCTAAATACATTTGGATACAAAATTTCAATGATTTAAACATTCAGAATTTTAAAATAGACCTTGCTAATGAATTGTGGCTTGAAGTTTACAAAGCCAATTCTCTACAAGACCAGTTCAATAAATTTCATGATATATTTTTGAAATATTTTAACACAAATTTCCCTCTTTTCAAAAAAAGAATAAATGCAAAAATATTTACGCCTTGGCTTACTAAAGGAATTTTAATATCTAGGGAAAATCTTAAGAAACTCTAGAAGAAGAGACAACAAATCTGAAGATTTAGGAAACCACTTAAAGAGATATCAACAAATTTATAATCAAGTTGTGAAATCAGCAAAAGAAAATTATTATTCAAATCTGGTTAAGAACAACCTAAATAAATCTAAGAAGTTATGGAACATAATAAAATCTGAGGTGGGAAATAATGAAAGGGATGATTATGAAGACTTAATTTTAGAGGATGGGCAAAAAATCAGTGATCCAAAAATTATTGCTAATAAGGTAAATGAATACTTTTGTCTATTATACTAAATATGATGAACAATTCTGAGGAACCTTGCCTGATGAAAGGATGTAAGCTAGACAAATACTATTCTCTCTTTCAGTTTTGCAAAATTAATGAGAGTGATGTCAAAGCAGTGATATATCAACTAAAAAATTCCTCATCAAGTGGTCCGGATAATATTCCATCACTAGGGGGGCTTTGCAGCGCAATGCGCTGCATTTATTAGGGTACCTGGTGATCAACCTTTGCTCCATGGTAATACTTTGAAAAAAATTTCATTATAGTGAAAATCAGATAGAACATTATTGGTGTTTCGTCGATCGATCTTCATTACCAATTTTAAAACTTCCCAATATGATAGTGTTGAGATGGAATGCTCGTTTTTTTAAAGTCTGAATTAGCTAAGATTACGTTGTTGTTCTTTTGCCGTTATGTCTTAGGGCCTTTGTCTAAACCCTCCTATAAAATTTAGAATAAATTCACAGATGTTGGATCCACATAGTTCATCAAACATAAAACGTAAATGACAACAGAATAAAAATAAACATTCCATTACTCCCCGGTCCAGTATGAGTTATGCAGCACTCACTGCGGCTGTTTTTGTAGTACTACTATATGAGGTAGTCAATGACATAGAGAATGAGTCCACATTACTATTTATGTCTAAATCCTCTTTAACTTAACTTTCCATGACATTACAAAATTTTAATAAAGAAATCTAAAAAATTAAGAGAATTTACATCTTTGGTGGTGAGGTCCATTTTTTTAGTGGCATTTTTATTTTGGTTAAAATTTCTCTTTATAAAAACCATTTTTGTAATACGCTTGTTTTCTATACTGGAGGTAAAAGAACTTTTAAATGTTGTCTTTTACACAGGTTTTTTAATCAATCAATCAATCAACATTTATTCAGCAGACAATTAAGAAATTGCATTAGCCTATACATCATAAACTTATCTATAATACCTATAAAATTAATTTAAAATTCATCATTTATTTTTTTATATTGTAAAAGTCTTCTATTGAATAAATGCTCTTGTCAATAATCTATATATTAAAAAAATTGGGTTTTTCTTTTCCGGTAATGTTTGGCTCTTCTACCCGACCGATTTTCATGATTTTAGTCTTAAATTAAAGGTGTGCATTCACAGATGAGCCATCAAGCATCGAAATTCTCTTTCCCATCATATTGCTCGATTTACACACAAATTAAATTTCCTCCCTGTGTATTTCTTATGGGAGTTAAATTTTAATTGTCTTTTCCGGATTTGTTTGGCTATTCTAACCGACCGATTTTGATAATTTTGGTCTTAAATTAAAGGTAAGAATGCACAGATTTGCCATCAAAAACTTGTATTCAGTTATCTACTATATTACTCGACCTAAAAACATAAATGTGATTTTTTCCTGATTTTTCAATTGAATTAAAGATAAAATTTTCCATTTATAGTTATGTTATGCAATATGTTTTGGTCTAAGAACCATCTCTGGAATACCAGCTTTCATATGAGCCTTAGAATGTAAAAATCGGACAAAATTGAAGGTCGCTATAGCATTCCAAATAACATAATTTATTTTAATTTTTATGATTTATCTTCAATCAATGATACATAACTCCATTTCTCTTTAAGATATTTTATATGTTTTAGTCTTCAAATAATTCTCGAAATCTTGGCTTTCTTTTGAGATATTGATCGTTAGAATTGGTATTTATTTATCTACTATATTACTCTACCTAAAAACGTAAATTTTATAATTTCCAGAATTTGGAATTGAGTTAAGGATACAATTTTCCAGTTTTAGATATGTTATGCTATATTGTTTGGTCTAAGAACCATCTCTGGAATACCAACTTTCATATGAGTCGTTAAAGATAAAAATCGGACCATATTGAAGCTCGCTACACATTCCAAATATCATAATTTATTTTTATTTGTATGACTTATCTGCAATCTATGATACTCCATTTCTACTTAGATATTTCAAATGTTTTGGTCTTCAAATAATCCTTGAAATCTTGGCTTTCTTTTGAGATATTGATCGTTAGATTCTGTATTCATTTATTATTATTATATTACTCAACCTAAAAACATAAATTTGATAACTTCCAGAATTTGGAATTGAATTAAAGATAAATGTTTACAGTTATATTTATGTTAAGCTATATGTTTTGGTCCAAGAACCATCACTGGAATACAAGCTTTCATGAGTCATTGAGTGTAAAAATTTAAGTTTGCTACTGCATTCTAAGCAACACAAGTTGCAATTCTTTTATGACTTATCTACAATCGATGCTTCATAATTCAATTTATATTTTAGATGTTTTGAGTTTAAGGAAAACTTAACAATCCTTGAAGTTTTGGCTTTCTTTGGAGATATCGATCGTTAGAATAGGTTAATTTTGAGACGTTACAATATGTCTCAAAAATTGTATTAGGCATACATTTAAGTGCAATACATTTAATTATAGGTTAGAAATTCTGTTTATTTTGGTCTAAAAAGTTGTGGATCATTCAGCTTCCATTAAGCTCCTGATGATAATAAAGATCGGGCAAGCATGATGCGCTATATAATTTTATCCAACATAATTTTTAATCATGGTCTTCTGGAATTTAAATTCAATTGAAGGAATTTTATCCAGTTCTAATTAGGTTGTAGTATTATTTTTGGTCTGATACGCTTAAATAAATTGCTGACTTCCAATCACAATTTCGTTTAATAAACGCAAGAATAACAACCAATGTAAATTTTTTTAATAATATAGACCCTTTTATTAATTAATTAAAAATTATTATAGCTCCATTTTCAAATCTTTTGTAAGCATCTGTAAATTACAATTGACTTAGGCTATGGTTTATTTGACGACCATTTACTTTTTCCATAATTAAGTTTATACTGGGTGAACGCGTGCGAATTCGCACGAGAATCAACCATACGCTTTTCCTAAAAAAAGAAACTTCATCGTAGTGCAACCTCCAGTTATGGAGTGAATATCATCCTTGGTTTTGCCATAAGTCTGTGTGTTAGGTACTCCTGTCAACTGGTTTTCTGTAAATTCACATTCCAATGTAACAACCTATCACCTGGACTTTTATTTTTTATTTTAAAATTCATATTAAAAATAGTTGAATCAGTTGTTCATGCCTTTTTCGAGTAATGTCTCGATTAAAAATCTAAAGCCAGTTTGCAACTCTGCATCTGCATACTCACACGTGCATTTTAATGTTAAATAAAGCTTTTTTGTTTAAAAATTTTCATGTAGCGTATTACCATTGACTATTTACACTAACGTGAATAGACCTCTCATCCAATGCATTTAGTTTGAGGCAAAATTTTTGAAGTTTCGTGTACGCGGCACCAGAGTCGCTGCCATCGATGTTGTTATTATTCAGCTGAATTTACAGTGCTGCAAAAACACTTAACCAAAACATAAACATAACTTTCAGCTATAGAATATTTCATCCTTGGTTGAGAAGAGTGGTAATACTGATTTATCTATCATAAGTTAAGTGTACTTCCATGTAAGCCGCAAGAGATCGCACCACCGTCAATAGGTTTCACACACGACTATGCTATGAGAAGTCTACTCACGTTAGTGTACATGTCAATGGTATTACTTTTGACTATATACACTAACATGAATAGACTTCTCATAACATAGGCGTGTTTGAAACCTATTGACGGTGGAGTGATCTTCTGCGGCGTACATGAAGAACTAGTGACATTTTATAGATAAATCAGTATGACCACTCTTCTAAAATAAGAATGGAATGTTTTATAACTGAGGGTTATTTTTATGTTGTGGTAAAGTGTTTTAGCAGCACTGCAAACCCAGCTGAATAATAACAACATCGATGGCAGCAACTCTGGCGCCGCGTACACGAAACTTCAAAATTTTTGCCTCAAACTAAATGCATTGGATGAGAGGTCTATTCCGTTAGTGTACATAGTCAATGGTATTGGTATTACTAAATATAGATTCCACATATCCTTTTAATTTTGCAACTTATCTCTCCCTTTCATTAATTATTTTACCATGTCCGTTTAAATAAAAGGAACCACGGTAGGTATATGTTTATTGTGTTCATGTTATTTAATGTGTCATACCTAAGTTGTTTTTCTGTGACGACCTTCAACCGTTTCATATTTTGGATTTATTGATGCATACTAAAACAATGTTCACATAAAAGCGCTAACTTTTTTGTTTATTAACGCGTCTACAAAAACATCTGCTTAATTTCAATCATGTAACTGTAGATTGACTAAATGAGATGATATTTATTGTTTGTTTTTTTATATATATTTTTTTATAAATATATTTGTTTAGTTGTGTTCTTTTTTGTGTTCTCAAACTCAGTTTCATATACTGTGGTTCTTAGTAGACACACCAAATACTAAGAATTATTATATTATTTACCTTGTATGTTGCCTTTTGTTCTTGCAGATGATTAAATGTTTCCGATGTACATTTCGCCACAATATTGTGGCATCTTCATGGGAAAGTTCACTGATTACATTTGTTACACTAATGAAAGTTACACTAAATATTTACAAATATATACAAGTATTTTGTGGGCTCTTCTTATTTACACACCATTGTTCGTATCGCGGCGCGGCGCGGTACGGCGGCGGCAGGCGCGAAACGGACGCACAGTCGAAGCGGGCGGTATATTCCTTTGACTACCACTTGTTGTACTGAGAGTGTCAGTTTGGGGGATGGACGGAGGGTGGTGGCTGGGGATTTCCGGGTTCAAAGTCAGTCGAGCGCTTTCACTTCTGCGATGTTGCCAGTTTTTTGCAATGTTGTCAGACGGTCTAGTGTTGGTTTCTATTTCATTTATTTTGTCGAAAATAGGGGAATTGTTGAAGTCTTCTTTCTTGTTGAGTAAATTGTTTGGATTGATGCTATTTATGTGTTTGTAAATTTGGTAACTTTCTTGTACTTTGGCTATTGACTTTGAGTGGGTTTTGTTCAAAATTGTCAGGGAATTTGGAAAAGTTATTGAGTGATTTGGGTTGTGTTTTAGATGTTTGGCTACTATTGATGTGGGGTTGGTATGGTGGCCACTGTTATGTTCTTTGAATCTTTGTTCGAAAGTTCGGTTGGTGTAACCAATGTATTCTTTATTGCATGGAGGATTGCAAGTTATTTTGTAAACTCCCCTTCCATTTTCTATTGTAAGGTTTCTGTTATTCTTTATTTTATAGTTCGGGATGGGATTGTTAGTCACTCTGTATGCAGGGGTATATCCAGCTTCTTTGAACACTTTTCCAATTTTTTCTGTGGTTTTGTCGTTAGGTTTTGTCGTTCTGTGGTTACATCTATACATATCAATTAAATACACCGACAAAACCACAGAAAAAATTGGAAAAGTGTTCAAAGAAGCTGGATATACCCCTGCATACAGAGTGACTAACAATCCCATCCCGAACTATAAAATAAAGAATAACAGAAACCTTACAATAGAAAATGGAAGGGGAGTTTACAAAATAACTTGCAATCCTCCATGCAATAAAGAATACATTGGTTACACCAACCGAACTTTCGAACAAAGATTCAAAGAACATAACAGTGGCCACCATACCAACCCCACATCAATAGTAGCCAAACATCTAAAACACAACCCAAATCACTCAATAACTTTTCCAAATTCCCTGACAATTTTGAACAAAACCCACTCAAAGTCAATAGCCAAAGTACAAGAAAGTTACCAAATTTACAAACACATAAATAGCATCAATCCAAACAATTTACTCAACAAGAAAGAAGACTTCAACAATTCCCCTATTTTCGACAAAATAAATGAAATAGAAACCAACACTAGACCGTCTGACAACATTGCAAAAAACTGGCAACATCGCAGAAGTGAAAGCGCTCGACTGACTTTGAACCCGGAAATCCCCAGCCACCACCCTCCGTCCATCCCCCAAACTGACACTCTCAGTACAACAAGTGGTAGTCAAAGGAATATACCGCCCGCTTCGACTGTGCGTCCGTTTCGCGCCTGCCGCCGCCGTACCGCGCCGCGCCGCGATACGAACAATGGTGTGTAAATAAGAAGAGCCCACAAAATACTTGTATATATTTGTAAATATTTAGTGTAACTTTCATTAGTGTAACAAATGTAATCAGTGAACTTTCCCATGAAGATGCCACAATATTGTGGCGAAATGTACATCGGAAACATTTAATCATCTGCAAGAACAAAAGGCAACATACAAGGTAAATAATACAATAAATGTTCTTGTAACTGGGTAGAATAAATAAAGAATTATTAATTTCATTGTTAGTATTATTAAGTTAAATGATCACTATCTGTACCTAATGTCAATGCTGCGGAGCAGCACGGGTTCTCTAGTATATCTTTTTAATTTCTTCTTAAATGTTTGTGTCTGAATTCATATTCTTAATTTCAGTAGGAAGGTTATTGTAAATTTTGGTATAGTTATATTTAATATGATTTTCATAAAATGATGTTCTATGAATAAATGGCTGAAATTTTATAAGTTTTTTTGAGATTCATGTATGTATCGTTCTGCTTAAAATATGTTTATACTATAATAGTAAATAAAAAGTTTATTACACTTACAGCCAACTATCCCTTTTCCTTATAGTTTATAGCAGTTTGAAAACCCATGTACACAAATTTAGTGATCTATTTTAATATTTGTTACCTTTCATTATTTGTTTCAATACCAGTCGGACGACCAATATGACCCATGTCAAAAATTTCAATTTCCAAAATTGTTTTCGTAAACGAAAATGAATTTCTCTAGGGTTAAGTTACAAAATTTATTTTTTTGTCCAAATACGCGTTAGTAAAACTTTCAAGCAAAATCTACCAGCTACATTTTGAGAAAAGATTAAAAGCTCAGATTAGACACTCCTTGTATTAAAGTATGAAATTATGTTGATATTTTAGTACCATGTTTCTATTCAGCTTTTAACATATGTGTTTGTTTGTTTAACTATCAACAGCTGTTTTATTTAGCAATTCAATATAAATTGTTCCCCATGTAAGGCCCGGTGCACACGAGCGTTTTGCGTTTGCGTTGATGCAGCTTTATTTTGCAGCGGCGTTTGAACAGTGCATGTACTCAAATGGAGCAGTACACACGTAAACGCTCGTGTGCACCGGGGACGCCGCGTCGACGCAGCGTGCACGCAGTGTATTTTGACGCTCGTGTGAACCGGGCCTTAATCTTGTGGACAAAAAATGAACTTTGAGGGCTTCCCGTGAGCTTCAGAATTAAAATATCAAAAATCTAAAACCTTATTGCAAAACTACAAACTGAGATCATTCTTTTGACACCTCAAACTTTAAAATTGGTCCAGAAATAAGGGAGGAGTAGTGTTAACAAAAAAAGGGCATCACGTATTATATATATATAGATTCATAGTAAAACATAGTGCCTGCTTTATTGCAACCCCATTAAAATTTATTATAAATAACTCATTTTCAACCGGAATATTCCCAGAAAGACTGAAAACATCCAAAATCATTCCAATTATAAAAAATAAAAAAAGATAAATTTAATATAAATAACTTACGTCCGATTACATTAACTTCAGTATTTTCAAAGATTCTAGAAAAAATTGTTTATGAACAGATGATCAATTATTTAAATTATTTTTCTGTTATTTCAAATCAACAATTTGGATTTATGAAAGAAAGAAATACCACAGATGCAATTTATGAACTAATTACATTTGTCACAAAAAATCTCGACCAAAATATAAATTCTTCTGCAGTGTTTTTAGATGTTTCCAAGGCTTTTGACAGTGTAAACCACAAAGCTCTCCTGAATAAATTAATGATGTACGGAATAAGTGACAAAGCACTGAATTGGATTGAATCATTTATAACCAACAGACAAATTTATACTGAAATAAGGAAGAATGATTATCCAGTAAAGTCAACATCAACTTCTGAAATATCAACAGTGAATGTAGGGGTGCCACAAGGAACAGTTCTTGGACCTTTGTTTTTTATATTATATATAAATCAATTGGCAGATATTCCTAATGAAGGCAAAATTATATTATTCGCAGATGATACTACATACAGTATTATAATGCAAATATGAAAACTATAGATGTAGACATATCAAATTTTATTCAAGTTTCAAATATTATAGAGTGGTTCAATGACAATAATTTGAAAGTGAACAGCAATAAAACAAAATTTATGTCATTTAATAAAGATAAAACTAAAATTTCAAATCCATATTCAATGTTAGAAGACACATATGTAACTACAAGTGATGAAACTAAATTTCTTGGCCTGAAAATAACAAGTAACTTGTCTTGGACTCCACATATAAACGATGTTTGTAAAAAAAAAAAGCAGCGGCATCTTCATGATAAAAATCCTGACAAAATGTTGTAGAACGAACATTACAAAATTAATATTTCATGCTTATATACAGTCACACATTGCTTATGGCTTAATATTCTGGGGTTCAAGTAGTGATGCAAAAAGAGTTTTTAAGAGGGCGTTGGAGTGCCGCCATGTTGGATTTATTTCCCATAAGAGCAATGCTAAACTTGTCCCCGGCATTTGTCATATAATTTCTTCATTTTTTGTCCGATTGGTTCATAATAAATAGCGTTTGAATCACAATTGAATTCCCTATTCCTTTTGCGAGATCGATTCTTTGTAAATAATTTACAAAATTCTGTAAAATGTAAAATGTTTTAAAAGTAGTAAAAAACTTGCTTTGTTATTTCAAGTTAGTAAAAAAACACTAATTTTTATAAAAAATTCCCCTCGCAAATAAAATCCGCCTTGATGAACCCTTTATTTAGAGCTATAAACCATTATTTTCCGATTATAAATAAAAGAGTTATTTGACATCCCGTTTAACATTGCTCTTATGGGGGAAAGGCGGAATTTGGATTGACTCTTAATTTGGAACGCCCTCTTAAATTACAAAAAAGAGCATTACGATCAATTTTTAACATTCCAAGAACAAATTCCTGTCGCCCATTATATATATATATATCGTATGGCTCATTCAGCCAGCCACCATGGTTTAAGAATAATAAAATAAATTCTGCGGTGCAGAGCACCTGAGTCAGTATAAGTAAAAATCTAAACACTAAAATAAAAATAAAAATTAGATCTTTCTTTATAGAGCTAAATCCAGGGCGCTAAGCCATTGCAGCCCAGCTTCACTTGAGCTATGCAGACCGGCCAATCCTTCGGGGAAGGCACTCAGTGGGCACTCTTCGACTATGTGTTCCATAGTTTGATACTCTGCTCCGCAGTCGCATGACTGGTCTTGTGTCATTCCCCATTTGTGCTTCCAATAATTACATCTTCCCACTCCAGTGCGGAAACGATTGAGTATAGTCCACTGCTTCCGAGGAAGATTCATACCACCTACCGCTACGGTCGGGTCATCTATCAAGAAGTGGTTCCGACCTTGAAAAGCGTCCCAGGAGGAAGTCCAGTTTGTATGGATGGTGAAGTTCGTGTCCATCAACTGGGAGGCTGTTCGTAGAGGTGGTTTTCGGGACCTCAATCGGCCCGCATTCTGGGGTAGGTAATCATGGATGGGCAGCTGTGGAGCAGATAAGATCTTTGTGTATTCCCTAATGAGTGCATCCCTTCGTCTTATTTCAGGAGGAGCGATATTACACAGCACCGGGAGCCAAGGTACAGGAGTTGCCATGAGTGTACCACTAATGGCTCTCATGGTCCTGTTTAGCTGGACGTCGATCTCTCTAACGTGCACACTATTCAACCACACGGGAGCACAGTACTCAGCAGTTGAATATACCAATGATAGAGCAGTTGTTCGCAGAACTTGTGCGTTAGCTCCCCATGTGGAGCCAGCAAGGTGATGGACAATGTTAGTCCTGGTTCTCACCTTAGCTGCCGTTTTTTGTAAGTGGCTTTTAAACGTGAGAGACCGATCTAAAGTGACTCCCAGATACTGTGGGTGGTCATTATGTTTCAGCTCAACACCGTTGAATACGATTTTAAGCTTTTGGTTGGCCAGTCTATTATTCAAGTGGAAGCAAGCAACCTCAGTTTTTGTTGGGTTTGGATTTAGCTTCCAGGCTTCAAAATATTCACCGAGGGTCGTGAGGTCATTTGTTAGTGTTTCCTCAGCTTGTCGAAAATGCCGGTGTTGATATGCCAATGCAATATCATCTGCATATATAAACTTTAAGGACCGAGTTACAGGAATGTCGGCAGTATACACATTAAAGAGCAGTGGGGCGAGCACTGACCCTTGTGGCAGGCCATCCTTTAGTTGCCTAAACGTACTTTCTTTGCGTCCCAGATATACTTTTATCATCCTATTGGAGAGCATTGAGTTGAGGAGACGCAACAAGAAAGGGCAAGGAATAAGGTCGTAAAATTTAACTAGGAGGCCTTTTCTCCAGACAGTGTCATATGCTGCAGTCAGATCTAAAAAAGCCACAGATTGTATCGCCCAAAAAATGTCGCCAAAAAAATGTCGCCCATTGTTTCAAAATCACAAAATTTTAACACTTCCTTCTCTTTACATATTACAATCTGCTTGTTTTATTCACAATAATATATCAAAATTTAAACAAAGAATGGAAACTCACAATTACGACACAAGAACCAAGAAATTTATAAACACCCCTACGTGCAACACAACTTTTTACCAAAAGGGGCCAAGCTATATGATGGTAAAAATTTATAATAAACTACCAGAAAAACTCAGAGAAATTGAGAGCAATAAAACTTTTAAGAAGACTTTAAAAGAAGACCTGATACAAAATTGCTATTACAGAATTGAAGATTTTTTTGAAAGAAGATGAAGATTTTTTATTATATTAAGTTAGTTTTAATTATAAATTTAAAATTTGGTTGGATCATATCAAATATTGTATATTTGATATGATCTAACCATATAAATCAATTTATATGGAAATTAGATCTTAAATAAATAAGTAAATAAGGACTCTCTTAGTGCCAGGTGAATGGCCCGATAGTATCAAACAATAGTTCAGGTAGCAATGATACAAGTTTTAAGTAATCCGGGATGACCTCTGTTTTCAGTTTTCTTAGGCGGTAACACACTCTTGACAGAATGTTACAACAAAGCGTCTATGTTACAACTCCAGTCGAGTTTGCTATTGATGTACACACCAAGAAGTTTGACTGGTTTATTGCCCACTAACAACATGGTTGCCGGTTTAGTCCAGAAACAGCACAGCAGCTTCTGAGTTTCGCCCTCGTTCAGCTTCATTCTGTTGGTCATGAACTAAGCTTTTGCCTCCTTCAAGCAGAAGGACGATGACATTTCCAGGATCTGCATATTCCTGCCCCGACTGACAATGGTGGTGTCATCAGCGTACAACAGTGTCTTGTTACTGACCTCAAAGTTGTTCACTGCGATAGCGTACAGGCTGGGTCCAAGAGCAAAGCCCTGCGGAACACCGCTTAAGATCTGGGCTGTTTTGGATGTGGCTCCAGGGCCAGCTCTACCATATAGGTGAACTAGGCGACTGCCTAGGGCGCCGATGCACGAGGAGCGCCATCGTGGCGAAGACTTGCGCCCCTGATTTGTTGTAAAGAGTGTTCTCGAACAGCGGTAAAAAGCACCCTGACCGGCGGTAAATAGCGCCCCAAACCGTGGGTAAAGAGCACCTCAAAAGATGGTTACTAACCCCTGAATTAACCGTAAAAGCACCCCCGATAGGCATAAATAGCGCCGAGGATCAGCCTTAAAAATCGCCCCCAACCGTACTTAAACAGCGTCCCAAATAGGCCCAAATACACGTGATCAAGAGTTGAATTGCGCCGCCCAGAGTTGAATTGGCGGTAAAAGCACCTCCTACTGGCAGCAAACATTGCTTTTTATCAACGGTAAATAGCTCCCCTGATCGTAGTTAAATTAGGCCCCCAACAGCGTAACTCACATTGGTAAAAAGTGTCCATGATCGATGGTAAATTAGCGCCACTGATTGAAGTTAAGCAGCGTCCCCCAGGTAGTAAAAAGCCTCTGTGATCACCGGTAAATAGCGCCCCTGATCGGAGTTAAACAGCGATACCCACCGGCAGTAAAAAGCGTCCATGATCTACGGTAAATTATCCCCACTGATTGGAGTTAAACAGCGTCCCCCCGGCGGTAAAGAGCCTCCATGATTGCTGGTAGCGCCCTGAATATGACAGTGTTGAAGAGCACCCGACCGGTGGTAAACATCTCCCCAATTTGTGGTACAGCGCCCCTGAGCTGTAAAGAGAGTCCTTGATAGGCGGCATTACAGGTTAAAACAGGGGTTTCCAATATGCAGTAAATAGCACCCACGATCGGCAGTAAAGAGAGTCTATGGTCAGAGGTTAGAGCGCCCCCACTTAACACTTTCCAAAAAAATTATTCTTCCGCATATTCGCAATGAATAAATAATTGTTGTTCAAATTTTGTTTGTAATAAATTATGAATAGCTGTTTTATTCTAAGTGTTGTATCTGAACATAAACTGGTAATAGAAACAGGGGCGTACCCAGGGGGGGGGGATATCGGGATATATCCCCCCCCCCCCCCGAAATTCTGAAGGGGATATTTAATTTATTTCCATTTAAATTTTTCAAATAAAACATTATATAATTTATTTTTTAATGTAAACATTTTTCTACTCTTAAACTTGAATGGTTTTAATATTAATATGTTCATAATTTAAGTTTCAAATGGGATGCTAGATAGGGAGTAGTGGTAGCGAGATCAACTCAAAGGGACAACTATGTGACCAACAGCCCCGAGGAGTATTACCGGTTCGGCGTTTTCATTCCCTTCCTCGACCATTTCCTTAGTGAAATGAAGCAGAGATTTTTGAAGCATCGGGATGTTCTTTAAAAAATATCCCTCCTCTTTGCCGCAGAATCTATATATTAATACGCAAGCATGTTTCTTTTCCTCCTTTTTTCTCAGCTCGTGTACATCGTAGGATAAATCCGCGCTTACCATTAGAAAGGTATAGTCCTGTAGATGAGCAGAATCACATTCTAATTCACCCATCACATTTTAAAGCAGTGGCCATCAATCATCTCCGACCCAGCCCAATTTTCCGCCGAATCGGCGATGTGGAGGAGAGTGATGAAAGAAATGGGAAAGGAGAAGCTCCCCACTGAATTCCTGACAGGCTTGGATCATTGCAACGAAATGTTGTTCCCAACATTGCATACCATGCTTAAGGTATATAATTATGCTCTGAATTAATACATTACAATAATATCAATGTTTTTACTAGACCAGTCAGTTTTTAAAGTAGTGGTTAAGTCTTAAATACTTCATGTTTAATTTTTTTAAATGTTTATCAAGAAAGCCATTGAGTCAGTATCACGTCTGGTATACATTAAATAATTTTTTATTCTTTCCGTGCCTATTTAAAAGTTTTGTTATAACTGTAAAGTTGGCTTACAGACATTTCTACTACGATTTTTACAACTATTGAAGTAAAATAATCTTTTGTAATGATTACCATACAAAATATAAGTTTACAAATAAATAACCCTTAGTAAGACTTGTTGTGGTTTATCTGTGATTTATTAATTTTAAGATGAGCGTCACGTTGCCCATCACAACGGCGACAGCAGAGCGATCATTCTCCACTTTGCGTCGTCTGAAATCATTCCTGCGCAATTCGACGTCTCAAACTAGGTTAAATGGTCTAGACCACCTCTCTACACACAAAGACATTAATGTTTTACCTGAAGAGGTCTTGGACATCATGGCTAAGAAGCCAAGAAGACTTGATATTTTGTTAAATTAAGTGCCATATGCTGGTGTAAGAGGGTATGTAATTATTGTAATTTGTATATAATTGCGGTGTAGGTTGTATATACAGTAGACTCCCTCTTAACCGGCCACCTTTTAACCGGTCTCTGCTTTAACCGGCTTATACCCTGACACAAAATAACATCTTTTTAACCGGCCATTTTTTATCTCAACATCGCTTTAACCGGCCGTGTTTCGCCGGAACTAAGTTTTCTTATCTAATGTATCATTCAATTCAACTTTATTTCATATTGACGTTCTCAAACCAATTAAACTATAACGTCCTGGACGGAAGTGACTGCCACCGGAAGTCAATGCCGGTAATAGTTTGGACCTACTATCCAGTAGACCACAATAAAGAAACGAATGTAGGTTTAATTAATGTAGGTTTGTTGTGGATTTCATGGGTGGTGGATATTAGCTATAAATCATGTACAGTAATGTAATTAAGGTTGTTTTTCAAGTAATAATTATATTTAGGTCACATAAAATTGTGGGATGGCGTTCTTAAATGAACATCGGTTTAACCGGCCAATCCATTATCCGGCCGCGGCCAGGTCCCGAGGTGGCCGGTTAGGAGGGAGTCTACTGTACAACTATATAAATTTTTCCATGTGTATAAATGTCTATCCTGGTATTAAAATTAAAGTTTTATACCAATGTATAAATGGTTTAATTTAGTTTTAACACCTATGTATATAGTCAATGGTAATAAATTGTATGTTATTTCATGCATTCCTTTTTATGTACAGGTATTCAGACGCACATATATGTCCTAATACACATACATATGTATATATTGCCATACATATACATATGGAATTATGAACTGATAATATCCCCCCCCCCCAAAAAAAAAAATCCTGGGTACGCCACTGAATAGAAATATATTTATACTTTAAACCTTTTTTTTAATATGCTATAAACGGCTAAAATAAATGGCTCAAATGGATTCAGAGGAGGGGGGGAGGGGGGCCCCTATTAACAATTTTGCCTAGGGCGCCAGAAAACCTAGGGCCGGCCCTGTGTGGCTCCGCGTATAGACACTACCTGCTTTGAGTCAGTAAAATAGAGTGGAAAGTACTCAGAACAGCAGAACTAGAACAGTAGAAGTACTAGAAAAGTATGGAGTGACTGGAAGTCACTCCATACTTTTCTAGTTTATTTAGAAGTACTTCTTGTGACACACAATCCAAGTGTTTTGTGAGATCCAAAAGCGTGAGCTGTACAGATTTCCCACATTCAAATGTGTCATGTATGCTACCTACTAGTTCCTCAATAGCTGTGATGTACACCCCTATTTGGACGAAAACTGTGCTGAGCGTTGTTAAACAAGTGATTCCCTTCAAAGAAATCCATTAGCTGTTTGTTGATTGTGGCTTCTAGTGTGCCCGGGGAATAACCCGGAATTTTCACGAACCCTGACACTGTTCAGTCAACATTAGTCTGGGTTTGCTGGACTCTACTGTACTAATCACATCATCATGGCGTCATGGGAAAAGTTTTAGAATTGATACAAACTTCCTCTTGAGGTGGGCCAAGTAAAAGTTACAAGTGTCTAACTAATTAACCCTTACTAACTTTTTTTATATTTTCATCAGCTGTTTTTCTACAGAGGATTGAGATAGAGAAAGGCCTCTATAGTCCGTTTTTTTAAACCTGATCCTTCACGAGAAAATTGGGGTGGGGGAGGGGTTTAAACTGTAAACAAAAATTTAAACTGTAAACAACACATTTAAACTCGTGACAAACGTGTGTCGAGTATCAGATTTTCTCAAATAACGTTTTAAATAAGTTATAATATCTTTCAGTAAATCCTAGTCAGCTGTTATATTTTTTAGCCAAACCTATGCCCTGCTAAAATGTATTAGTTCTAAAGTAAACTGATTAAAAAGCAACTGCTACCAATAATATTGTAAAACTGATACACATTATGCTGTGATGTAAAATTAACAGCTGGTATGCAACAGTGAAATAAAACAAAAACAACAAAAAAACCAACAAAAAAACCAAAAGGCTTCAGCCAATGGGATAGTGGCAAGTATAAACAAACCCCCTCCCCCTTCTCTTCCACGAAGGATCAGGCTTAAAAAAACGGACTATAACTTTAGTCGTTCTTATTATTACCTTTTCTTTAACATAGGGGGTCACTCTAAGGTCATACTGTAAACCAAATTCTTTTTGGAGGATGTTAAAAAGTTGATGTATCAAAATTTTCATCCTTTTTTACAAGGTCATCTCGTTTAATGCTTCTGTTAATAAAATAGATGGGGACAGATTTTTGGGATATCTCATATAAAGCTAATCTTGTTTCTTTACATAAAAAAAGAATTTCTTTCACTCAGAAAAAGTATCATAAGAATATTGACAAATAATAAAAGCAGAGAAGTAACCTAATGAAATTTATATATTATGCAGTATGAAGGTTGGCAAACAAAAGTCTTCTAATTCGTGTTATAACAGTTTTATTTATGTCCTAAAATGCTATTTACAAAACATAATAAAAAGACTAGATTAATCTTGAGTAAACCAAATTTTAAAATAAGCTGCAGGAACAATTTATTTGGTATACAACATATATTAGGGCAAGATAAACTCCAAACCAAACCAAAAAATCTCTTAAATATTATCAAAATATAGAATGTCTTTTGAAATGCGATTTGACATAAAACCATTATTAATTACAGTAAAACTTATTAAAGTTACCTAACATGCTTTCAACATAAAACCACATTAAAATAAATCGCAGAGTTTTATTCTCATTCCCCTTTGTACTCACCAAAACACATTTAAAAACACGTTTTTCATTGCAAATCATCATTATTATTACAAGATCACAAAAAATTAGTGCCCACTTTTTTTACTTAAAATTTTGAAACAAACTTTTTTGACACTGTTTTTAGTGTCATGCAAAATAACCAAATTATAACTTTGATACCTAGGAGCAACTCTAAAAGTTTAGAATTTGTAGAGTAATTTTTTTCAGAACATCTAAAACATTTTAAATTATACTTAGTTCACAGAGACCAGGATACATTTGTGCTATTATCTGTATACTATACAGACAGTATTGATTTTTTTGTAGCTGATCATATTTAAACGTAGATCTATACATACTTACTCCACTGCAACAGTTTTACATTAAAAAAATTAAAATACAAAAATTTGGTAAAATATTAAAAACACCTAACTACAAAAATATATACATAACAGAGACAAAATTTACAATTAAAATCATATCACAATTTTACTATAAACACATTTAAGTATGTAAAGGTGAATGTAGGATTTATTTATGACATTAAAGCTGTAGATTGTACGATTTTTGCTAATCTTGAACAAACTTGCTAACTAGTAAAAATGGTTGATGAAATATTGATGGAATAACACACATTCTATGAACAGGTTTTTTTTTCTTTTCACAAGTCAAATATGAAGGTGTTTATTATTTAACTTCTGAGCAGGACTGGGAGTAGCCTGTTGTTGTAATGTAATAGACGAGGGCTGACTCATTAGTGGGTAAAATGATGTGACCACTACATCAACGGATTACGTCACAGGTCTAAATCATAAGCGACAATTTGAAGCATCAAAGGAATGAAATAGCCCTCCTTTTGTTTATTTTTTTCTCTGCAGTCCTGATTTTGTGTTTACTTAAAGATTTAAGCACCTTGTTAGAAAATTTGCCAATCTCACAGCTCTAATGTATACTATTGCTGTTCCCAAAGAATACACCAGCTGTAATGTACCTAAATAACTATGTGATACAAATGGAAGAGAATCGACGTGCTTTGAATAAAAATTATTGCTGAATCTAACAGCTGTTACTTAAACATTTACTAAATACAGAGAAAAACAAAAAAACTTTAATAGTGTCCTAAGTATCACATCTATTGCCATTTATATACACCGGTTATATATCATAACGAATATATCAAACCAACTATGCCAAAGCTTCTATAAATGAAAATTTACAATCACGGGCGGGACGAACAAAAGCATCACCAATTGTATATCGAAACAGTCACGATCACACGTTACTCTTGTCAAAAATACACTTTTCTATATAACCATGGATTTATCTATTTTGTCATTTAAGGTCTCCAAAGTAAGATACATTGATAAAGAGGCAGTTTCTATAAAAGCTTAGAAGGCTAGGATTATATACAGCGCCTCCTCAAATAAAATTAAATGGACAAAAACATCACTTTGTCAATAGTGAAATTAAATACAAAATATTTACAATGGTGCTTTTTGTACCAAAATATACAGAGATCTAATAAATTAAATAAATAATAGAACAAGGATATATAATATTTGAAATGTTATTATGATATTTTTCATAATTTGTAGAGAATCAGAAGAAGACACAAATTTTCTTTTTAAAAATGTAAAATGGAATGTACATAATAAAATGCTATCACAACATTTTGGAAGCTAATAATTTAATATCTTTACATTTAAAATGAAACACAGTAAAGTATGGGACTTAACTTATAATGCTGACAAAATAAGTCATCCCCAAGTCTTGTACCAGTTCTATTCATAGAAAGTTGGTAAGTTTTAATATTATATTAACATTGAGATTCATTTACAGTAGGTTATTATAGTATTTATAAAGTGTTTTAAGAGAGACCCTTGCACAGAATTATATTCAGAGTGATGTATTTATTTTTAGGCACATAATATTTAGCCAACAAAACACTTTTTTCAAATTTAAACAGAGCTTGATATACTTTACTTTCAATTCCAGCATAGCTTTTAGTATTTCTATCCATCTAAACCCTATTTAAAAACCACAATTAAGTAGGTAACTCACAAGATTTATTCTTTCTTTACTTACGTATCAAAATATGGCACAGTTCAGTTCAAAACACTCAGGATTCAAAATTCATAAGTGTGTCGCATAACAGAAATCGTTTTAACTCCACTTTCTTTGATTGGAGTTTTTCTTTCTTATCAATTAAGGTGCCAGCATGTTTTAAAAAATAAAGGGTAAAAAAAAAAAATACTAAAATGTATGTCTTCTTCCGAGTCGCAAGCGTGTGTTGAGTGCCTAAGGACAGCTTTGCTGCCCGAACCAAGCGGACCTACGAAGCTGGCTCGTTTGTCTACGTTGGACACAATACTGAAACAAACATAATGAAAAATTATTAAAGAGGCAAGGGGTAACCTTCACAGTCTCAGTTAAAGTTTATATTTAAATTTGAGTCTTAGAATTAAGACAATCTGATGAACAACAATAGTCAAGGTTGCTTAAAGTTTCTTAAACAATCTTTGAGACCAAACTTCGGTGAATTTTTTGACAACAAGCAAGATGCACCCTCAAAAATCATTTATTTTAACAACTTTGGCAAAGTCTACTTTAACAAAGCCTTATATAATCTAGACTGTACTGTCCCCTGTCTAATACATAGTGACTGACAAACAAAACATTCGGCTGTGTAGGCGTCTCCAAGAGTAACTAATATGAAAAAAATCAAATGTCAAATGTATACTTTCATCATGACAATTGTAGCTGAATCGTCTCAAACTAATTTGAGACACGCATAAAATAAATGCACTCACTCCAAATCACCTAAATTGTTCGATCATCATTAATGCCCATTCATACTTTCTTCAAGTTTTACAAACATTTACCAATCGTAAACATAATACCACTGAAGCTACCAAAGTGTCAATCCTCGGAAAAATTATAATCACTGATGTCATTATACCATTTTCATTCTTTATATACACTTGTAAATTTAAATAAAAAACAATCAAATGACAGAATAGATAGCTTAGCCAACAATGAAACCACTTGTTTTGTGGGTTTCATTGCATGAGACTGAGCACTTCTTTCACTTAATTATAATCTCACCAACAACAAGCTCAATTTTTTCAATGATTTCTTATGTTTATTTTTCATTTGTTTCATGGATGCAAAAGTTTCACGAGAATAAGTTAAATTCCAGTTTGTCCATAAAAAATTATAAGAGTCCATGGCCCATCAACTGTAAGGTTTACCAATATTTTCTCAACTGTGGGGCCTTAAAACACAACACAACTCACCTTTGAGGATGTAATCAGTCAACAAAGTTGGGACTGTGGGACTGTCTTCGTTGATGGCTTTCAGGACTGAAAAAAAGAAAATTTATTACCATGTGTAATAAAAGTACGAGGGTTGTCCCATACAGAGTATAAGTTGTATCTGTATATGGTGAATGTAAAGATATCGATAAACTCTTTAGAATCGTTTTTGAAGTTTTGGAGGTCAGTAGGACTGTACTATGCCTTCTAGTGCAAAATCAAAATGACCGCTAAAACTCTAACATCAAGTGCCGCCAGCTTCGCCACCGCAATTGGTGCTTTGGCTGACGTTTGCAGTTTCCTTTTTTTGGGCAAAAAATGAAATATAAGAATATTCATCACTGATTAGCCTATGTGCTCTCCAGTTTCTGTGGGACAGATAATGAATGGTATTAAAGTTCAAGATCTAAGTGTCAACTTAGTTTGATTAAGAAAGGAATTATTATCGATCACAAAGAAAAAGAGTGGCTGGGTGGCTCAACACTGCACCTACAACGATTTTGTCGTAAAAATCAACAATTATGTTTGAGAATGTATAAACTCTATATTAAACTTTTATTTTCAATGTTTGGCTTGAAAGTTGAACCATCAAGGACACAAGTAGCCACAGGAGTTGCGGTAGCTTTGCAGGCAGCACTTGAATTTGTAGCAGTCACTTAGATTTCAAATTGTAGTGCACAGAGCAGCCTTACAGATAGGATCCTAAGAGTTTATCTAAAAAACTTAAGCACTCCATGTCCCCCTACTTTAGTATCCTCCTTCACCAGAGTTTTTCAGAATAGCTCTTGTACTTACAACTAAAGCAGTGTAAATATAATCAAAAATATGATGTTCTTATCAGTTTTGATAAAAAGTTGCAGTAGATCCCACTTGAACAAACTTTCAAAGGAAACATGGGAGGTTAATAATAGGTAGGATATCAATTTGATAAGAGAAAATCCACTCTGTATTTTAGCAGGCTACCACTAAATTCATATTTGTGAACCATGACTTCAAGTTTTCAGGAAACTTTTCAATATGAGTATTCTTTGTGGCTAAGTACATGAAATGATGGTAATAATAAATTATTAATTAGTATTTAACAGGTATTTCACATTGTTATGAGGAGTCAAATTAGGCCTGAAATGCATATGAAGCACTTGTGTGTGATTCATCTATTCGACAAACTATTGTTGGATGGAAGTCACACTTTTACTCAAAGAAGTTGATTCAGCATCAATTAGAGGAGTTATACGTATCATCAAAGGTCTTTGCCCTAAAAATATCACAGCTATTTAGTTACTATAGTTGACATTAATAGAATGGCGGGTGGAGGTCAAGTTAAGTCTGTTAATTTAACATGATTGATGAATTTAGCTAAATGAGAAAAAAAAGTCAGCTGGCTTATTGAAAGAATTGACCTTGACCAGCCTGTTCTATTGCCTCCGACTTTGGCCACTGATATTATGCTGTCTCAAATTGTCTTCGATAAGAAAATATACAAAGTGCTGTAATATAGAATACAAATGGTTTTTGAAAGTATTATTTAATGGTTTGAGAGCTTTCTGGTGGTGGTATCAGTAAAAACTTAGGAGAAAAAATCTTTGACAAGACCTATAAAATTAAGTATATTTATATACTCATATATTTATTTATATATTTATATACTAACTCATTAACCTTGTTCTTTTTGATAAAAGCCCCAGAAAACAATCCCAAATTTACTCAGCAAATTTTTTATATACATTTTACTGAACAACTTTTTTTTACTGAAACAATACATATTTACTAAACAAACCAAACTTTTACTGAACAATACATATTGTACAAATTTTTATAGGATTCTCTTAGTTTTAGTGTAAGAAACACCCAACTTACTTTTGATGAGAACTTGCAGAGCTTGGTTGTCGAGTGGACCGCTGTCGAGGTGGTAGGGTATTACTGTGGTCAGATACTGAAACAAAAAACAATATATTACTATCATTTGAACAATGACTACACAATTTCAATTAATTATGATGCTTTGGACAGCTGCTCACAGTTCTGACACAAGAAGGTGGTTCGTAAATTATTATAAAACAATTGGAATTGTAGAAAACGTTTATTCAGAAAATGCCTTTAACTAGAGGTGTGCGTTATTTAACGTAACAGGATTATTAACACTATTACCAAATTGCAGACTATTAATCGATTATTAGGTTACACGGTTTACCCTATTAATTTTTTAATTGTTCATTTTTAGAGCAAAGCCAATTATTTTTTGCTATAAGAATTAAAAGATTTAGCCTTTACAATCTCGAAACGTTTCAAAAACTAACTCAGCAGACTGGATATTAATTCAAAACAAGGCCCATATAGTTTAGTTTGGTCGCATTGGAACGTTATCAGTATTAATTTAAAATAGAAACTACAACTGTCACTATTCTGTGTGGTTTTCACGGAACGTAATCTGTATTCGTTCGTGGAGTAGTTAGCTCAAGTCACCAATGAATAGTGGACACAGCGGAACGATAACAGTATTAGTTTGAAATGGAAAGTACTAGTGTCACTGACTGGTGTGGTTTTCATGGAACGTAATCTGTATTCGTTTGTGGAGAAGGTTGCTTAATTCACCATTTAATATTGGACACAGCGGAACGATATCAGCATTAGTTTGGGAAGGAAATGACAAAAATGTAACTATTTTGACTTGGCTTTCTCGGAACGTAAACCATATTCGTTTAGCTTCTACGTTTCTGAATTCGTTTTTTAATAGTGGAAGCTGCGAAACGAAAGCAACCTTGGAACGTTCCCAGTATGCGTTTAGCAGTGACGATACGAAATGAACTTTTCCCCGCGGAACGAATCGAAACGACCCCATGCCCGATTGCCTGGTCGCGGCCGAGCGTTGAGCTCACGGAACTCTGTTTGTTTATTTTGGGAGCGTGGGGGGAGGGTTGCAGGGGTGAAGACGGAGAGGGCAGATAGATAATTTCATCGTAGAACGTCAATCACGTTTGACTTAAGAAATTTGGAAATATTTGTTGTTAGATGCTAACTCATTTGATTGAATTTACTTTAGAGAAAACGTTTAACAGTCGGTAAAACTCGTCAGTATGAAAAAAACCAACTGTACCTCAACTAAACTCAGTCAGTAATGTTTCTACTTTATTTCATAAATAACTAAAACTTATGTTTTCTTTTAATTTGAATTTCTTTTTGTGTATTTTATAACAATACAATTTTTTACTAATATCGTACTATAAGTCTATTTAATTTATTTCTTAGCCCTGGAAATAATAATAATTTTTGTAGCATTAGGTATAAATTATATTGTTTGTGGGACTAATAATAATTAAATTAAAATAAAATATAAGGGAGACACTTTTTTGTAACTTCTAATGCAAAAACCATTAACTATATTGTTAAAATTACGCCTTGGCAGGTTAGGCTAGGGCTAGTAATAGGTTACAAAATTAATAGCTTTTGTCACCTATTACTAAAGCTCCGTGGAACACGTTGCAACCTATTACCAAAAAGTAGCTGGAATTCCCACCTCTACCTTTAACTATAATATTCTTACTTATATTAAAAAGTTTTTTTCCAAGACAAAATACTCATTTGAGTTTATTGATATAATTTTTATCCAGAAAAGAAATAAACAGAAATGGGAGAGCTTACTCATGATATGAAAACCATCGTAGATATAATATCCCTTTTCTCGTAGGGGCCCATTTACTTGTTGGACCATATATAAATGGAGTTTAAGATATGACAATAAAACCAGATAGTATTTTTGTAAATCATTCGCTTGCAAACCATGTTACTAAGCCGAAAACTAGGGTAATATTAATTCCCAGTACTTCCATCAAATTGTGTATAGAGCTGATGAGGTTTGGGCGCATGCCTTCAGCAAAACTTGCTGCAGAACCAAGCTGTTGAGCAGTCAGTGGCTAGGAGCTCTGCAAGAGGCTCACGCATATCGTAGAGCACTTGAGATAGCTTGTCATTGCTAAGATCATTCCCGTGATCTTTTTAGGAGGATAGGTCATCTTTCACCAGAAATTCAAGGATGAACGTGAGCGCACTCTAGCTGTAGGTAACCTGGAAGTTCCAGTTGAGAGGCCAGTGGACTGCAAGACTGATCCCGGATGTCTGGCAGTGGATAAAAAGGAAGCATGAAGAAGTGGGACACAACAAGATCCGGTTTTTTTCCCGCCAAGGGTACCTCCACAAGTTTCTCCATGTGATAAATATGGCTGAAAGTCCCAATGCTTGTTCTGTCCATGTATCACCGATACCACAGAGCACCCGATCTTTGCCTGTGATAGGGGCAGGGAAAATCCACTGAGCTTCGCTGGTACCTAAGGTCACTCCTATTTCTGTGCAGACGATCTTTAAGATAATGTTCTACCAAGGATTTAATCAAGGCCATATTCATGGTAAAGAAGACTCATCTTGAGCGTCTTCACTGTGACCAGCAATGGAGTGGTTCTTAAAGGTCCTAAAATAGTTTCAGACTAGTCGGTTAGTCCCGCAGTACTGAAGGGGAGTTTTTAGTGGACGAGAGTACCACACTACCGGCAGCTACAGCTGTGCATAACGCTCCTTTCACACATCACGGTTTTGCCCGTACGATTAAAAATCGCACGGCGGACATTCCAATAGAATCTTATGAGACCTTTCACACAGGCACGAAGACGGTTTTAATTACTTGTATGGTTTTTCCCACACGGCTAAAAACGTGATGTGTGAAAGGGGCGTAATGAATGTCCTTCACCTCCCAGACAAACACACACACACAAAACATCAAATTTAATTGAGTGCTGAAACCACAGAAACAGCACGTAAGAAAGAAAGCCCAGATGAAAAATTGGCCAAATTCACTTGTAACTGATTTTTTATTACATTAAAGATAAAACAAGGGTTTGGTTCATTCTCTATAAAAACTTTTAAAACAGCTCCAGTGGCGTAAAAAGACAAACAAAACAAAAATATATTGTAACCCACATGTTTAATGAAATTAATTCAAGAATTTAAAATATTGATAAACTATTGAATTTGCCAGTTTTTAGACTTAATTTTTACTTAAAGCTAAGCATTGGAAGCAAAATAAAGCCAACACATAATTTAGTTCCTAATTTTGTTCTAAGAAACAAACATGTTGTTGATATCTATACCACTTATTTAATACTGTAAGGGTTACTTCTGTGATTGGAACTCCTCCTAAAATTGTCAACGGATTTTCAAGTGTTGGATAGAGGTTGGCCTGTAGCTGTTTCCACAAAAAATTGATGAGAATCGGCCCCCAAAGCTACACCTTGCAAGTTTTTAAATTTTCAATGTTAATCTTATACAAGAAGGGTAATTGATTGAATCATTAAACTGTTGTAATACTAGCACAAATGCTAGCAGATCAAGATAAACAGATGACATTTCAGTTATAAAATATTTTTTAAAGTAAATCCGCCCATACAACCCACATTAACTGAAGTTTTGGTTCCAGTAATATGAAATACTGATTGGAAAACGAAAAAGTACTTTTTCAAACTGAATTTGAAAGTATATTAGAAAATGGTATCTCAAAACCAAAACATGTATGAGTGGTTGAAGCAATTTTCCCAAAGCTGATACAGAAAGCAACTACTATGATAAATGTATCAGAGCAGTGATGTTTACAGACTGATTGTAGTTGGTTACATGTAGGCCTAACAGTAATAAATCCTGTGTCATATCTTATATATGTCTCAATTGACCCTAATATTCTATGTAAATTATTATTGGATGAGCCCAGGATATATTTCGGAAGATCCTTAGAGTAAACACAAATTCATCTTTGAATTAAATATATTGTTTGTATTGAATGAAAATTTGGTTAATTAATCTCTGAGGCACTTCCTTTATTTACATTTATATACAGTTTTGTACAGTTGTTAAAATTTTGTTAATCGGCCTTATTAATAAATCAGTTGCTTATGGATAATTTGTTTTTAATGGTCTAACCAGTAAGAACCATCATTGCCAGAGTACTTCTGCAATCTGAATTAATCTTTATTTTGATCACTACAACCTGCAAAGTTTAGTAGTTTAGAAGTTGATGCTAAGCCAGGATGATAACTGTGTTCAAACACCCTCCCTACTTACCAAACCTTGCTTCCGAGTTTTTGATTTCAAAAAAGAAGGAGAAAGTAGCTTTGAAAATAATTTATTCCCTTTAATCTGTAAAAGGAACAATTCATGGAGAATATTAAAATTTATTTTAGAGAATGCAGACAAATAGGTAGTTTGTCATTTATCCATTAGGGTATTTAAGTTTTGGGTGGATAGAATGTGTTTCACTAAGTTCAAGAGAGATTTAATATATTTCAGTGATAAAAGTTAATATGTGGCCATTTTCCTTGAAGAACTACAATTTTAAGTAACTATCAGTGTTACCATTACTATATGGGAAGGCTCACGAGGAGTGAGAGGAATAACTATGGTTTAAAGAGATCATCAAGAAAAGTGAATTTTGTAACTAAATGATGGCCTTGTTGGTACTTACTAATTTAGTGAAGAAGAATTTAATTAAACCAACCTTAATTGGACTTGAGACCAGTTTTAAATTTTAAATCAAGAGTTTTGTTTTGAACAAATTGTTTTGAATACAAAATTGCAGATTTTTGAGGTCTTTTTAATTAGATAAATAGTGATGTTGGTATGTTATAGGTAGTGAACCTAATAACAATCGATATATTTCATTAAAACTGAACTTCAGGAAAACTGGCTTGATAAAAATCAGATTTTCTTGTTTTAAACATTTGAATAAAATCTGAACAAAACTATGAACAACAAAAAATATTTTATGTTGCTCTGGAAATTGTTTGAGGAGAAAATTCTTTAATTTTCTTACCTTGGACTCAGATCCTACTGGCTTGTTGTTTCCGATCCTCCCCCTCTTCTTCTCAACATGATGTTGTCTCCTGCGGTTCTGAACCGCCAAGAGCAGGGAGATAAACGAGTTCTTGAGTTCCTTCTCGTATTCGAGTTCGTCTCTCAGAGCCAGTTCAGCGATCAGTGTTTCTGAGTAATCTCGAATCAGAAGTTCTAGTTCCAAGTACAAGTCGTTTAGCTGGCATACACTCAGTGTCTTTAATTCTGAAAAAGGAATAAAATATTTAAAAATTTGAACTAGACCTATTGCATTTGTCCTAATGACACACCTCAATGATGTTATTTATATTTAGTGACTACCGCAGCAATCTTAAACGTAAATATTTTGATAGTTTCACCACCAAAAGATATTTATGGTCAATTATGTGACAAAAGAAGGCTAATTACAATACAACCATTGTAAGAGTTTAAAGAGGGGCTATCGCAGGATCTTTAATACGACTATCATGAAATGATTAATATAAATTTGGAACTCCATATTAAAACTAATCGTATATTTTATTACTAATCTCAAATGTAATTCGGGATGAGATCAATTATCATGTGAGGCGAAGCTATGTAATGAAAACCAATCGAGTCCTGAAGTATGACATTCAAGACAAGAAATGTACTATACAACTATACTTTTTACTATACTATACTATACAACTATACTATACAACTATACTAAAAAACTATACTTTTTATGGAGGCAAAATTAACATTAAACATTTTAAAAAATTTATCTAAAAAGCAGAAAACTTTCATTTCTCCATTGTAAAGCTAATAGTTTAAAATTGTATCGGTGTTTAAGTCAGCTGGTATTTTCAGTCTTGCTGTACAGTACAAGCCCTCTAGTCCGGCCTCGGATAATTCGGCCTCGGGATAATTCGGCCGCAGTCTTCCAGAAATGAAACATTTGGCCGCTGTTATCCACAGCCAAAACAGATAAGTTAACTGATTCCATGTTCAATTACCAAAATATATCAGTTTGGTTGTCGATTTCTGGCTTGTTTAGATTCAGACATCTTTTAAAATATTGTGTTCATTTCAATTTTTGATTGTTAATTTTTTGTAGATGTATTTTGCGGCTTGATTGTCAATGTTACACTGAAGTTAGGTCACTAGCCGGAGTCTGTTTCTGTTGCGGTGTGATTTAATAATATGTTAAAACCTTCATTGACAGATGTATTATCATTCATTAATCCACAAAACACAGTTTCATCGCTAGCGAATTAGATTGCGGTTAGGTGGTCAGATTAGAGGGCGCGTACTGTAAAACCATCAGATCCCTGTCAGCAAAAAAGGGACTTCAGTTTAGGGACTGGAAAAGTAATGTACAGTAGTAAACAAAATAGAAAAAGATCAAGACATGAAAACTAATATTTTAAAGCATTCATTATGTTTGTAGTAATCCAAACAGGAAAGTGGCACTCTACATAAAATCTGCTAACTAATTTTTCTGTACCCCTAGAAAACTGCCACTTTCGTTACTCTCAGCTGCCTTAAAAAAACCCAGGTAGTATGGGTGGGTTTACACGTGAGAGTTTTTCACTCTCGGAGAGTGGTTAGTTACTCTCATAAAAATCTCAGACAGCTGTTGATAGTACTAGCAGAAAACTGTCTGGGATTAACAATCTTGGAAAATTCGCTTGTTGTGTAAACACCTCTGCGAGTACCTGCTGAGAGTACGAAACTCTCTGAGAGTGAAAAACTCTCACGTGTAAACCTACCTTATAGATTGATGAAAAATAATTAATTATGTTTTACTTTCAATGTAAACAACTCAGAAAAAGTGAGAGAACCAGGTGCAATGGTCAAGTTAAAAGTTCATCTCTATTTTTGCCCCTAATCAGAAACAGCACTTCCCGAATCCATATGTAATGTAAATCAATGCGAGAATTAAACACATTATTCTAAATCACTAGAAAAAATGCATATTTTCCTCCCAGATGCTTACTTTGGACAATTGACATTCTCCAATAGGAGACACAACCATCCAGTGCAGGATGTTTGTGTTGGTGGTTAGATTCATTCCACACGCAACACGTTTATGCATCCTTTTTCTAAATTTCCACATTTTTAAACTATGTTAACTGTTAAATTTAGCGTGTTACAAAATAAACGTTTGATACTGACTGTCTTCGTATAGTGGCGAGTGCAGTACTTCCTTGGCTTTCCTCTGTAGATCGTCGGCTACTTCCGAGTCAGGGGTGCATTCTGCTGAAGTCGTCTCCTGCACAGAAAATAAAATTTCTTTAGTCATGGTAAAAACAAAGATTTGATAAAACCATACCGGGTTTTCAAAAAGTCCTGGAACGGATTTGCTGAAAAAGATAGCTTAGAACCAAGAAATCGGATATTTAGGTGGTTGTCGGTTGCAGAGTGAAGTTTATAACCAGCTATGGAGCAGTGTAGACATTGGGAGACGTTAGAGGAATGTCAGTGTTTTGAGCCATTGAGTGCCGCCCAGCACTTCAAGAGATTTTGGGAGACACCAAAGGCTTCATCCTACTGTTTGATACAAAGGGTCCAGCCTATGAGAGAGATGAGTGGTTTTGTTTGGGCTATTATAAACCACCCTATACTTCAGGAACCTCGGGTCCAGTATCAGAGGGAGCAAAGAGTGAGACCGTTTTCAAGGCATACTCGTAAGGACATCACACTTTCCCGTTATCTTACAAACTGAAAAAAATGGCTAATGGTCTTTGGACCATGATCTGCTGCCAAAGTGGTCACCATTTAATAGAAAAGGCCAGAGCCATTTAGTAAGAAATGTACAAAACGATATTTTTTATAATAGTCAAGGCGGAAGAGCCCTTTAAATTATGCTATTAATAAAGATAACTTTGTAAAAGGAGAATAGCAAGGAGCACTAGTACAAATAAGATAAGAATAACTCTGCAACAAGTTTAAAATTAAAATAACTTGCTATACAACCCATTGATGAACGTTTATTCAGAGAATTATTATGAGGAAGGCTCAGAACGTGCCTGCGAATAGCAGTGAGGACGTGGCCTGTTAGTGCTGTGCAACACCACTCCCGCCAATACCACGTGCAGGGCTAGCATCGTAACTTGCCATTCATCAGGAGATGATTACACTCACAAGCTTTCTTAATTCATTTTGCAGTCTTTTAAAAAAGTATTTAACATTTCTAATGAGAAAAATGAATAGAAACATTGACTTCCAAGAAATAATGAAATGAGGGGCCACTATATTACACTTAATTTACTTTAGATACAGATCTTTTAACGTTTAAGTTAAAAAATTACATAAAAATATGGATTTAGTGCAAAAAAATACTTTTTCTAACTCTTTGGGCCATTAGAAAGTAAAAATTGTCTACTCCTTGACACAGGACATTTGGACGATCAGGAACATCGATACTCGTGAAAGGGAAGAGATTCCCAGAAGGGAAGAAAGACCAGAGCTCAAACCTGTTGGAGAGAGAAGAGGTTGCCTATGAGTCTTTGTAGGCTGCCTATAGTGACTGTGGGTCATCTAGTATCAGAGAGAGAATGAAGAATGGGAGCGTTTTCAAGGCACATCCGCAACGACAACAGACTTCCCCTGTGTTATTCCTAGTCTGCTGCCGAAGAGCTTTCATTTGGGAGAAAACTCTAAAGAGTTATTTTGAAAAGAGTGTACAATAAATTTATATTTAGTAAAAAAAAGAATCTTAGTCAAGGTGCCCTATAAAAATCTGTTAAGAGTATTCATGCTAAAGTGATCACTCAATGGGAATGTATTAGACAACAGTCGACTCTCTCTAACTCTAACCTCGATAACTCTAAATCCTTGGTATCTGGAATTATTTTCAATCCCCTTGGAAAAACCAGCCTAAGTTGAATCAAAAACTGTAAAAGCGTAGAATATTTTTTTAAACTGTTATATTTTACCTCAATAAGTTAAAGAGAGAAACATTCTATGATCCTCTGAATTTCAGTACATAAGTTGAAACTAATGTACATTTTACCTCTCCAAATTGAAGTTTATCTCTCTATCTTGAAGTTTTTCAACAGACCTCTGTAGTCGAAACATCAGTTCACAAGTCGCATTCAGTCGGTGACACAGTTGATCGGGCATCGGTCTCCTGTCCCTATACTTTACTGTACTTAAACTCTGTAAGTAAAATTTAATAAAATATTACCTCTGTTGCTCAAACAAATCCTAAGTTAAACTAATGGAACTTGAAGATACATCATAGTCCCATGAATTTGGAGTTAGTAAGCATCGACTGTCCAACCCAAAAAAAAAATTTTTTTTAAACAGTCAAGGTGAAGACACCGAGGTTGCTGTGGAAGGCCTACCTCCATGATGTCGTCGATCTCTTTGATGACCTCCTCGGCCGTCTTGACGGGCTCGGCGTCAGGGTTGAGGCCGCTCAGGATCAGTGAGTGCATGTCCAGGTCGCTCGCCACCGCCTCGTCCTCCGAGCTCAACTCCCCGTCGTCCAACAGAGTCTTGTCCTGGCGAGAACAACACAATAATTTATAATGTACTCTTCAGAATAAAAATTACAGGAATTTTATTGTTAATGGAATCGTAAACTCATCTATTCAGCGAACTGTGAAACAAAATGTTAAAGTAGATTTTTGTTATTATTGCAAACTATGGGGCCGTCCATAAATTACGTCATATGAAAATGGGGGGGAGGGGGTACAGATTGAAAATTACGGTAGGGTGATATGCAAGGAAGGGGGGGGGGGTCGGCTTTGTTGTCATTTAAAAAATTATGTCTTATATCAAATTTTGACAATAAAACAATGATAAATTCGTGCACAATTCAACTACATATTATCAAATAATTATCTAAGAAAATACATTAGACTATTTTCTGGCGTTGTTTTATAGTTTATTTTAGTTTATTTTACCATTGAGAAAGTCATTTTGGCTATATTTCTGAAGGTAAATTCAGATTTGCTTGGTCAATGCTTTTAGTTTATCAGGTAGCGTTCATCGTCAGACCAAGGTAAGTAGAAAAAGCATTATTTTTCCTTAAAACGGAGGTTTGTTTAAAATGACGTAATTTTTCTGAGGGGGCGGGTCAGAAAAATTATGATGGTAGAATGATTTTAGGGGAGGGGGGTTAAAAATGGCTAAAAAGCGATGACGTAATTTATGGACGGCCCCTATAATTTTACATCAAAAGGACAAAAATATCATCACGGTGTGTACGTTTGAAGCTTTTCTTTTTCTGAACTAAATACTGCAAAGGAAAAAACTTGAATCGGTATTGATCATAATTTTAAGGATTTTACTGTCTACATTTGACTTATTTATATATTTGCTTGGCAATGATTCAGAAGAGAAGTAATGTGAAGGGCAGAATTAGACAAAGGAATCAGCTTTTATGAGCAGACCTACTATTGATTTTGAAGGCTCATACAGCCTAAATCTTGGTAATAAGTGTAAAAATATCACGTTAAAATTACAAATAGAACTGTTTAATTTAAAGAAAAATCTGGATAATGATTAAAAACTTAAACATAAAAATTTCAGCAAAAAAAATCCATAGTCCACACATCTGCCTGAATCCCTGATAAAAGCTGATCGTGCAGATGGGTTTTTTTTCACTCCATTTTATTCAAACTAATCTTGAAAAGTTAGATTCGATGGCAAACCCAATACCTTTTCCTCCCCCAACACTACATGTCATATTTTAAAAAATCTAATTCCACAAACATCAACATTAAAGCTGACGATATGCTTTCATTTTGCTCATCACGTGGCTGATGTCCCTCTCATCTCAATGTTTTCACATGCACATCCTCAAGTGGAGCTCATTACGACGTGGCAGTGATGGACGACAACTGTGCAACCAATCCCAGCTGTCAGTCGCAGCATTATTGGACCTGATGTCAGTATTGATCACTGCAGCTGTCAACACAGCTCGCATGTGGACCTGTGATTCTACCCTGGGCGACTGTAAAGTTTACTGCTGGGGAAGAAGTTCAATTATTTTGTTTTCAGTATTAATTCTTTTTATGTTATTTTAGAGAAAGCAGTTGAAGAAAACATGTAAAACTAAAATTGAGGCTGAACATTTGTGGTTTATGTCCTACAATATTGATGCAAAGTTCTATCAAGCTTAATAGTTCATGACAATTAATTATAGAATTTAACAGTCATCTCCACCCTTGGGCCGAGTAGTCCATTGTTGCGCAGTCGGCAGTGTTAATCATACGGCTTTTATGCTAAAACATGGTCTTGTATTCCCCTGTTTCGGACACAGTTTTTCAACCGATTTTCTTGAAACTTGGTAAGTTGAATAGTTATATTAGGTTTCTCATACCTCAACATTTTGAAAATTTATCAAATATTACTTTCTGTGACGTCGCAAAATAACTCGATTTTCCTTAGTAATATTTCAAAATTTAGTAAAATTTTCAAAATTTCGAGGTATGAGAAACCTAATATAACTATTCAACTAAACACTTACCAAGTTTCAAGAAAATCGATTGAAAAACGGCGTCCGAAACAGGGAATACAATACCATGTTTTAGCATAAAAGCCGTATGATTAACATTGCCGACTGCGCAACAATGGGCTACTCGGCCCAGGGGTGAAGATGACTCTTCAGAGTCTGCAGTAAACTCTACCTTCGATTTTTATTCCCATAAGACTAATATTAAATTTGAAAAGTCCACTGCGCCTTTAATAATGGTTGAAAAATATTCATCTTTATGTCATTATATAAATTATAACACTAGGGGACTATGAAATAGAAATCACAAATGTAGAGCCATTTATTAAACTGCTAAAAACACACGTCCAACTTCAAACAAAAATTTTGAGAATACTTTGATGTTTATTAACCAAACAATCAATAGACCTAATAGGAAAATTTTTATTTCATAGTCCCCTAGGTATTGAAATCTTCTTTAAAATTATCTGAAGCTGAATCTTTTTCGACCAACATTAAAGATATAGCGGGTGTTCAAATTTTAAATTAGTCTTAATAAAAATTTAAGATGGCGGATACTAATGTTCAGCCATTTCAGTCGGTCACAGAAATACAAAAAATAAATAGCGGTGTAATCAGGCTTACCTTGTTTTCATTCAAATTCAGAGTTGGCATGTGCATTTTTCTGGCGTATGACTTTGACCAGTCAATCGGGAGAATGTTTCCAAAGTTGCCGGTTATTGTCCACCACATCCTGCGAGAAAAAAATAAAAACATGATAAACTCCTTTCAGGGAAAACCTTGTTTAATTTCCAAAAAGTACCATTAGATAGTTCCCAAACTAAAATTAGAATACAATGACAAGGCGATAATAGTTTGTTATTTATGCAACAAGTGAGCAAAGTTCCACATTGCTGCCAACTAAAGCTGGTTAGTAGGTTATGTTTAATATGTTGGTTATGTTTAATATGTTGATTCCCGATCGAAAGTGACGACAAGGACAATAGGTCGAATGTTTATACCCAGCGTTGCCAAATTGATCCCCGCTTGAAAAAAGTTACCTTGCTGGCTAATGCATACTGTTTTGTTCCTTGGTTTGAACACTGAAGTGTGCAAAGTAAATCAACAGTGCACAAAATGTGTGAAAAGTAAAAGAATACAGAAATCACATGTTTTGCGACGTCTATCGAGTGCGAAAACAACTGCTTTTTTCCCACCAGACGTAGGAAAAATCATTAACTAGAAAGACTTAAAATTAAGACTTAATTAAGCTGGCCATAATTCAAATTTCATCATTTGAAAGGGGAAATAAAACCAAAGCGTTGTGAGGAAACCTGATTCATTCGATCACTGAGCGCCTTCACAAAATAACAGTTTCCAGCCTTACATGGCGATGAGCCGGAGAGTATCTTGCGAGTTGAAGGGACCAACAAATCGATCAAATGTCCTAAGTATTAGTTAACTTATAAAATTCTATGTATTTTTTGATAATCAGACTATATTGATTTTTGTTTTGATTTTTTAATATAAATTATTTTCTAGTATAAAAATATTTCCTCAATAATTTGCTTTGGTAGAAGCATTGACTATGTACACTAACGTGTAGAAGATTTGTATGGGAAAGCTACTTAGAATACGTATGCTCTGTATTTCCGTATCTCGGTATTTTATAGGTATTACATATACGTTGTCTGGTGTCCTGGTCTGTCACCCTATAGAGAAAATGGGGATTTTCGATAAAAAAATGAAAACTGCCCAATTTATAATACGACGTATAACTTACTGTATATTTCTTATTTCTTAAAATAATTGTAGGCCTTTAGAATTAGCAAACAATTATTGACTGCATTAAAAAAAAGTGTTTGAACATTTCACAATAATTGAAACAATTTCATTTTGTGGTGTAAATAATTTCTGTTCAATTTATCTTCCAATCCGGCAGCAGTGATGAGAAATGCATCATAAACGCGTTGGGGATAGCGTTATTGTATTACACAGAAAACCGCAAGAGAGCATTGCAAGTACAGAACAATTCTTGTCTCTCTCTCCCTCTTGGGGTCTCACATTACGCTCTTCACCACATTCTGATCTGTATCTCTAGACGGGTACGGTAACTAATTAACGAGTTTTGTGCTGCGATGTAAATTGTACGGTAAAAATTTGCTTCTTGCTTATTTAAAAATATTATATGACTTTGTTTATTTATATAATTGAGCGGAGCGAGCGAAGCGAGCGTAGCTCCTATACTACACTCTGGCTTTTCATTTACAAGTACTCCTCCTGAACGGCTGGAGTGATCCTCACGAAATTTGGCTCGGTCATAGTAACCATCTATGGGAAGGTATAAATCTGAAATGGTCCAAATCGGACATAAGGGTTCTGCCCTACGGCCCTTTAAAGTTACCATGTTATTTTAATGGGAGAAATATTTTATTTGGTTTGTTTGCTGTGTGTTGATCATACAGCTGTTATAAGGATCAAATTAACTGCATACTGTTACTATCAGCTGTTTGTGGATACAGTAGTTTTATGTGAAATTATTGTTGTTTTGTTTCATTTAGTGGTTTGTTTACCTTTGTACGTGAATTAAATGCCAAGTTTACGGAGAGAAGGTGCAAATCTTGGACGACGCACCATTTATCTTGTGAACATACAATAGCCCGTCGCAGCAAACCTGCGTTCTAAAAAATTATTAGAGTATTACAGACTTGTGGCGAGTAAGCGCAGCGAACAACCTAAATCTGGCTACGAGTGTGTGCAGCGAATGAGCCCCCAAAAGGTGAGGGAGCGCAGCGAACGAACTAAATTGACTAAACTGACCCAAATGGCGAGTGAGTGCAGCGAACGAGCCAGACCCTGACGGCGAGTGAGCGTAGCGAACTAGCTTACTTGAATTACCTATAAAACATTTGCTTTTGTTGATTTAAAAAATAGTCGCTCCGCTCAATATTGCAAGCAGACAACTGCATTGTATACCTAGTTTATTTGCTATCGACAGCATTTAAATTATTGTGTCACAACATTTTCAGTACCGTACACTACTATGTTCGTGCAATCAACTACTTGACCTATAACAAAAATTAGAATTTTTCCTTCATTTGTATATGTTTCAAAATTGTTTTGACTTTGTAACAAGCCACGTTTAATTTTGTTAATACAACTCCACTCTACAATGGACAAACAACCTCCCGTCATAGTCAAATTTGAACGTTTGAGGTGTACAAAATATCTTCTCAGTTCTTAGTTTGTACACAAGGTTTTAAATTTTAAGAGGGGTAGGGGAATCCCTTAGGAGTCCACCGTTGCCGCCACCTTGGGTGTAAAATTCTAAACATCCCACTACACCTTTAGTATATGCCAAAAAGATGAATTTTATGTCATTTTAAATGAAATTTTAATACCTATGGCTCCCAATGAAATCAAAGGTTTTATGTCATTGATCGTTTGATTTATAAACAACAGAGTCTTCTTGAAATTTTTTCTAAATGAAAGTGTTTTTTTTTTCAGAATTTCATAAATCTCTCTATAATTGTGATCACAGTGTCATAGATATTACAATTTCCTTTAAAATGACATAAAGATAAATCTTTTCGACCAAAATTAAAGGCGTAGCGGATGTTTGTAATTTAACACTAGTCTTATTGGAATAAAAATCCAAGGCGGCCGGATCTGCAGACTCTTAAACTCTTTTTTTCTACAAAATTGTTTAACACTTTTAATTGAATTAGAAATTAAAACGGTTGTTGATGGTAAATGGGTTCTGTATACATTGATTGGTAAAACGTAGTATATTAACAGGAGAGCACATACAGGGTTAGGCAAAAGTCTGGATACCCCCAGTTAACTTTTTAACGCGTTGCAGTAGGAAAACCAAACTCGGCACATGTTTACAACATCAAAAACTGCACTTTTGCATCAACTACACAACTTTGCCCCTGCCCCCAAAATGGGGTATTTTGGGGGCAGCCCCAAATTTTCAAATGTAAACCCCTATCGAGTGACCCCTCATTTTAAACGGATTATCAAGAGAAATTGATTGGCACAAATCGGATGTCGATATCTCATCTCTAACCAAAATGGCAGCCATTTTAAAATTCGAGAAGGGTAAATTGACTTTACATTGGCTGCCATTTTGGTTAGAGATGAGATATCGACATCCGATTTGTGCCAATCAATTTCTCTTGATAAACCGTTTAAAATGAGGGGTCACTCGATAGGGGTTTACATTTGAAAATTTGGGGCTGCCCCCAAAATACCCCATTTTGGGGGCAGGGGCAAAGTTGTGTAGTTGATGCAAAAGTGCAGTTTTTGATGTTGTAAACATGTGCCGAGTTTGGTTTTCCTACTGCAACGTGTTAAAAAATTAATTGGGGGTGTCCATACTTATACTTGCTTGCCCATGTCAAATTTTGAAATGGCTGCCATTTTGGTTAGGGGTGAGATATCGACCTCCGGTTTGCGCCATTTAATTTCTCTTGATAAACCGTTTAAAATGAGGGGTCACTCGATAGGGGTTTACATTTGAAAATTTGGGGCTGCCCCCAAAATACCCCATTTTGGGGGCAGGGGCAAAGTTGTGTAGTTGATGAAAAAGTGCCGTTTTTGATTTTGTAAACATGTGCCGAGTTTGGTTTTCCTACTGCAACGCGTTAAAAAGTTAACTGGGGGTATCCAGACTTTTGCCTAACCCTGTATAGCCTAAAAGTAGAATAGGTAGGAGCAATTGGGAGCAATGAAAGAACAGAAATATCAACTCATTTTATAAATGCGGCACATTGCGCTGCATAGGTACTCCTAGTAACCAAATAATATCAAAGGACAATTTCAAATTAAATAAAGCCGCGTCCGCACTGGCCAAACATTTGTGGCGAACTTGTTCGGCGAACAAAAAAATCAACAAACATTCCTGACGAACAATTATTGGCCAAATGATTTACATTCTAAAAGGTTAATAAAATTACCGTAAAATATTCATTCACTCTTTCTTAAAACCCTTTGAAAATATGTGCCATGTGCTAATATTAAAAAAAGACGAGAGAAAGCAAACTTGACGGAGGGAAAATGGAGTATTGCATTAAACGAGCTCAAGTTCGTTTGTGCAGTTAGCACGCAAATGACAATAAACTGTTCATTAACTGTCATAAAATAAATATAATCAAATAACCATGATATAATCAGTTTTGCATTACCGATTGCCCCAGCCTTAAATATTTATATTCATACTCGTGATCAGTATCCTCTCCATTGTTTTCTGCTCGCTGTCGCTATGGAGATGTGGGATGATAAGATACACAATATGGCCGGGAGCACAATGGAACAATGCTTCCTCATCTTACCACAGCTTCTCTCCTTACATCTGACGCACCAGCCGTCAACAGACGTCAAGCCGTCTTGATGTTGGGCACTGATTGTTTACGCTCTCTGTGCAGCCTGCCATGAGGGTTGAGAGAAAAGTTGAGTGACGGAATTTTTCTGCAAGGTTGAAAAAGTACTACTACAACTCAATAAGTAGGCTACGTAAAGCCACGTCCGCACTGGCCGAACATTCGTGGCGAACTAAACACAAAAAAAATCATCAAAATATTCTCAACGAACAATTACCAGCCATATGATTTACAGTCTAAAAGGTTAGCAAAACGAACAAACAAAATTTCGGAAGAACTTTGTTCGGCGAACATGTTCGGTCAGTGCGAACGCGGCTTAAGGTTTTTTCCGTGTACGTAAGGACAATAGAATGGTAGGTTGGTTGCAACAAATTATCAGTGATCCAGAACAAAAGTAAAAGTTGTGTTTGCCCATGGTACGACGTTTCTAAATGATGAACAAAGTCATAACTAAAATTGCTGTTCGACACTTTCTATAAGAAGTGGACCTTGAATTTTATTCCATCAATTTCTTAATTCGGAAATTTCATCTAAATTATCAAAGTTATACCACGTAGGCTTAACACAAGAAGTATACATAGGTATGATGCTACCTAAGGTTTGGTTAAACCACGCCAAATTCAGAATCATCACCAGTTTGTATTTGTTTATGCTTGTCCCACTATTATGCAAATCGAATGTTTGCAAAATGACGAAACGCTGCGCTTTAAAGGCTTTAATCCCGGGGCAATGTTTGCGAAGGTGTCGCAACCTAGCGGCTGGGAGCTGAGATATGCTAATGAACCAGCTGGCCCTGTAGTGTGGGGTTACGATACTACGAGAGTCTGTACTAGGCCTACACAGACGCGACTACGGGCAGCGGGGAGCTGCGTGGGTCACGTGAGGTCACTCCTCACTGCAGCAAACCTACATCCGAGGCCTACCCGCAACCACATTATATGGGGAAATCATACAATGTACTGATAATTCTTCCGATCCTTACAGAAGATTACAGTATTGTTCGAAAACATCTCATGCATAAGAGAACATAATAATACTGTAAGACAAAGAACATATAATAAGACAATGTAAAAGTATTTTATTTCCTTTTTGATTTCTTTAGTATCTGATTAAAATTGGTTCTTGGCTCCTACACCTACTATGCCCATTAGGAAAATGTTACTTTCAGAAGGCCTACAGTGTATACAGTATAATATTTTATAATATTTTAGTATACACCAAAACTAATTTGAATGAGTTTCTCACTAGGCAACATTTCCATACACACAACACCAGAAGAAAAGGACAACTGGACATTCCACAGCACAGATTGGCTCTTACAGGTAATTCTTTTAAACTAAATTGTGTGAAATTTTACAATAAGCTGCCTGAATCTCTCCATGATGCTCCATTAACAACTTTCAAATCTAGAGTTTATAATTGGTTGGTTAAAAATCCTTTTTACAATATGAAAGAGTTTATTGATTCCCAAATAACTATGGAGGTTTTTTGGTTGGGTTTAGTTGTAAGTCTTTTACACTTTTGTAATTGTGACAATGCCTATTCCAAGATTGTACACTGGTCAATGGCAATAAAATCTCTGATTCTGATTCTGATTCTGAGTACTGACATACAACGAAACCTGCATTTAGGCCTACATTTTAATTCTGCTAAACTTTGGACAAACAAGTAACCGGGTGAAAGCCCTCCTAAATAATGCATTGGTCACATGGTGATGTTATGCGGCCTGCCATTGATAGCATATCGCGACCAGGTCAAAGCCCGAACTGACTCATACATTGCAAATCGTCAACCGACATCGGCTTGCTAAAAAGCTGTCTATTGACTATAGAGGAGGTTACGTAAGTTTGACAAAGTTTTTGATCATACCAATACGTACAAATTTTGAGAACGATACAATTTTCATTTGGCTTAAAGTATATTGATCTATATAGAAAATAGGTTTAAGATATTAAAATTATGGGAAAATAGAAGTGATATTTTATTATTTTTTATTTAATCTTACTATCAGCGTAACATGATTTGGAAAGGAAATAACAGACAGTAATTTTATTTTTAGGATGACTTATGATTTTAAAAAAAAAAAAAAACTTTGTAAAAAGTATTTACTGTATGCTTTAAAAAATACCTCAATATAGCAAAAGCAACAGGCCTGCATATTTATAATTTTTGAACTTACTCGTAACTAATAATCTAATTTTCTTTTGAGTGTTTTTTTCTTTTTCTAAAAGAGTATAACAGAGAGAGATTCAGTTGAAGTGAGGTGATCTATTATGACCTCTGTAGCCTTGACAGAGAATCTCGGGTTCTATTCTTGCTCAGCGGTATTTTTACAGAGCTCTCCTACCTCGGCTAAGTACGTTTAATTTAGTGTGATGGAATCATCCTAGCTAAGAGAGGTCCTGTCAGAAGTCAACAGCTGGTTCTCTTTGGGAGGTATAAGTTTAAGGTTTCCAGTTATTTTTACTGTTCAGAGTTTCATGTCTATTGTGTCCTACAACGTCCCAGATTTAAACATCTAACACTTTTTCTATTTTAAATATCAAGAAACATAAAATAAATTGAGAAAAATATTTTAATACAGTAACGCAAAAACAGTAGCAACAAGCACATTAGCGTTACGGCTCAGCATTGCAGTTATGGACGCAGTAAAAGTGCACCTGTTACACTACCTGAAGCTTCGATTGGATCAGTTTTTGTTCTGCACGAGAAGGTGCAAAATCGATGCACCCTCCCCCCTTCCCCCTACAGTTAAAGGGGGTAAAAGGGTGGGATGTTGCTAGGGTGACATCCCTCTCACTTGTCCCAACCTTTACACCCGACAACAAACCCCACCCCACCCTCCAAACCCCGGACCACAAACCAGCCACGGGCTGGCCTTTATTGCCAGATAAATTTTAACTCCCGTCCTTCAGTTTGTCTTTTTGTTCGTGTGACCTTTTGCCTTCGTTTTATATCTTTCAGTTTACAAAATATAGACTTCCCTTTCTTTTAAGGTCTTTAGGGCCTACCTAAAAATGGTAAAACTTGTTGATTATTCTCTCTTTCTCATAGGCCTAACATTTAACATTTTGTATGTCACTTTTAAAATGTACCGTAATACAATATTATTGTGTAAAGTTTGTTATAGTGAAATGTTTCTAGACATTCAAGACCGCAACCCCAATTTACATAATGTTAAAGCAATTATAAAGTAATAAAAAAAATAAATGAAAAAAATTCGACACCTTGAAATAAAGTTGCGTGTTAGACACCTAAACTTATGGAATGTAAATAATACAAAAATAACAAACAAAATCATAATATTGCACCATTTTACCAAGTAAGTATGTGAAATTCAAGTAAAAAAGCCTGTCGCCGTTCTAGGCAAAATCGATGGGAAAGAAAATCATTTGTCCCAGCCGAGAGTGGAACTTGTGAATTACTCCCCATCCGACGCACTGGCTCTACCACAAGTTCTACAGCTACAAAACTGGGCATCCAACGTTCCGATAGAACAAGGGCCGACAAAGAGCAGGTAAACAGGTGGACCAAACAATTACTGGTGAGGGGAGGAGGGGGGGCCAGCACGCGCTCGTCCGCACGCACAGCCACCGAGCCGTGACAACAATCGCGTCAGCTGATGACAACCGACGGTTTCCGGACAATTGTTGCCGATCAGCTGATTCCTGCGCGTCTTCGTCTTGCCAAAACTGTCAGCAGTGATTATGGGGTTGTAGTCTTTTACTTTGCTGAGTGTTTGCATTTACTTCATTTATGCCTTACTTATCAACCATCCTACTGTTGTAAGACCTTGCCAGCAACCAGAAGTTTTAATCACAAGGTACTTTTCTTTTCCATAAATATTGAATACAGCCAAAATAAAAATAAAATGTTTCTATTCTCAATAACATTTGCTATGGGTAAGGCAAGGGGTGCAAAGAGAAAAATAAAAGCCCAAGGTGAACCCATGACATAATGAATGGATAAATTTTTTTAAATAAAATTTCTGTCAGCTGACTAGGTGAAATCAGGGACGGATCACAAAATTTCAAACAACACATTTCAATGACAAACTGCATACAACAATAATAATGTATTATTGCTTTTTCATCGATTAAAATGTACCTTAAATTCAGGGAATTGGTCTACGTGAACGTAAGGACGTTACAAGTCCACCTAACTCAATAAGTACCTAACGCTCAGTAAGTGATAGAGTGAGAATTGGTATGCCTATTTTTCAACTATAATGTGCTGGATCTATTTTGTAAAATTTTGTTCATAACCCCGTTGCAACAGACTTTGTTATTCCTATTTTCCAAGCGAATGGGAACTGGTGACTGGTGCCTTTGTGACGCTAGGGTGAATGGAAGTTGGCACTGAACACACACAGGCGGGGGAGGAGCAAAAAGTAGGCCTGGGTTTAGAGGAGAAAGACAAAAAGAGAGAGAAAGAAGAATGCAGGCGGACAGGTCGGCCGGCGAGGCTTTCAACCATCCGAACAACACTGCTGTTCTGGAATTTACAGCAAAACTTTTACAGACTAAGAACAATAATAGACCTAAACGTATTGCAATAAAATATTAACACATTACTATTCAAAAAGCATATAAAATTATGTTTACAAAACAGTAAAATGTATTTACGTAGAATCATTTACGCCATTATACGGGCTAACATAATTCGTTGCACATTCTTTAGAATGTAACGAAAAGCTGCATCAGTGTTATTTACTGTTTTTAGTTCACGAGGTTTACGGACCTAGTTAATCTTAGGCCTACTTATTAACGTTTCGCACATGCGATATACCGTGTCCCAACAGCGTTTTGAAAGTATTCATTACAGTTTTTAACACACAAGCGTTATAAAATATAGTTCGCATGGAAACTTTCCACGATGTACTATGGACTCATTACAAATATTTTTCCATTACAGTCATCGCATGAAAAGTAAGCAAAGGCAATTAGCCAAGGTCAGTAAACCAGATACGTCTATTTCACGGTCAATAAACTTTGCTTTCAATGGATGCTGACGTCTAATGAGGCGTTTCGTTATTTATTCTGTTTTGATTAAAATTCTCGTGGAAAGTTTAGGAGATTTACATAACATAACTGAACCGCACCAGAACCGTTGATGACGGTGGTTACGAACCACAAGAGTAGGTTCCTGCTCGACAGGTTATGCAACGCATGAAGATATGTGGACACGGTTGATTGGAAAATAAATTCGTTCCAAAATTTGATATAAATTAGTTATATTCTTGATTACGAGTCTTGAAGTACAATCTTGTATTGACTTTATTGGGAAAATTGAGGGTTGCATTTTAGGTTAGGTCTTTACTAGTGGAGACATATAAATATAATTAAAATCTGTGACAGCAAATTACAGGCTTCGCCAACAAAACCGTTTTAAATTGTTCTAAGTCATATTCAGAATCAGTAGGCATATTCGTTTGGATTAGGCCTAACCAAAATGTGTTTTTATGTAGTGCTAGCTTTTACCCACGGCTTCGCTCGCATTGAAGCCAATTATGAAATTCCAAACAGCAGATTCCTTACATTACAAATCCGCTAATATTTGAAATTTTCATAGAATTTGTTGCTAAGCAACCAATAAAAATAAAATTCCATTTTCAGATTTTTTTACAAAACATTTTTAACTTGCGTAAAAAATAATTCTTTTAAAATAAAAAGTATCCTATAATACTTCTGATACCTCCAAGAAATGTGTACAAAGTTTCATGATGATTTCATGTTGAGTAAATTTTGTGTGAAAGTCTAATGCCGCGTCCGCACTGGCCAAACATTCGCGGCGAACTTGTTCGGCGAACACAAAAAAATACAAACATTCCTAACGAACAATTACCAGCCATATTATTTACATTCTAAAAGATTAGCAACGAACGAACAAATGTTCGGAAGAACTTTGTTCGGCGAACATGTTCGGCCAATGGGACGCGGCTTAACAAACAACAGGACATTCACATTTAATATTAGTAGAATTTCTTAAATAACTTCTTAAATGTTTAGTCATACTTAGACTTAAGTTTTGCAATTTTATTACGGTAAAATAGAATAGGAGTATTTTTAAAGCTGTAACATTTTAACGGTTAAATGATTTTGTCAAATAGGTTTTTTATTGGGCGGATGACTATATAGGCATACAAACTAATCCCAATACGTAGATGGGAAAATATGTATTTAGTTGGCGTCCGAGTTCCTATGACTACCGTGGATGCAATACGGTACACATTTCAGAATAAAATAAACACGACAGCAATTTCATTACAGAAGGTTTAACTTCATAATAAACAACAATGCGAAGTAGGTTGGAGGGGGTTGAAGGGACTATGTTGTGTAAGTGGGAGGGGGGTAAAGGGGTAACAACCGTGGAGGAGAGGGGGAGGGGTGGGAAGACAAATCAATATACAGGGTTGTCGGATGAGTCACCAGGCGCCACCCCCACCCTCTCCCCACCCTAACCACCCTTTCTGGATACCCACTACTCAAGACGACTGGGTGATATACGTAGTTCAAACTACATAATGTACCGTGACCAAGTACTTTCTTTATCGAACTCTACGATTTACGGTACCATTTTATGTATAATAGTACTGAAATATAAGTTTTTAAGTGGATGTCAATTTGGTTTAGCTAGGGCCTAATTTTTCAATGTTAACAGTACTGAAAATGTTAATAGATCTTGTGTAAAGTGTAATCTTCCACTATACTAACTAAAGGGACACCGCCTAGTTTTCTTCGGCTCTATGGGGTAACGGAATTAATTAGGAATGATTTATGTATTTACAGTTGTATTGGTAAGAAAATACGATAGACAAGGGTCTACGTCTACGCTATACATATGGTAACAGCAAGTATATTGTATAGGGGAGGGATTAAAAATAGTGCGTTTATAATCGGCCTATATTTAAAAAAAGGAACACATTTATTTCATTCACGTCAATCAATCAATCAAGTAATTAATCCTTCCTTCTTTTAGCTGCATATACGCGTTTCGTCACAATGCCATCTCAGTCTCCTTATTCCTATACAGGCCTACATTCTCCACTCTGATCGAGTTGCATCTATTCGATAAAAAATAACGATTCTACAGGTGGTAGTGTATGTTACACGTAGTTTATGTGGATCACTTGTGATTTTAAATTATATTTTGTATACTGGGCTTGTATGAAACTGTAAAGAAACTCTTAGACCCTACGTTTTAACTAAATTGATGCTGAGGCCTAGGGCGTAGTTACAATTTTATTTGAATGGCTGAAATAAAATAGGCTAACCAGCAAAGCAGAAAAAATAAGGTATTTTACTGACTTGACTAAATCCAATGTCAACAGAATATGTCGTCGATAAAGTAGGCGGAATGTCAAAAGCAGAGAGAACAAATTAATCTAGCAGAAGTGGGTCGAGCCGTTTTATTGGTCCGCATAAATATCAACTCTAATGGCAAAATTCCAAGCTGTAACATTATCTTGAGGCTGGTCAACATTCCAAACAGACCCTTTTAACTTTCCTTTTACGCCTATACAATAATTACAATGATTGTTGAGTTTACTTCAACTTCAGTTTGATACTTGCAACTCTGCACTTCGCCGAGACAGGGTTTCTTGTTGATCTTTATACTTTAAAAGCCTTATAATAACTCATTTATTTGTTATATTGTCTGGCACTTACAAACTGGGTATCATTAGTTAGATAACTTAATTTGTCAACATTTTTGTCTCTTGTAAAATGTTGATAAAATTTACCGGTTTTAAGATAGTTGAGTTTAAATTTTTTTTAATGGCAGTTATTTAAAAAATAGTGATCGGAAAAAAATTAATTATTTTCCTGAAAAGGGTCATTGGTATGATAAAGGATCATACCAAATATGAACAGAATACAACCATCCGTTACGGAAATAAAAAAATATTAAAAACAAAATGTCGGCTATCGGCATGACAATGCATTTTAGACAATTCTTTGTATGATTTAGTTTTTGTTTGATTTTACCAAGGAACAAAAAATTTATAAATTTTTGCCCGAGACTTGCATTTGAGTAACTTAATTAAAGTATTGGTCTCTAACATCATGTATACATCATGCCTAAGCCCTATAATTCGACTTGATCTTGAAATTGTTCGCATAAGCTAACTTAAATCAAAATGTTTGTAGGTAGTAGTCATAGCTCAGAAAAAACATCAAGGGCACCATCGTCCCACGGGCATGACAGCCGTCTGGATCAAAGAGCAGACATGTGCCTGGCATTAGCTCTTTTTGCACCACCATCTACATTTCTGCAATTAGAAGTTTTTACTGTGGCTTAAAAAGCCCCGTTATCACTTTTCCTTCAGTTTTTCCTTAAAAATTTGCAAATGCATTAAGAATTTCGCATCGATAGAAAAATCTTTCCGACTACTGAAACATTCTTTCAAGAGGCAAATCGACGTAAAACAAACCACAAAAACTGTCTTGTTTGCCACGACAGTCTCCGTCACATCTATTCTCGCAGCATAAACATGTGATTCTGGTCGATCTATTTTGATGACGGAAAGCCGAATGTCGATCGCTTGAAATACACGATCGCTCTTCAACTGTTGGCAGCTGCGCAATTCTTTGATCAGAGCCAGTGCGGCATGGAACCTGTTTTATCTTGGCGAGAAAAAGTACACCTGATGCATCACCGACTACCGAGAAATGGCAATGTCCTGTCCAGTTCAAGTTCAATGATGTACAAGTACTCTCCACTGTTGGATGACTTTGTTCCTGAAGAGTGTAATGTCTGAAATTCAACACAAAGTTACGAGTTTATCAAATTTATTCCCATATGAATTGGTGAGTGCTGACACATTTAATTCCACAGTAGAAAACAAAGATTGATATAAAATTATAATGATTTGCAAGACCACTTTAGTTAACTTTGAACTGTTAAAAAATATCGAAAGACACATAGATACACGGATCTGCAGTTAGGTGTTCTATCAAATTACATGACAAAACTATGTACATGTTGGGGTTTAGTTCATTCACTCTTCTACGCACATTTCTCATGTACAAACTTTGAATTGATCTGCAACAAAAACTCTCTGGACCGCATAATTAAGTGACTGAAGAAGAATCTACGGGTTCGAAGATGATCTCACGACAATCATTATTCGAGAATTAGTTGTTTATCTATATGTACTATTAATGTAAATTGCTGAATAAGCGAAATGAAAATGGGCGAAATAAAACTTCAAATAGCAAGTAATTTGAATATGTTGTAAGTGTATTTTTAGAGTCGTTAATGTAATCCAACTAATCAACCATTTTTCTCAATCCATCAAAATGTTTCAGGCTCGATTTTTTTGAACCGGTTGATCAGAGTGATCAGAATATAACCAACTTGACTGGTTTTTAATCAGCAATCAGACATTAATAGGAGAAAACCTTCCAATGAACAAACCTTCACGGCCGACTAATTCAACTAGGTCTTGTTTAACTCTCCAGACACAAGTGTTGAAGATGCGTCTAGAAGGCCATAGAAGGTTCCAAGGGGCTTCTTTATGACTCCAGAATTGCATTGCTGAGAGGCTGGGGAAAGTCGTTTGCCGAAGGCCGACTCCTCGTGGCCCGCGGAATTTCGTAACATTCCGATTAACTTTACAACCTACGACTTTTACCATAAGTGGAAAGCCATGACTGTATAAAGTAAGATTTGGTTTGTAAACCTAACCTTTCAGGTGATACATCATCGTGTAAAAAAAGAGGTTCTTTTTTCTATTTAACTTCCCATTTGGGTTCATTATCGTAGAGTTGAGGACGTCTCATAAAAATTCGTCCAACACTTAAAGGGCCTAAAACTCCGGTTCATCAGAGCACGACTGCTTCGAAAAATGTGTGAAAGCTCTGAGAGGGTAAAACCAAAACTCCGAATTGTTATGTTCCGGAGCAGTCTTTGGATTAGGATTTTTCGAATGAAAATGCTTCGGAGTAGTGCTTTGTAGTCAGTGTAGGCTTACCATGCTGCAGAGTACTCAGCCAGTGTATTCAGTGTAAGCTACATGTCAAAGGGGAGGATACGCTAACACCAGTTTCACGGCGAATTGACCACTCAGCTACCACAAGCAAAAACCTTCAGCTACCTACTTCAGGGACAACCCCAAAAAATCAAAGTTTGATACAAGAACAAAAAGGACGAACAATGTGCCCCTAGTTCACTTCAGATCTAGATACGGGTTAGCGCAGCAGGTGGGAGGGAAAAGGAGGTGGGGGGAGAAAAGTGCACATGTTGTCCCGGAAATATCACGTTACCCCCCCCCCCCCCCCTCATCCATATGGGAACAGAACAGTTTACGCAGAAGGTCGCAGTGACGCAGTGGCTTTTACGATCAGTGGAATTGCTTGGATTTTGTTACTCCAATAAACTGACACAGTTGTATCTTTTTATCCTGTACAACATAACACTTTTTCACAACTCCTAGAAGAACAAAATTTTCTCTCTTTGGCTTTTCAACGAACACGATTCTTCTTTCTTATCTTGATGCAAGAGCTCGGCTCAATTATTGGTCAGAGTATCCCGCCTTCTTCACACGGCTTCATAATCACCTCCCATTATTGTACCAGACCCTCGAGTAGTTTTGACGCGATCATTATATAATTCCTCCGCACAGACATTACGGTCTCTATGATTGTCTGGTTGAAGCGTTATCGCAGCCATATTTAATTATTGCTACATCCTATAAAATATCTATTGGGAATATTAGGCCTATGTGTTATTTACCAGCAGGTTAGGCATTTTAATTTCCTGAGTGGAACAACTCGATGCTTCTATTAAGATAAGTTATAGTTTATACAACTTTCTTTCACCGAGCGTGTAACCATTAACTTCAGTCAACTTTGTTTCAATCAATTGTCCAAAACATAACATTTGCTAAAAAAAGTTGAATACTAACAATAATGTTTTATAAAATAAAAGTAAAGGGGTGAATACAATTTTGAATCGCCATTTTATTTAGATTAGAGGGTTAAGAGTCTTCATCACCCCTGCGGAAAACGTCAAAAACATGCGTTCGTAGTCCCCTGTTTCGGACGACATTTATGAACCGATTTTATTGGAATTGGTCTCAAACTGGTCAGAAAGAGGGCCTGCGTGGTTCTTGTACCTCATAATAATAAAAAACGTACTCTGTAGTACTTAAAAATACAGTTAAAAAAGGAGAAAATTACTAGATATTTAACATTTTTTAAAAATACTTTTAAGAAACATTATCGAACTATCAAGGTACAAGAACCACGCAGGCACTCTTTCTGAACAGTTTAAGACCACTTACAGTCAAATCGGTTAAAAAATGTCGTCCGAAACAGGGGACTACGAACGCATGTTTTGAGCAAAAACGGGGTCTGCGAATTCGTCCGTTCGAGGCGCTACTAGCCTTTTCGCAAACGTCGTCTTTTTCACTAACACAAGCACACACACACAAACATTATCGCATTATAAATCACTCAGTGATGTTGGGGTACACATTCCTTGTATTTATTTGAATACTTCTTTATCCATCTAAATTACTCGTACAATTCAATTTTAGAACACGTGTGTTTATACAGCACTATGGTTCATTGGCGATTGTTTTTTATGTACTCAAGACGAGCAGTACATTATTTGCACTATACAGTACTGGTTTTTACAGTACATAATACAGAAAACTAGTAATGTGTAAGTTTATTTTCAACTTCTCACAGATGAGATTCAAATTTTAATCTTACAAACAAATAGCCTAAACAGTTCATCAATTTTTCTAATGGCAGTGTTAACAAATACTGTAACACGAATACGGTTCCGCCTAATACTACCTGAAGGAAATTCTTTTTTATAAGGCCGGCGACACACTACTGGACTTCCCATCAGACCGTATATCGGACCAAGCATCGTACCGAACATTACATCGTAAAGGGACGTAAATTTACTCCGAACATTTTGCCGAGCAAGTCATCGGACTGAGCATCGTACCGTACATTACATCGTAAAGGGACGTAAATTTACTACGAACATTTCGCCGAGCAAGACATTGGAAAGAGAATCGTACCGTATACATTACATCGTAAAGGGACGTAAATTTACTCCGAACATTTCGCCGAGCAAGACATCGGACCGAGCATCGTACCGTACATTACATCGTAAAGGGACGTAAATTTACTCCGAACATTTCGCCGAGCAAGACATCGGACCGAGCATCGTACCGTACATTACATCGTAAAGGGACGTAACGAACATTTCGCCAAGCAAGACATCGGACCGAGCATCGTACCGGACATTACATCGTAAAGGGACGTAAATTTACTACGAACATTTCGCCGAGCAAGACATCAGAAAGAGCATCGTACCGTACATTACATCGTAAAGGGACGTAAATTTACTTCGAACATTTCGCCGAGCAAGACATCGGACCGGGCATCGTACCGGACAAATCCACCAAGCGAGGTGAAGGAAGTTTATAGAGGGATAGGGAGAGCGTGAGTCAGGGCCCTAGATGATGGGGTGGAGAAGGGAGGGGCTTTCCATCCCGAGCGTTCGGGGCCACGCTCGGTACGGCGTTCTTACCCAAAATTGACCTTGACACACTACCGTACATCGGACCGTACACCTGACCAATCTTTTCTTTGATGTTTCGCCCCAAAACAGCCTCCAGTGCGCTTGGTCCGATGTACGGACCCCTGACACACTTCCGGACTTGCTTTTTGTTTTTGCTCGGTACAATGCTCGGTCCGGTGAAAAGTCAGGTAGTGAGTCGCCACCTTAAAAGACAAATCCCTCACTCATTCATTACTAATCCTCACATTTTTTCGTTACGCAAAGAGAGTTGAAATTTGTTAGGCCTACACTGATTTGTTCAGTTCTCAATAGGATAACGTGATGGTGAAGCAATTAAAACGCAAATAAATCTTAGGCAGTTCTGTTTATAAGGGAAAAATGATTTATTTTATTAGGGAAAAATTATCTCATCTGAGCAGATTTCATCATCATCCGGAGAAATTTTTTAGCCTATAGTTGTTCTAATAAAATACCGACAATTGCGTTTGAATTTTCAAAATTATTATGATCGGCTTATTTAATTACTATATTTAATTACTTTGATTATGTATTTTATTCTTAGACTCTGGGCCAGAGTCTCATTGACCACTATTTAATTAGAGCCTTCCATGGTCTGAGAGAAAAGAGGTACGGTCGCACATGTCATTCAAATTACAATTATTTTATACTGCTTTACAGAAAAAAAAAACATTAAAAGTAAAATCCAGTGAAGCCATTATGCTGGACAAATTTAACTTACTGTTGTAAAAAAGCGGCACCGAAAAACACAGCTAGATGTTTCGACTTTCAAACACTGAGGCTAGAAACATAAATAAAAACAACTTCATGGTTCCAAGCAATTAGTAAACAAAATTGTAATTTTAATTGGGCTATTTAATTAAGTATATTACGAGTTATAAGTATAGGCCTACTAGTATAACTCTTTCATAGTTCGGTTAATTCGAATAAAATTATCAATATAGGCCCTATACGCAATTTAGCATACATTACAAGAGGTTGATTATATGTCCTTTGTTAGTGGGTGTCAACTGTTTTTGGTGTGCGGGGGTTACCTCTATACGTTGCGTCAGATTAGCCTATTCCAAAGAAAATAATTACTTTAGTTCCATCATTTTAAAATTACTTATTTTGTTTAGTTTCTGTATTTTCTGATCATTCTGGTTCGCGAACTCATTCAAGTAGATACTGCCTTACACCCCTGAACCAAATCTAATCTAAATCGGATGTTCCGTTCAAACGCTATAGCTAATATAATAATTGAAAACCATTAATTAATTGTAATCGCTGTAAAATGTTAATCGGCTATATTGAAATGGAAAAGTTCGAGCCTAGTAATAATAATTTTAAAATACTCTTCAAATGTAGACAGGAAAACGCTGCAACAGCATCGGACTGGCCGAACTCTCATTGTAGCGAGTCTGCGCGTGCGTGTGTGGGACGTCGCAGTCCGATGTTTTTAGAAATGTACCCGCGCCTCACCCCTCGCCCTAGTTGGGCGCACCTGACTGTACTAGGACAGTTGTAATGGAAATCAGAGTGTACAATGGATATTTTGCCAAAGGTGATGAAGACTCTTAAGCGATAGCCAATGCGGCCAATGTGTGAACAGACATAATCACCAACAGGTTTAGGCCAATTCGACCAAAGGATTTTCAACTGGATATGTACGGGAGATATATTATGCTTGTGGTTACGGTAACACGGTACTATAATAACAACATATTAAATAGTACATATGTAACTGTTATACTGTTTAAGCAAAATATTCATGTAATTAATTATTTGTTTACTACAAATTGAGCTATAAAATTAATTTTTAAACTTAAGTTGTAACTAGTTTGTAGAACTATTAACAACTAGATATAAAACATGTCTCTACGAGACTTCTAATGTAAAATTCGAGGGAAACTCGATATTTTTTCCCAAGTAACTGCAGTCTGAGCTCCACGTCTGGAGCAATTAAAGTTGGAAACGAGAGCGCACAAGAGGCATTTGCTCATTGTGGTTAAAGTGCTGAAGTAGCAATTGCAGGGGGAGGGGGGTGGAACGTCCGCCATGTTTAATTCTTACGTGCTTAAGTGCATAAAGGACTCAAGAACCGACGAGGACGGAATTGTCTTAACTCTCTGGATATCCGAAAAGAAAATCATTTATACCGTGACTTATAATGCCATCGGAGACTACTTTTCAGACTACTAAACTCTTTCATTGTGATAAAAAATCATATAAAATAAACATTTATTTAGAGTGACTGGATACTTAATCTAACATTGTTCCATTTACTAACGTAGAGGTCAAAAATAGCCTTAGTATACTCTTTAAAATTTTTATTTTACTTATGAAACGATGATACATGACTGTACTATGATTTGAATATATTTATGCATATGAATTAGTTTCATCTAGTCTATCAGTTATACAGTAGTTGAATCGGGTTCTAAATGTTATAGTTAATTAGTGTACTGAACGTTTCAAATGTTATGACCTATATTCATGAATATTAATCGTTCCATTGTACTTCTCATGCGTTATACTGGCAATTGAACGTACTCTAAAACTGATGCTTTTAATATTTTCGAAAAGTAAAATGTATAAATTTTGGTGAACCGTGAGTCAGTAAAAAACTTGCTGTCACAAAACCCTTGAGCCCTTTGCTACCTATTGTGTAACAAAGTAATATTTTCAAGGCTACTGAACTTATTTTCATATTTTTGTCGAGTGAAATGTACAGGTCATGGTTATTGCAAGGTATTGGTGAACACACTGAGTCAGTAAAAGGTTTAAACTCGCTGTCGCGAAGCCGTAGATAGGAGCCCAAGGCTACCTATACTTACTGTGTCACAAAGTAATATTTTCAAGGCGACTAAAATAGTTGGTTCAGATAAAAATGTGTTGGCTATTTTAGCGAATTTCCCTATAGGGAATACGCTATTACGGTAGTAGCTGCTTAATCTATGGTAGTAGTCACGGTAAGACCTAAGCCCGGGACCATGATACTTTTTCGTTTTGAGGTCCCTAGAAGCCAAAAACACCGTTCGTTCAAATTGATATATATGTGTCCGTGAACCCGATAACTTTTGAACGGAACCTCCGATTTTTATGAAATTTGGTACAGGGGTGTAAGCCAGCATCTACTAGGTTGAGTTCGCGAACCAGAATGATCGGACCATTGGAACGGGGTTTTATGAGGTTTCAAAAGGGTTAAAAATGGGTTTTTGGCATTTTTTGACCTTAATTTTTAAAATTCATCAATTTTAACTGAAACCATTTAAAAGAACTTAAAAAACAAACAATTTGGTATTTTGAATTTTTATCTTAGCATAACTGGTTACGGGGAAAATCAAAAAATGTGTTTTCCATGTTATTCTTAGGGGAAATCAAGAAAAGCCTATATCTTGCTTATTTATTGACATAACTTAATCAAATTTGGTATGTACATTATCTAGATAAGGTTTAACTTATACTTGCTCACAAAACCCATATGGCGGCAAACCTACATACTCACCCCCATGGGGTTTATGGGGAAAATAAACAGAACAACATAACCTTATAAAATTTGGTATGTACAATCACTAGGTTTTATTTAAGTTATATTTACCAACTAAACCCATATTATGGCGGCAAACCTACATACTCTCATCCCCATGGATTTTATGGGGAAATAGAAAATATACCAAAATTCCATTGGAAATTCGCTGAGTACGCAGGTCTGCTGCGACGGAGGTATTTTAAACTTCGCAGTTGTTCAGTAGGCCTAGCTAATGTACATTTTATCAAAGCCATAAGATCTATATAAGCCAGTGATCAATCATCATCAATCAAAACCCCAGACAAAACGAATTATTGGCTAACTTTTACAACTTATAATAATCGTGAAGATAAATTTCAGTTTAGTACATAATTTTCTACTACATTGGTATTCAATGAACCATAAATCAGAAATAAAATAAAATCATAACTATAAACGCCACAAAGATATTTTACTTAATTTAAACATACTCAAACAAGAAATTACCATTAGTTTATGAGTGTTTAAACAATCAAGACATTCTCTGCCCTACCGTTTTCCATCAAGTCCGAAATTAATCGCAAATAATATTGACATCCAATTAATTGAGAAGAATGAAAATTCAATAAAACCGTTTCAAGCATGGGCTGATTTGTAGAACAGCACGTTAAGTAATTTGTTGGCTTTAGAAAAGAAAAAAACAGTGATTAAATCAAGGCAAGACCGGATTGAAATTTATTTTTATGGAAAATCAAAATGAAGAGACTTGTCTCCGTAAAACCAACGGGGGGACATGATGGAAGAGATATGAAAGCGTCCCAGATCTACATAAGTAAATACATTACTTTATTGCTAATTTTTCACCGTGTGCATAACTGTTCTTAGTTGTAAATACTCACTATGGTATGAAAAATGTAGACCCTATACTTTAATTGGGTAACAACCAGTAACCAATTTACAAGCGTTGACTAATTTTAATAAAGAAAACTTTTTTATAAGTTTACGTAAGTTGCGGTAAAACTATTTAACTTAAACTGTCCAGCAACCGTGGTAAAGTTATACTGAGATATCTTGGTAATAGTCAATTTGACGAGGAAAGATATAAAACTATCGCGCCTCGCCCCGGAAGACTCGAATTTTCCGATAGTTTGGTCTCGCGTGTTTTAGTTCTGGGGCATTGTTGAGAGCCAACTAACAATTACCCCCCCCCCTCCCCCAGCATTAGTGTTAGTAGTCTATTGTTGTCACACAACCAGGCGTTCTTAACCACTGATTTTAAAAGATAAATGTTTCTTTTCATTGGTCCACACATACATTAGGCCTTAATCTGTTCAGTGAGATGGGATAGATAGTCATCAAGAAAAATATTAACAACTACCGGTACCTATTTATCATCGAATCCTATTCAATGACAACTAAATAAATATTCTATTTTTTTTTTTTTTTTTTTTTTTTTTTTAAGGCATACATTATTTACTTACTGAGCACCAGCACACAATTGAGAAGGATGAAGCTACTTACCTGCAACAAAAAAATAAATGCATTACGTTCATGTTTGAAGAAAAGTTGTATTAGTTTTAAAGATAAAATGAGTACTCACTTGAATATAAACACAAATACCCATTACAGAATGGATGCAAATCATGCCCACAGAGGCACAAGACAAAAACCTTGTAAAGAACATTCAAATGGAAATGGAATTTCAATAAAATTTGTTATGCTCCGTTAAAAAAAGTCGGAAATAGGTAAGGAATTATATTAAATTTGCTTCCTTCTTACCAAATGGATCAAAGATGCGAATATTAGATACCAAAGGTTTTTATGGGAAAATAAAAAAAAAATATCGTGGGATGAAATCCCATTAAAGTTATTAGAAATGTAGGATAAGTTCAGTTCATAGAGTAGAATACGAGTGTTCTGTATTTGTGAGCTACCCAGATGTACTACAGCTTTTATTTTACCCATAGCACATTCCTTGGGGCCAGCAAAACCTGCCCGTTATCACTGGGTTATGCTCTTGGAGCCTTGGAGGAATCATGGACCGGCGTTATGGGCCTTGAAACTGTCATAAGACGTAATAAAATAACTCTCTATGATGTACGTGGCACACTGGCGTTCGTTGTCAACTTTACTGTGAGTTATGCACTCTCACACGCCCTAAAGTATTCTATATTAATAAATAATTTATCAAGCCATGTTTTACCCATTGAAATATTTACCATTGGTTATCAAAATTCTGCTTCCAAAATTATTTAACTATAAAAAATAACATGCAAACACTTAAGTGTAAGAAATTACCGTTTTATATTCACTTTAGGCTACTTTGAGATCAAGTGAATATCGATGTAGGTTGTACTGTACTTAATGAACCAACAAAATCTCTTCAAATTCAGTATTTTGGGAGAAATTTTTTGTTGGAAATTTAAATACCTAAGGGCGTTTGGCGATCAAATATATGCTAAACAGTATTATAATACGATACTGAAGTAAAAGAAATACTTAAACATTGTTAATGGAATTCCAAAAAAATCGATTTATAAACACTAATAGAGTATTATCTTCAGGTGCAATAGAACAATTCCCATATTTAATTCTTCACTTTAAAACTGAATAAACTTTAATCTACTGGAGTTTCTATTGAGGTTTAAAACCTTCATTAGAAGTGTGAGCCTTAGGCCAAATTTGTTCGGAGGGTAATTTAGTCGTCTTCATCATCGTAAAATTCCCCACCTCCGCCGTAAAAGTTTACGGCCGTTGCAGTCGGCGGATATTATCAGTCTCAATATAACGTTACGACTTTGGAAAGTGGCGTAATCATTTTCAGAATGCCCTACAACTCGACGCAAAAATGTTTTAAATACAGTAATATAATGAACAAAAGGAACTTGACACAAAAAATGACATATAACATTTCCATATAACATATAACATTCACGATTTAAATTTGTTTCAAAGAGAAGTAGATCTTCAAAAGTATGAACCCTAAATTTTGTCCGCCACAAGCTGCAGTTCAAGAGTACACTGTGCCATATTGTCGCCAATTCTGCCACTTAAAACCCTATAATATCCGCCAAGGCCGGTCGCTCTAATAAGGACGTGCAAACTGTGCGGCTCCCCCACTGAAACAATCGTGGGCAACATAGAAAAATGTTGTAGGACGCCAAAAATGGTTCTTGAAACTAGTCATGCCTACATTACACAAGGGTTAAAACCTATTGGACACTGCTGCTGCGCTGCATAGCAGGATAACAAATGAAGATTTGTATTAGGAATACTGTAGGTAACTATACAGTTTAACTGTGCTTTATTCCTCACATCTACCGGTCGAGGTCGTATTAATGCATTGGTAAAAATTCCAAATAAAAGTTAAATTTGGTAATGTGAACAATTAATACATAATAATAAATTGAAAATACCCCCGTCGCAGCAGACCTGCCTACTTGGCGAATTTCCAATGTATGTATAAAATCAACACCAAATTATGATAATCTATGATATAATAATCATGGGAATAAAAAAAATATAAAATATTTAATGGAATTCTATACTATAATACGAGCAATTTCTGAAGGGATGTGTGTTCCACGATCTCGAAATCTAGCTGTTAGATTTTGCTTAAACTTTGCATTTAAGAGTGTTTTGGCCCAAAAATAAGTTTAGAGACAGCCTCAACCCCATAAAAAATCAAATTTGGTCTAAATTTAAGTTTAAAATCGTAATTTTTAACATTGGTCTTATGGGTTGCTATTTTGGTAACGAAATAACAACGAAAAGTAAACAAAAATAGAGGAACGTTAAGCAGTCTTTTTAGAACAGCTGTTAACTGTGAAGAGGTATAGTTGGTTGTTGGTGGACATTTAATAGCTATATTACCATGACACTAATACATTAAAAAATAAATTAAAACCAACGAGCAAGGCTCGTTTAACCTGGTACCATTGACTATGTACACTTAGTGTACAAAGTCAATGCTGGTACTTATATTTATAAGTAGATTTTTTGACTATTATTCAATTTTTTTTACAGTATAAGGTAAAAAAAGTGCATATCAACACTCAAAATCATTGCCGAGCAATGAACGACTCTCTATCTTTATACATTTATTTACTCGTTTGCCAATTGCAGTATTTAAAGATTTTTGGGGTCTGTGCTTTACTGAGTAAAAATGTTATACTGAATTTTTTAATAAATGTTAAAAGGGTCTATTTAGAGTAGCTGCATTTTCAATTGTTGTAACCATTTATATAAATTTTACTTTGTCTAGTTAAAATAAATTGTTTTTAGAAGATTATTGAGAACTAAATAGACTAGCCTAATTTAGACAAGAATTTAATTTTTTCGACGTGTTGCGAGTGGATATAAATACAATTTAAAAAAAAAACGCACTGAAATTACACCAAACGCAATAAAACTCTTCGATAAATCAAAACAAAAAGATGGCATGCCCACATCTGCGAGCGCCTCATTATGGGAGTGACCGAAATTTACTACAAGGCCGTGAATTAGAGAATTACGCGGTTCGAGGAGCTGCGAACAACTCAATCGAGCGACAAGGCATCGACAGTTGCTGCAAGCTGCTAGAACGCTCTTGAACACTACTTTAAGCAGATCCGCGAATTTAGCGATCAATGCTTCGTGTGCCGTGAAGAGCACTCACTCCCGATGATCAGGTCGCTAACACAGGGTATATATCCCGCAGCGTTGTGAAAATGTTTTTACGTTTTAGGGTGGTTTTCTACTGCTGTTATAAAATACAAAACTCCTGTATTATAAGTATTGGAGGATATTTTTGGATTGGAAAAATTCAAGAGTAACTTAATAATGAGAAATTTTGACCGATTTTGATTGCTGAACTTGATCAGATGCAATCAAAAATGATAAGTTCTCAACTAAAAATTGACGGTGACGCTGCCGGTCTCTAGCGGCGTTTGGAGGAACTACCTGAGGGCGGTTTCTGCCCGAGGACGTCGCGTCAGAAATGAAGGCGCTACGCGACTTGCTGTTTAAATTCATCGGTGATTGATCTTCAAGATTAATGGTGAGATAGAACCAACTGCATTGAATGTTTTTCTTATTTAAATCCCCTCGTTACAACAGGCCTGCGTGCAAAGAGATTTCCAACTCGAGTTGGAAAATTTTTATTTTTATTTTGTTACCTGTCATTATATGCGTCAACCTCTTAGCCGGGAAAATCTTTTTAAATTCAAATGACGGTACTTAATCATTTGAAAAAATGCAGGAGTACTTATGAGTAAGAATTTGTTGGCTTATTGCGATTGTATAATTAATCGTTACTTGTTCTAATAAAATGTAACGGTCTCTCCCGTTAAAAAAATTTACGGCGACGCCGACATTGCCTGCCTGTCTGGCAGCTGGATACACTGCCAGCCAAATAAAGTGCGGCGATGTGATCTTTAAAATTAGGTAATTATTAGGTGATGGGCACGGCTGTCGCTGCCTGAAAGTGCTGCACAACATAGAACTGTACGTAGCCCTCGAATTTCCAATCAAATTTGATGTTTAAATGTAAGCTGTAATCACAGAGTAAGGAACCTTTACAGAGTGCTCGCTGCGCTGCGTTTTCGCGTCAGTCATGACGCGCCTCGTAGTGGCGCTACTGACGCGGTGACGCAAAATGGCGGAGACTGACGCGGAGTTGCCAATTCGGACACCGCACCGTGCCTCGCGTCACCGCGCCGCCGCAACACGAGCACCGCACCGGGCCGTCCGACCACCTTTACTTTACTCCGAATTCCCGAGCTCGATTATTTGGCCAAGTTGCAATGGGGGTCATTTGTACAATGTTAGATATTTGACAATAACTAGCAGACTAAAACAGAAATGCCAGCTGCCTCACTTTAATTAATATTTTGAGTTACTTGCAATAGTTGAATGTAATCATATAACGAAAGCTTCATTTAAAAGTTACATATTAACGTAATGGACAAAAATATTTCAGTTTAGGCTTGAGAATATTGCAAAAATTTTAAAATCTTTTATTTCATAATCACAATACGCACCTTCAGTATTGAGAATTCCTTCATATTTATTTGAAAATAAGCTCATATTAACTATAAAGAAATTTGTGCACTAACAATAAAAATCAGCTATCATTTTAACAACATATTTAATCAGTACCGTATTAAATTACACAAGTAAATACAAATAATGTTATATACAATTATACAGGGTGTTTCAGAACTCCCTGACAATATTTTAGGGCATTGTTCCTGCGTTAGAAACATATCTAAATATCATACTTAAATTGTCCGGAAGTCTTTAATTACTCACACAGCCGCCATTTTTTTACTAAATAATTTTTATTTCCGTACCAAATATGAACAGAATATAATCATCCGTTACGAAAATAAAAATTATATGAGGTGGCCCGTGCGCAAATTGCACATTTTATGATTCGGTATGAGTGAAATTCACCTACAGTACATGACTGTTGATTGTTAGGTGACATTTTTTTCGGATTTTAAAATTCATCTGAAGGTAATCAGCTGTTAAATTACAATTCACATTGAAGAACTTGCAATAAAAGGTGTTCAACTTTTTAAAGCGCCCTCTAGAAATAAATCAAAGGCGAGGGGGGCGAAGCCCGAAACAATATGACCTTTTTAATTACGATTCGTCACTGCGGTATATCCTAAGCTCTAAAGTGACACCTCAATCTTAAAAATCGGTTCAGTAGTTGAGAGAAAAAGGGACGTAACAAACGAAACTCTTATAGAAATAAGAAGATTTGAAAAAAATGGCAGCTGTGTGAGTAAATTAAGACTTCCGGACGATTTGAATATGATATTTAGAAATGTTTCTAATCCAGGAACAATGCCCTAAACTATTGTCAGGGAGTTCTGAGACACCCTGTATCAAGATTTCTATCGCATATGATTATACTACACAATAAAGTAGGCCTACTAAAAAGCGCTACACAATATACGCAATATCTATACTTGGCATCCAGCTTAGTGGGCTACCATTGTTACAATTTACTAGTACAACAATGGTGGCAGGTACGTTCGTGGCAATAACAGTGCAACCTAATACTCATAGGCGTCATTTGGGGGGGGGCAAGGGGGGGCACTTGCCCCCCCAATAATTTCGGTGATTTAAAAAAAAATTGGGAAATTTAAATGTTAGGTTATGTGGTGAAATATTTTGACTTTAGGCCTAACAAAATGTCTATTTCAATTATTAATGTAAAAGTCTTAAAATCAATCTTTCTACGTATCTGCCGGACTAAGTTCATATAATCCATATGTTACACATCAATGTTCTGGATACATTGTATACACATAAAAAATGTGTTTTAACAAATGTACACGAGGGTGCAGCACCCGTAGGCCTACATTGAAATAGACGAGTGAGCGAAGCGAACGAGCTTCAATAACAACAAAATATAAGCCTTTTTGCACTGGGCTTTTTAGCGCACTGTCTGTAAATGATATTATTATAAAAAATATTACTGTTTAAGTTTACCAAGCAAATGCTCGGTCCCCAGGTATTCATAATATTATAAAACTAATATCAAATTATATTATGGTACGGTAATGTATATATTTTATTCGATGTCAATAAAAACACACAACTAAAAGCCTGTAAAGGATTGAGGGAAGATTGGTACTAATATAAAACGTAATCACATTATAGAACCTGACGGCGAGTGAGGGTAGTGAACGAGATCATCTGAAGAGCAAGTGGTATTTATAAAAAATAACATCTATATATATAATACGTGATGCCCTTTTTTTGTTAACACTACTCCTCCCTTATTTATGGACCAATTTTAACGTTTGAGGTGTCAAAAGAATGGTCTCAGTTCGTAGTTTTGCAATAAATTTTTTATATTTTGATTCTGAAGCCATTGGGAAGCCCATAAAGTTCGTATTTTGTCCATAAGATTAACATGGGGAACAATTGTTATTGAATTGCAAACTAAAACAGCTGTTGATAGTAAAATAGACAAACACATGGTAAAAGCTAGCTGAATGCTGAATAGAAGCAATTGAACTGATTCGGTATTGAAATATCAAAACAATTTCATAATTTAATTCAAGGAGTGTCTATTGTGTGAGACATATTGTATCTTTTATCTTTTTCTCAAAATGTAGATGGTAGATTTTGCTTGAACTTTCTATTTATGTGTATTTGGACAAAAAATAGGTTTAGTAACTTAAGGCTGCGGTCTACCCCTGGCGCCCACCCAAATGCAAGAGTTTTTTAGAATCGTGTTATCTTCTGCCAAATGAAGCCTAGAGCTATGAATAAGGTGTCATATTAAAGAAGAATAACGGTACTAGTTTTCGTCTGTTACAATTTTGTAATTAGTTCATTAAAACCAATAGAAAACTTCAGTTAAAAATCGAGAAAAACGGATGATTTTAGACCGGTATAGCTGAAATTAGAAATTTTATTTTAAAATTATAAAAAGATAGCCGATTAGATCATTTTTTCTACTTTTAGAAAAAGTTAAGAGCCAATCTCTATCTTAATTGGTTATTTTTAAAACACGATCCCCGTAAACCTCTGCATGTATAAAACTCAAAAGCAGATAATTTTACACAATTATAACCAAAATTAGAAATTTTATTTTAAAATTCTAAAAAGATAGCCGACGAGATCCTTTTTTTTACTTTTAGAAAAAGTTACGAGTCAATCTCTATCTTAATTGGTTAATTCTGAAATACGATCCCCGTAAACCTCTGCAGCCATCAAACTCGCCTAGCGCTACGGCCGCGAGGCGGCATATTCGGCATTGTTGTCGTTTTTGTTTTGGTTGGGGTAGACCGCAGCCTTAACGCCAAAAAAATTCATTCTCCTGATGCACAAAAACAAGTTTGGAAATTCAAAGTTTTGACGAAGACTTAAGAGTTATCAGAATGCTATCGACACAACAACGACACAAGACAACAAAAATTTAAATAGAACTCTAAATGTTGGGTTTTCAAACTGCTGTGAAGTAGGAAAAGGGATAGTTGGTTTTTGGTGTAAATTTAATTTAATCACCGTAAACCGTAATGTGATACTATAACAAATTTAATGCAGAATGCTAGAGGCATATTAAAACACCTGTTTAAAAGACACATCAGTAAAAAAATTTTTTACCTCCAGTATCGATGATAAGTTAATTGCAAAAATGGTTTGTATAAGGGTGAATTTAAACCAAAATATAAATGCAACATCAAACCAAAATGGACAAACCCAAACGTAGATTTTCTTAATTTTTGTGATTTCTTTATTTAAATGCAATTTAAATTGCAATGCAATGGAAACATAAGCTAAAGAGGATTTAATTTGTTATAAGTAGTAATAGTGTGGGCTCTTTCACTCTGTCGACGACTACCTCAAACAGTACTAGAAGAACAGCCACAGTGGGTGCTGCATAGCTCATACAAAAACCGAGGAGTTGTAATGAAATAGTTATTTTACTTCTGTTGTTATTTATGTTTTATGTGTGATGAACCATCTAGGTCAAACATCTGTGAACGTATTTATAGGAATTTTTAGGCAGAGGCTTTAAGACAAATCGGCATAAGAACCATCATGTAATCCTAGCTAATTTAAACCTATAAGAACAACTACAAAATCTCAATACTATCACATTGGGAAGTTGGAGAATTAGTGATGAAGATCGATTGATGAAATACCAATATAGTGTAATCTGATTTTCACTATAATTTTATTTTTATTTAAATCAACTACCTTGGCCAAATTACCTTGGAGCAAGGTTAACACAAATCCTCCCTGATTTCTTTGCCAAATTTAACGTTTAAGTTTGAAAATAAGTGATGACCATTAATTGATCAAACGCTGACAAGATGGAAATTAATTCGAAGTAAATTTTAATTTAAATGTTATGCAAAAAATAAGTAAATTACCATGGAGCAAGGTTTGATCACCAAGCACTCTGAAGTATGCAGCGCATTGCGCTGCACAGGTACCCCTAGTATATCATTATTATGTAATACGAATTGTTCAAATAACAGAACGCGTACATAAAATACCTAAATAATAGAAATTTAATAGAAATTTGTTGTTAAATAATAGAAACTAGAGATCGCCTCCTAATTTGGTCGAAATTCGACCAAAATTTTAGTTGATCTGGACCCAAGAAGTTTAAAAACGTCTTATGAAACATGTGTTATTCCTGTTTGCCTATCAGTTGTTTTTATACAACAGCTGTCTAATGATTCAATCAATTATCCTTTCTCCATAAGATTAACATTGGAACTTTGGAAGCCTGTGGGGCGTAGCCCTGGAGTCCGATGTGAATAAGAATGGGATTCTGCTCATCTACAGAACTATACCTTTTTAACGGTATGCGCGGATTTCTCCTACGATGCACACGAGCTGAGAAAAAAGGAGGAAAAGAAACATGCTTGCCTATTAATATTAGAAATTTTGTACGTGGGAGTACTTTTTCGGGAGTAGAATTCCGGCGGTAGTATTCCGGGGGTAGAAGTCCGGCTGGTGTTTGGTTTGCCATAATGTTAATTTAGAGCAATTAAATGAAATAATAATGTATTTATAAAACTGGGGATACTTTTCCGGCAGCTAGCAAAACTCCATGCCACTTTAAGCTCCGTCCCTCGTGACGTCAAAATGACGTAGCGTTTTTTCATGGGGGTACTTTTCCTGGGGTAGAATTCCGCTACCCCCATTGACTAAAGTCCCCATTATGACCATTATGATTAATGCAAATTCAGGCAAATATAATAGAAAAATCGTGATAACTCCGTTATTTGTAGTAAAATCTTTACAATCTTGGTATCATTGTTTAGATAACTTAATTCGTTAACTTTTTTGTCTCCTATAAAATTTTGATAAAATTTGTCGTTACTGTGAAATTTGAGTTTAATGGTCGCCATATTAAAAATACACATCGGAAAGTAATAATTTTTTCTGAAAACTAACATTTTTGTGGTAAAGGTCCATGCCAAGTCTGAAATAAATCCATCAATCCGTTACGGAAATAAAAATCACTGGTACCGTATACGTGTTGATCGAAATCGAGCAATTTATTTTAATACAATACAAAAGTTACTTTTAGCTCTAAATCAATGACATCCGACCAATCCAATATTGTGAATATCTTTACTCACAAAAACTACACGTATTTACAGCTGATTTTAACAGATGTTTAAAATGCTTTATTTAATCCCTATGTTATTTAAATGAGAAATTTTGAGATTTCAATGGTGAATAGAGCCTTTATTTTCAGTCAGATTCTCATCAGTTTTTTGGCGGAAACAACACCTACAGACCAAGCCCTATCCAACGACACCAAAAACTTGAAAATCGGTTGAAAATTGTAGGAGGAGTTCTCAAGACAAAAAACCCCTTAGCGTATTAAATAAGTATAGATAGATAGATTACACATAAAAAACAAAATGGTGGCTAGCGGCTAAACGAAGGATTTTAGGACATACTAGTATACGTGTTGCTCGAGATCGAGCAATTTATTTTAATATAATACAAATGTTACTTTTAGCTCTAAATAAATTACATCCGAGCAATCCAATATTGTGAATATCTTTAACTGCCAAAACTACACTTATTTACAGCTGATTGTTAACAGATGTTTAAAATGCTTTATTCAAACCCAATGTAATTTAAATGGGAAATTTTGAGATTTCAATGGCGGATAGCGTCTTTATTTTCAGTCCGATTCTCATCAGTTTTTGGCGGAAACAACTACAGACCAAGCCCTATCCAACGACACCAAAAACTTGAAAATCGGTTGAAAATTGTAGGAGGAGTTCTCAAGACAAAAAAAACCCTTAGCGTATTAAATAAGTATAGATGTTTACATGACCTTTTTTGTTTATTTTCATGTGTAGAATCAGCTCCCAAAATTTCTGCACTTCGTCGTGAATCGCCCTGTATGTATGTATATTTTCTTTTTCAGCACAAACTCTAGAAGATGTAAAAACATGGTTTTTTTACCAAATCATTTGGGTATAGTAGCAAAAAGTTTGTTAATCTTTCATTTAGGGAAATAAAAATTTTTGAAAGCAAGCCACAATAAAGCTAACAAAAAAAATCCTACAAATTTTATTTAAATGTGAAAATGGAGACAATTCATTTCCCTACATGAAAATGTCAACCCATTTGAATTACTTTTAAAAAAATGTAAAAGTTATACCCTTTTTCCTAAAACCTTAAACTTTCCCTAAAAAATGCAGTTTTTTATTCGACATATGAAAAAATATAAACATGTCCCAGATTAAACAAACATAATACTTTCGAAACGTAAATTACATTTTCTTTCATACAATATATATGTTTTTATTGTTTTCTTCTAAATTCACTGAGCTATAAACGTCAGAAAATGAAACCTAAAGGTTTTGCTACTGAGAACATAATCTTTTGACCATTTTAAAAAATGCATGAAATTTGGATTAGGTAGCTTATACAATTTCCAAGGTATATATTATATTGTTAAAATTTTATTGTATTTTTCAAAAATATAACATTATAGCAGAAAATATACACAAACAAATTTTACAAGTGAACATTTGATAAAGCGTACTGATTGCACGGACCCCACGACAAGGGTATCATAGGCCTAGGCACTTTTTCACAGTAAAATGTTTACTATTTTGGTGTCTTGTACCAATACAGTACGTAAATAGTACCAATATTTATAACAGAAACCCCCAAACATTTGCTTTACAATAAATTAAAACTTTCAGAATAACCTAAATTGTAACTCACAACAGTAACAAAGTGAAAAGGTCGATGGGATGGGCTTTAATTTTCCAGATAGAGAGTTAAAAAGGTTGGTATAAAGTCTATTTATTTTATTAAATTGTTGCAAAATATTTAATTTTGTGTTTATTTTATATTTTGAGATAGAATGTGTTAAGAAGTACAAAAAACATTAATGTTTTTATTGATTGCAGCTGTAATACTGTGCACTAAATAAGGAAATTTAAAGATTCAATGAATTTAAATTAATGCACGAGAACCAGTGCAACCGCTACAACGGTCATACGACGGACGGCGCAGCGGAGCCAGCGAGCTAGCATGATGTGGCCCGTGCGCGTGCTGGGCGGGCGATGCAGAGTGGCAACACTGGATCGTGGCGGGGACGGGAAATGCCGAATCCAGCCCGTTCGAGACCGCCGCGCCAGCTAGCGGCATTCTCGTGGAACTAAGGGCGATCACTCTGTTAAGCTTCTTTACTCTGTGCTGTAATACCAATGGACCATAAAAAACTTTACAGGCCCCGCCTGGAGATGTAAACACAGTCTAAGCCTAAATGGCCAATAGCCTATATCGGGTAGCTAAGTGTAAATATATTTTAATCTCATTAACTACATTCCAAGTTTTTAGCGAGTTTCTCCTATAGCGATGAATATACGCTATTAAGGTAGTAGTCACAGTAAGACCTATAAGCTAGGAACACATAGATACATATAAATTTCATTTACTATTATTTTTGGTATCTGGGCACATAAAAACTAAAAAGTAACATGGTACAGGGCTTAGGTCGTAACATGAGACCTACGGCAATTCCTCCCTTACCATGGGAAATTCCCTAAAACATGACTACCAATAAGAATTTTGCGGGACGCTGGAAGACAAAAACAAACGAGTGAAAGGAAAGCTTTGAGTGATATGTAGGTGTAAAAGCAGCACACCTTGGCCGATATTACACGCTCAAGTCGGCTGGTTTTTAAGCGAAATTATATTGAATGTTGACCAATTAACCTTAATGCGTGAGATAACAAACAAGGCGCTGCAAAAGATCGGATACTTTTGAATAACACGACATTTACCTTGGAAAAGAGATTAATCAGTCAGTAAACTTTGGGTAATCTGCTTCGTTGAGACGTTATGTGAGTCATTAAGGGGTGTACATCCGCGTGAATGTACTTCCTCGAAAACAGCGGAAACATCTAGTTTATGAAGCACTAAGTAGGACTACGGTAATTAAAGAGATTCAAAAAATTGTAGGATTATTACATGAACCGCTAATTACGTAGTGAGACTTCATCGTCCTCCATCCATCCAACCTGTCCGTCTGTTCGTCCGACATGGCCTTAACCAAAAAGAGAAAGTGTAAAATTGAGAACGAAACACACACCCATGGGTCGGTTGTTGCTTTGTCTGCCGGTCCTATGAAGGTGTTTTCCAACAGCAACAATAGTTTAGTTAGCTCAAAATTCCCTCTCAATAAAAACCAACAAATCATGTTCCTGATGTAAATAATGGCTTCTTAATGGTTGTGTCTTATTTGCGGACAGTCCAGATTGCGGACAGCCCAAAAATGTAGTGGAATGCACTAATTAGATTTGTCCAGTTTGCGGACACATATTTTAATCCTGTCATAAAAACCATCTACCCAAGGAAGCAGGTAGTAAACGCACGCTGTAGGTGTTTGTGTTATTATAATTTTTATTTCATGTTGTTTACATGACGCATATTGAAAAAATTAACAAAAAGGAAAAAGAAAATAAATCAAACAAATCTAATAATTTTTACTAGTAAGTGCTAAGGTTACTTAAATGTATATACAATCTTTAATTTTCTTAGTTTCTCTTTATCAAGAAAATTCGTCCTAACCTAACCTAACCTAACCTAACCTAACTAAAAATATGTAAGTGGCTTGGCAATCTCAGAAAAAAATTACATCATGCACCGAGACCTGTCCGCCAACTGGAATCCTCCCACCCCAAGGGCCTTGTTTACCCCCCTCGTAAAACCAGACATGTCCGCAAACTGTACTGTCCGCAAATAGAACTGTCCGCAAATAGGAGTACACCTTCTTAATACTGTACATCTCTTTGCCCAGCCTCTAAAACACGCTATCCAAAGATAACAAAAACAACTGCGCACAATACGATAAAAAATGTAGCCACATAAAATCAACAGAAGTCAATGGTTTAAGTATCGTTTTGGATGACGAATTAAACAATAAATGCTATTCACGATAGCAACAATGTGATTGATAATGGCTCTATTTCCCAAGCCACTGATGGTTCCAGTTGCATAAGCATAATTAGGCCAATCCTCTTACCTAGAGGGACTATGCGCATATGCTCTTGCGGATATGCATAACTCTCCTGATATGAATAATAAACAGGCAACGGTCCAATGACTAGCCAGTTATTAATCCCACATACGTTATAGTTCTAACTAGAATGTGCTTAGGTATGTTTCATGGAGTAGTTTATGGTAGTATCATCATGAAAATTTGTTGGCTATGATAAATTTGTATTCGTAAATATTTATCATTTCATGCATATTTTATCAGTTTATTCCAAGCCAAAGTTACAACTAACTGGCATCAGCAATGAAAAAAGTATATATTGCAATAAATAATAGGTATTTTCTACCATTTTTAAGGTAAATGAACTAAAATGCGTACGCTGTTAGGTAGGGCATAAGAGACTTTCTATCCACTGTACAGTATTTGAAACTCGTACTGTAAAGAATTCTCTTGTGAAGGCAAAGATTTTGTCAGAAAATACGACCATAATGCAGCAGTAAATACAGCAGTAATGGGGGATACCAGCAACTACCCCGTGATCAATATGGTTGCCTGGACAACGTTGCCTGCATGGACTGGCCCACGACACACGGTGAGCTCGCCTCGCCGAACGTAAACAAACAGGGCCCATTTTCTAAATAGGCCGAGTAGGCCGCGGCCTAGGGCGGCAAATTTTTGGGGGGCGGCAAATTTCGAAGTTAACTAATTTTTTTTCTTTATCAACTAAAATTAAATAAATTAAAAATAACATAACGGTGTTTGCAAAAGAATTTGGAATTTTTATACACATTGTAAATAATCCTCGTAACAGAACTTGTAGTTATGTTGAATGAATTAATTAGATCCGTAGGCTATTTGTTTACTCGTCTCAGCCCGTGAAGGGAAGCGGTAGGCAGGCAAGCTCTATTCTATATCGCCCGCAACCGGAACGGAAAGGTGAGCGGTGCTCGTCAGAGGATGGGTTCTTTCGGTTGTAACAGGATTGATATTTTTGAAGTTTAGAGACGCTTCATTTTTCACTTGCGATTTGCGTCTGGAGTATTTATTTTGGTTTGGTAGTGTCAGTTGTCGTTTGTTGGTGTTTCTCATTGAGACAATTTGATGATTTGTGATTCTTGAGAAAATAAGAGCAAGAGCTATGATTAAGACATTTTTATTTTTATGCATTTCATTGTTAGGTAAAACGACTAAACGTTGACCGCCGCCAAACTCTGTTCACAGCAATGTTACTTGCAATTTTTAAACAGCCTATAAGTCTTGTGTCAGTAGAAATCATACTTTTATTTAAATGATTCTTTGTTTAAAGAACTATTTTATTTGAAAAAATGTTTAAACATAAAATTTGAAAGAAATACATACTGTACTATATTTTAAAGGCTGTTTAAATATTGAAAAATCGGTGTTTAACCCTCTACTACACGCGCCGCGGACTCACAGTCCGCACTTCAACATAATTTTTTTTTTACAGTTTTCCACAATTCGTGGAGGGTTGAACGGCCGTCTACCTTCCCCCCCAATCCCCCTCTAACTAAAACCGGTTTGGTAACACCCGCAGTGCAGTGGATCTTTCCCTGTGGATAGTTTTCTGACAGTTGTTCGGCAGTTGCGGACTGATAGTCCGCGCGCGTGTGTTCGTGACACTTGAATTTCAGTATCTGCGGACTGTTATTCCGCGCGCGTGTGTTTGTGAAACTAGAATTTTGAAGGCATCATTTGACAATTGCATTACTTCTTTATTGTTTTTTATATGTTTTACTTTTAAAACATAATTTTTCAATTATGGTTTACATCAGGCAAAATGCTGATGACATTCGGGCGATGCTTGAGGGTGAGTTAGGCGCTAGTAATGATAGCGAAGAAGAAATAGTTGAAAAAAAGTGACCATGAAGGTAACACTGAACTTTCAGAGAATGAAAATGAAGAAGAGAATGATCCTGTGCCTATTAGACTACAACTTCAAGCCCCTGTACCTCTGGAAGAAGGCTTTGTTTAGTTGAAACTAATAACTTGTAAATATGTTATTATTTTAACAAACTGAAAATATATCATTTTGTGTAATATGTTATTGATTTACTACTCCTAACCTAAAAATAAATATTGAGTGCAGAAAAGCAATGAAATATACATGATTTACCAATTTACAGCAAATGCGGACTGGCAGTCCGCGCGCGTGTAGTAACGTAACAAGTGGGTGCGCGTGTAGTAGAGGGTTAAAGTGCAGTAGACTAACCTTACTGTTGTTAATAAAAGGTGTTTGTAAAATAAGCTTATGCAGATATATTTCGTTTAAACTGCTAGGTATGCCGTATGTTTTAAAATTAATAATACTATGTATAAGACAGTGTTGTTAGTTTTCCAAACACCGTTTGAAAATCGGACGGCGGCATTAATATTTTGGGTTTACAAAAAATAAAATAAAATAAGAAACTTTTCCTGAAAGTAAAAAAGACGGATCTAGTGTCCTCTGGTTTTAAATTTTTTTAAATAAAATTTCCAATTTCAGATATAGGCCCTAATTGTTTAAAATAACCTGTTTTTCTCGATGCAAATGCAAGAGTTTCTTAGAATCGTGTTATCTTTTGCTAAATGCAGCCTAGAGCATTTAGCAAAAGATAAAAAGGCACTAAGCACTAAGGCGTCATATTAAAGACGAACGATGGTGCTAAATTTCCTGTGTTACACTTTGGAAATTATTTCATCAAAACTAATAGAAAACTTCAGTTTTTGTATACAGGCTAAAAAGATCTTCAATTTTGGACTTGCCTTTTAGATTTGCAAATTGAATATAAATTGTTGTTAACTTTTTGGTTAGCGGCTAGTTCAGGTTTCACTGTTAATTACTCTTTCTCGTATATGATATTTACTTATTGTTCAACTTGATTTAGAACAGATTGTAAAGTTAGATATTTTTAAAATTCTAGAAAGCAGATTATTTAATAGACAGTTATAGCTGAAATTAGAAATTTTATTTAAAAAATTCTAAAACCAGAGAAAACGAGATAATTCTTCTACTTTTAGAAAAATTTAAGAGTCAATATTTATCTTAATTAGTTAATTAGCTAAAACACGATTTCCGTAAACCTCTGCAGCCATCAAACTGGCCTAGCGCTACGGCCGCGAGGCGGCATTCGGTAACGTCGTTCGGGCTCAGGTAGACCGGAACCTTAACTCCTGACCAAAAAGATAAAATATGACTGACAACTAATCATTGTATTGTAGAGCGGGCAACCCAAGCAGTTCTCCTGGGAAAGATCGACCTAGAAAGTTTAAAGATTTAACTTTCAATTATCAGCACATTTTTTTATTTTTATTTATAGATAGATAGAATATTATTTCTTATCTCCAGTGCCGTGGGTGCGAGGTGTCGGAGGGATGGTGGGAGACGGGTTGGGGGGGGGGGGCGGCAAGCATAATGCGGCCTAGGGGCGGCACTAAGCTAAAATGGGCCCTGTAAACAAAGTTAACTGATTGATTTTATCCCGACTACGGAAATTGTTTACCGGCCAAAAATACCTCACGGGAACCAATTAAATTTATATTGCCTGTCTCTACGTTTTTCTTAGGGAGCAGTACCTAAAAATCGACACAGAAGTTTTACATGCGTGTAGCTTGAAATTAGTTTATCAAATTGAATACGTACTTCTCTCTGAGGGTGTTGATATAATTCCTTTCTATATGCACGTTTTTATCCATTATACAACAACCAAGTTTCGAATATAAAACTGTTTTTAAAAATAAGAGTTTAAATTATTACTTGAATGCAAATTTACACCATCGAAAGAAGAACTTGGGTCCTTTCAACTAACACAAAGACACCGGAGGGTGGTGGTAGTTTTATTCATAATTCAAAAGAACCGCTCTTTCTCTGATTGAAAAGAGCCTTACCCCTCGCCGACGCGACTCCGCGCTCATAGAAAACACTCTTTGGAGATTAATATTTCCTTCCAGCGCTAAGCGTCTAGACTTGAGTTTTAAGAACCAAGTAAATTACTTCCATGTTTATTTAGAGCATTGGGCTGTTTGGTAAATAAAAAAAAAATGTTAAAAAAATTAAAATTCATACACATATAAAAAAAATTTCTAAATTCATACACATATAAAAAAAATTTCTATTGGTTGAAAATTTAGTTCCCAATCAAATCTTTATTTAAACAATCAAAAACGTTCAGGTAGTCCAAGAAATGACATCCAATTCCATGTTGATTTAGTTTACATCATGTATAACAGGCGCAAAATTTTATCGTCTAGTGATTTTTACTACAGGCCTATGCAACAATGTATAGGATTGAGAAACTGTAATAGCTACCATGTCCTTAATCTCTGACACGATGTAATGGCAGTTTGGTGGTGTAGTTACAAGGGGGATTTGAGGGCAAGCAAAAGAGATTGGCTAAAAATAATCTTTTTAAACGTTTTGAAAAAGCGGTCTTAAGAGAGGTTTTAAGAGATCTTTGAGAGATCCTAAAGACCTCTTGAAAACGTAACGAATGCATTGGGTATCTGGTTTACTCGTGTTAAGATTTAATTTTACACCAAATCAACATCATAAAGCTAGAATCGATTTTTAGAAATTATTTGTATCAATGGACACACTCAAGAAAGATCCCATGGAGACACTCAATCATGCATTACGCTTTTGTTTTTATGACATATGAATTTAGAGGAAGAAGTAATGCTCACAACTTTTGTCAAGACCCAATTATGTGGTTCGCTCAGACTCGGACGACGTCAAGACTCGAGACGGAAGCAAGTCCCGGTAGGCCTGATGTTTCGGTGGCGGTAGCGGTGGCGCGGGGGAGCCGCTTATATGGAGGCAGTCCCGCTAGCTTTCTACCCGGGCTGCTTTGTCATGCTAAGAAGCGTGATTCATGCTTCAGAACGACCACACGAGGCCATGTGTCATTCCGGCCGGGAGTCTGGTCGATTCGGTGCACGATGTCAAACCAAACGAGGTCTATTCAGAGAAAATTTCTTACTCTCTTCATATAATTTGACAGTGTTTATGTAAGTAAAATAGAAAATTAGTTTTTCAGCCCTCAATTATTTTTTACATACTATTTGGACATATTTTTATACGGTTTTCTATGTACCGAAGGCTGCTATATAGAACTTTCAAGCAGGGTAAACTTAGGTACACGATTCATGAAAGCAGACAATTTTGGGTCTTTAATATTTTACTAGTTACATATTAGTTTAGGGTTTTTATTGGAACTATTTTGTAAATTGAAATAATACCTTGGTAGAATAAGCCACACTATTGTTTATTTTAGATAATCGTGATGGTCCAAATTTGAAGCCCCTAAAGGCAAAGTGGACTAACCCACAAATTTTCAATTTTGAGATTGGTATTCCTGCTGGTGAAAAAAATCAGCTCTATCAGCTGGTAAAACAAGCTAAGCTCTATCAGCTGTATTTTTTTTCTAGAACAAAAAAATTTTTAGTCCAAAATGCATTATCACACATCTTCTTCTAGGCAGAATGGACTAACCCATAAAATTAAGTGCAAATTTGGACTATCCCCCATTAGAACAATGTTAATCCAAATGCCATTTTGTTGTAAAGTCAAAATGGACTAAACTGTGACATGCCTTTTATTTTGTTGCTCTATTCTCCTTTATACTCTATGTAGGTCTTAGTTCAATGAAAACATATGCTGTGTATTCCCTCCTTAATGTTTATTTACAGGTTAGAATGTTTTGACTATAGTTGGTTTTGGTGTGTAGCTTGTTTTCAGTGAATGTGGTTAAGATGAATAGACGTAAGCGTGATAAAAAAGTGTTGCTAAACATAGTGTGAACGCTGTGGAGCTGTATTAATAAATTTTGTTAATTTATTTAGTTTTTTTTTCGCTATAAACACCACTTTAAACCAATTTTTGAAACCAAGTTGTATTTAAATTAAAAGCAACGTGGACTAACCTTTTGGCAAAAATGGACTAACCTTAATGTTAAAATGGACTAACCCACAATGGGCATGGAAGCAAAACGGACTACTCAATTTTGGAAGCCATTTTGGAAATGAAATATTGTGTTTTTTTAAATAATTTACCAAACAGTATAATTTTAGCGAATTTCCCTATAGGGAATACGCTATTACCGTAGTAGCCATGGTAAGACCTAAGCCCGGGACCACTTTATTTTTTCATTTTGAGGTCCCCAGAAGCCAAAAACACCATTCGTTCGTTTTCATATATATGTATATATATATATATATATATATATATATATATATATATATATATATATATATATATATATATATATATATATATATACAGGGTGTAAAAAAAGTCTGTCCCCCCCCTTTAATTTTTCTATTTGTTGAGATAAACAAATATCGTTTGGGGGGTGATAGTAACTTAACACAAAGTATCTTTTGACGTTATCAATAATTTTTAGTCTTGCCAGGGGGACGGCCCACCAGGAGTCAGAAGAAAATCTTAAATGTAAGCATAGGTTGATATGTACATCAAATTAAAGGTCTCACTTAGCAGAGTACAATGCCGCAAACTAGACTTAAAAAGGATGACCCGGACAGAAATGGTAGGCGTTCAAAGTTTCCATTAAAATCATATGGGTAAAAATTAAAAATTCAATAACTTTCTTAATACTCAACCTTTTGACGTCTGGTTTGCGGCTAATAACTCCTAATGCATAGACGTTTAAAATTATGTATGTTGTGACAAAAGCCGAAGCATATCTCTGTAAGACTTCATTGGGGAACGTCCCATAGAGGATGATTAAATTAAAAATTCCTTAGCCTCTGTCACATCATACATCATTTTAAACGTATTTGCATTAGGAGTTATTAGCCGCAAACCAGACGTCAAAAGGTTGAGTATTAAGAAAGTTATTGCATTTTTAATTTTTACCCATATGATTTTAATGGAAACTTTGAACGCCTACCATTTCTGTCCGGGTCATCCTTTTTAAGTCTAGTTTGCGGCATTGTACTCTGCTAAGTGAGACCTTTAATTTGATGTACATATCAACCTATGCTTACATTTAAGATTTTCTTCTGACTCCTGGTGGGCCGTCCCCCTGGCAAGACTAAAAATTATTGATAACGTCAAAAGGTACTTTGTGTTAAGTTACCATCACCCCCAAACGATATTTGTTTATCTCAACAAATAAAAAAATTAAAGGGGGGGGACAGACTTTTTTTACACCCTGTATATGTGTCCGTGGTATATAAAGAAAATTTTTATTCAAAATTTACATCTTTTTACACATTGTAAACTGCCAATTGACAAAGAATACTAAACAAAAATTTGGATACTATGATTTAACATTATATAAGTGGTTTTTCAGTATCTTGACTGAATATTTAACTGCTGTCAGCGCCACGTTATGTAGTGATTTACATTCAAGATTGAATTTTTTCCACATTTCTTGGACCGAGTAGGGTATTGTGCCTCTTGCCCCTATAAGAATTCCATAAATTTCAATTTCATTAAGTTTGTATTTTTCTTTATAATATGGAATTGTATTTTTGTATATGTTAATCTTTTCCTTGTTCACTTCTTCTGGCTGGTTAGCGCTTATTTCAAAACGTACTGTCGGATCTATGATTAAACCTTTATGTTTTTCTTTTTCAATGACAATTATATCGCTTCTTCTTATTGATCCTCCCGTTTCGATTGCAGTATATAATAAATAACTTTTGAAGGGGACCTCCGATTTTGATGAAATTTGGTATGAAGGTGTAAGACCAGGTCTAGTTTCATGAGTTCGCGAACCAGCATTGTCGGGTTATGGGAACGGGGTTTTATGGGGTTTTTAATGGATTTTTGGCATTTTTGGACCTGAATTTTCAAAATTCATCAATTTTAATGAAAAACGAAAGGTGGTGAGTAATTAAGATTTGATCAAAAACCCACATGGCAGCAAACCTACATGCTAAATCCCACGGTATTGTCATGGAAAATAAGTGTATAATGGTAGCAAGAGAGATGAAGATAATAAATAAGGTATCTGTTCCTAATCAGCTGATCATCTGTCTTCTACATATTTGTCAAATTTGAAATGTTTATGTTTTGTTATTTGTAAACAAATCATTCCTTTTGCATTGAAGCTTTGGATGTCCACTTTTATTACTGTTAAAAAAGTCATTTATTGCAATATAAATATTAATATACAAATTAATATATTATTATTAATATTATTATTAATATATAAATTAAATTAATATATTATTAATATATAAATATTAATAATATAAAAATAATTTACTCAGAAATATAATGGTATTAAATATATTATATTTCCTTGTAAAGGTTATTAATTATATAAGATAGGCAAAAAGTTCTTTGATGTTGAAACAATAATTCTTTGGAAATTCGCTGAGTACGCAGGTCTGCTGCGACGGGGGCATTATGGGTTTAATCTGTCAGATTACAAAAAAGCACAATCCAGATCAACTTCTGACCTAAGATATGATTTTTTACTCAAAACTTACTTTTTGGGGTTAGTCCACTTTGCCTTTAGGGGCTTCATTTGATTTCTTGAATGTCTTAATCTTCATAGCTATAGCTATTAGTATGCGCTTAATACCACAGTAGCTGTGAACACGTGGATCTCCCAGCGTTTAGATCAGTTAGGCGACGCAGCGTGTCGAGATAGGTCAAGGTCACTGATAAGACCCAGCTGCCGGCTTCTGCCAGCTGAACACATGTGATTTCGCTCTGTTAGTGGGATTTGCTGTGTTAAATCGCTCTACACTTGCCTAACAATTTATGATAAAAAAATACACGTTTCCAACTTCAAGTTTAAGAAACTAAATTTGTACCAGCAAATACCTACAAAATAAGATTAAAAAAATAAGAAACCGTGTTGTGGTGGTTTTGAGTTAGTATATTGTGACGTCATTTGTTCATGGTGTTACAACACATTGTGTTCCTCCTACCTAGGGCTTACAGGACACAGAGAACTTAATCAGTTTTTACCAAAGTTCTGAGTGCTAGAAATGTGCCAGTGACATAAGGCTGCGGCCTCCAGCACGGGACCGGTTTGCGTTCGGTTACGCGGTCAACCGACTCTCGGTCAACCGACTTTCGGTCTAATGGTCGGATAACCCGCCGCAAACCACGCGCTAACCCCTCTCACATGATCCGATCCTGGGAAGAAAGATTCGGATGGGACGGAGGGGCAACGAACCAAGCTTTAGAAAGGAAATGTGAGGCTAAAATATATTGATCGTGAGTTAATAGCATACCAGTATTGTAGTTGTGGATATATTCTAGCAGTAAATATTTTGCTATTCATATCGCGTCTAATATGTCGTTCAAAACATATTTTTGTTTACATACACAACTAAGTCACATTAATTTTCCAATTCATAACAAAATAGACTAATAAGCAATATTATGTTTACTTATTTATAACAAAATCACATTGTTATTTGCATTTGATATTGGTATACTGATTTATTTACTATCGCAATTATTATCAGTAGACTATATCCAAACTCAAACATTGTATATCATAAGTAAGTAAGCTGAGCTATACAGTTATCTCATAAGAATTTTAAGTTATTAAATAGTAACTAAAAAATTATTTATTTATTTTATAGTGAACATACTAACTAAGGTTCAAAAAACAAACTTGCCAAATCTGTGTAAAATATGAGGACGACGCGATGAAAAATTTTACTGTGAAATACAAAAGTTTCGTTCACAATATCGTACGCCTAAAGAGTAAAAACCGAAATCTTATTGCGATTAGGTGTTGAAATCAAAGAATTTAACTGGGAGAAAAAAAAATCCCCATTAAAATACGATCACGTAACTAACATTATATAGCATTGAGTCTTACGTATACTGATAAGACAGCCTCGCTGGATAAACACATACTTTTTCATGGCCGATTCCTATCTCAACATTTATTGACATTTCTATACGTTCAAACTATTGCGATAGGCTGGCAATGAGGAAATTACTAGTAGTAATAGTATTAGCGTCATTTGGAACAACATTTTGGAGGTTTATTTGCGTTCTAACAACATTTTAAGTGAATAATCAGAACACTGAAATTGTTAATGTCAAACTGTGTTTTACAGATTCTGTGCTGCACATATTCAAATTCTAGTTTGCAGAGCTTATTATTGTACATACACAAGTTAACTTAAGGACGTTATTTTTCATGAACATCGCAAAAATGAAGAAAACCAATCTGGTTTTATAAAGTTATGAAGCAATATGTCAACACGGTAATAATATGTTTAATTATCAGTCTATCGTTTAAAATTTAGCTTTTAATTTATTATTCATTGTAACACAATGTACAAACCGTTAGGTCAACAGAAAAATAAATCAACTAATGAGTTTCCTACGAAAGATAGGGAGTATAAAAAAATCATTATTTTACACCAACCCATATCTATAAGCCTCTGTTAGCTATGAAGTTCCCGGCGGGGAACTATGACATGCAGTTACGAGGAAAAAATTTAAATAGCAGTAAACCCATCGAAGCTCGAAGTGAGGTGAAAGGAAGGCGTTATTTCCTATGTAAATGTCGGAAGTCCGCGGTTGTTATGGTTTCCATCTGGGTGAACTTCCTATCCCAACACGTGTAGAGTAATATCCTAGATGAGAGCGGCTGTTGTGATATGTCAGCGTAAAAACTGTTGGGAAAACAACCGTAACAGTGATGAGTTGCCGGGCTGGTTTGTTCATCGGATCAATATTTTATTTATGATTATTGGGTAACCCCATGGGTAAAACTTTTAGTAATTTAAGTCTGACGAATATTCACTATTACTGTACTTTAATCAATTCAAATACACCTTAACAGTGCCGTTATATATTGTAAATCATTGTGAACTCTTTCCTAATCATCTTAAAAATCCTCCAAATCCTCAAAAATTCTCAAAATTAAAACTGGAAATAAAATTATGTGCCTGTGTCCTATTCCACCATGCCTAAGTCGACGTATGGGAATAAGTCAAGACTGTAGGAATTATGTTTTAGGTATATTACTTAGTTGCAGTGGTTGTAACGTGATCAGTCTACTGATGTGGTACTACTGCTACTCCACTAAAATGAGTACCAGTTAGATAGGGACTTCGCCGATTGTTTTGTGGTGGATTTTGCATGAGGTTATATTTTTATCTGACTGAACCTACGCTAAAGGCGAAAGCGGCCCGAACACATTTAAAATTGTGAGGTTCAAAAGAATCTAATCCATGACCTCTTGAACCGAAGTCCAAGACGCTAACCGTTAAGGCCGGCAAGAATTAATTTTGAAACCTAAATCGCATAATCTGCATACATTACAAATTGTTTTAAATCTTTGAAGAATCAAGCGGTTGGAAAAATTTAGCAGATTACTAATTTGAGTAAATACGGCGTACGATCGGTTACTTACTTTTTTTTTTTTTGCGAAAAATATATTGCCTGTAACGTGAAACATGTCCAGTTCAGCGTTAACCATCCCCAAATTGGATTAAATTTTGAATGAGCCACACATTGAAAGGGTAGGGCCGAACAATCACTGACCCCGTTCACTGTATAATGTTATTATACACATCACTGGGGGGGGGGGTTGTCAAAAGCCCTTTAATACAGCGACACGGTTAAGTATTGATTGTAAGTGTGCCCTTGCGCGTGCCTGGGCGGCCCTTCCAGTCAAAATACCCCTCCCCCCCCCGGGGCTCGGCGCAGCGCCCTTCTTGGGGGAACCCGAAACTAAAAGAATGGTAGGGTTTAAAAACAAATGTGCAATTTTGCAATTCAATCTCTTGCTAATCTTTATAGATCCACCCTAAAGTGCAAAAATTGTGAATTCGCGAGAGAATAAAATTGAATAAATTTGAACTTGCAGTTTTTTGTATAAGGTTCAAATTTCCTTTCATATTCAAAAGTAGAATATGTTTAGAATGAAAAGAAAACTGAAATTAAAGGTTGTTGGAAATGAAAGCACAGTAGTCTATAGGCCCTAATCGTCTAGACAATGGGGCAAATTTCCAAAATTAATGAGGATAGACTATATCATTTTCATCAGGTTGATTCATGGTCTTACATCATGGTTGTTTTAGAGGACGATAAATCAAACTCTTGAAGAAATTAAGTTTAGAGGTAAAGGGAAATGTATTTTCCACTAATAGGCAATTCTTAGTTTGCTTTTTAAATTAAAAGCGTCTTTTACATCGATTTTTTTTAATAAGTGCGGAAGACTAATAGTTCAACATTATAATGAGGTGTTAGCGTTTAGTTAGTTTACTCTAAAGTGCTAATGAAAACTGAAATTTTAGCATATGGAGTTTGTCAGTTTACCCATCAACAAAACTGAAAATTATGTTTCCGACATGCATTAAAGTTACAAGTTAATTGTATGATTATGGACACATTTAAAAATTTTTTATCATTTAAGGCCCATTGTCTACACCAGCAATTACAGAACATAAAAAAAATTGGAAGCGATCTGGGTGAACCTTTTTATTTAAACTGAGTTAGGGATGATTACAATGGAACGGGCGATTCACCGCAAGTTGGGGTTTAAATGATTAAATTGACAGCAGCCTGGCGCCTGTCTGGTGCTCGGGCCAACACGCGAACAGATGCGGGTCACACGGCCGTGAATATCACACGAATAATGCGAATAGCCGAGAATAGTACACGAATAACTAAGACTGGCATACGAATAATACACATCACTGTGAATACTACTCGAGTAATGAGTACAACTATGTAAAAAATACACGAATTATGAACTATCTGTAATAACACATAAACAATGACCCTATCTGAGAATAATACAAGTTAAAGAATAACACCAAGGATAACAGGCTACACGAACTATGGTCCTAATTGTGAAAAAATACTCCAATAATATGTATTGCTTTGAATAATACATGGATACTATAGCTTGCAATGCAAACATTTAGTTAACTACCGTATAGTAGTAAGTATAGTATGCTGAATAAATTACTTGTTTTACAGTAAATTATTTTTTAAATATTGACATGTTTCAATACACAACACTGTAGTTTAAGATGGTGATCATCATTAACCGTTTGTATTATGTGCTAAATTTCACTAAACTTATTTTTTTCGTAGTCTTCAGATGATTCATGTTATAAGAGGAGTAGGGCCTACGGTGCAAAAGTAAAACATGCATAAATTTGGACACCAACCCAAATTCTGCATTAATTTCCCAGGTTAATATTCAGCTTTTACGTTTGTTTTTACGGAAACATTTGATTTCGCATCTATACCAAGCCAAATCATTGTTTAACCATAGTAAAAAGATGAAAGATGTTCAGTTTCTCAGTATGATAAATACAACTGAATCTGAAAACTAATATGACAGTCAGACAAGTTTAATTTTGTACTATTTCAAGTTGAATCGTTCTCTTTTTACGTGGCAGAACTGCTTTTTGGATCCAAACTAAGGTTTTACTAAAGCGCAATCTCGGTCAGGTTTACGAGAACCCATCGCAAACGGGATTATATATTTTTATCAATCACACCAGTATTTTAATGTTGACGTCCAAGCGCACAAACCGCAAAAAAACTCAATCCCGTTCCTATATCAAGGATCGTAAACCTGACCATTGTCTCTCTTTGACCTTATACAACGCCGCGCCGCCGCCGCGCGGGGACCGAAATGTAGGCCAGTGGCGTCACACGTGTGGATTCTGCAAACAGATGTTTTTAATTACTGATTAAACAGCTGTTGGTGACACATAACAACACTAGCAGACCGCGCATCCCCGTCCCAACTAACTCAACTAGCTCAACTTTAAACTTCAATAACCGCAAATGCTTCAATAACCGTATTTTTTAATACTTTGATGAGACCCCGCGCTCACAAAATTTTAGTTTTCAATTCACCGAAATGCAGATTTATAATTTCGACTCCTAAGATATTTGTTGCCATTGCTAAAGCTGGAAACATTTGATTTCGCATCTATACCAAGCCAAATCATTGTTTAACCATAGTAAAAAGATGAAAGATGTTCAGTTTCTCAGAAGATTTTCTAAAATCGTCCATTCTACGACGGACTGAAAACGACATCTGTCCGGCAAACCTATTGTCAGAACTACCCCCTGTCATGCGAGGGGGTGAGTCCTGAAAGAGACAAGAATCAGATGGCTTCATCCGAAGCGAATTTTATTTGTTGGGAAGCTCGTCCACGATTTTCATTGTTATGGTGGCATTGCATCAATAATTTAAAATTAAAAATAGTTTATTGGGTTTAGGCTTATCTTCAAAGATCCAAAGAAATTACTAATCCGTTCTAATATGAATTATGTTATTATAGAAATAGTCAGAGATAGTCAATCAAGCATTTTGGTTGTGAATCCAATTTCATAATTTGTTATGAGCGTTTGCTTTTATTCCCGTGTGGTTTGTGGACCGTGAAAGTAGGAACGTATAAAGTAACGGAAACTAAAGATCCAAAGCTAAAAACAAAGAGACGTATAACATTCAACACGGAACGGGGTGTTCTCCCTGTTCCCTTAAAGTTTAATTTGGGGTTCGGGTGGCTCGACTCCCCCAGGGCCACATTTATCCTGGCCTCCACGGGACATTAAGCCCCTTTCCTGGATGTTCCTCCAAATGGCGGCCATAAGTTACGGAACAGCCCCTGGCCTGGATATTCTGGAATGTAAAATAATACTCTTCCTGATAAAAGAGGATTAAAAATACCTTTTGAGTTCGAAGGTGCACTTTAAACGACTGCAGATTCGATAGTTGATTATGATTTAACTTCATAAGACGAAATTATTCCAGTCGGTTGTATAATTTTCTTTCTAATATTCTATCCAATGGCCACTCCAACAAGAGTAGAAGGATTTTCACTTCGAATACTCCTCAAGGCGTTAATTTTTAACTCAAACACAAACTGAAAGCCCATAATTTTCTCAGTAATTGACAAAACTTTATTTCGAAAGTTTACAGTAGGCCTGATTTAAAAAGTTGGCTCATGGGCAGGATGGGCCTATTGAACAGAGCGCGTACACAACTTCAAAGAGAGTTATTGCCCCCAGAACGGTAGCTCGTCTTGCGTCCACCTCTACATGGACCGTTTGTTTTTACGTGCTGTCGAATGACTTACGCTTTCTTCTTCTCTAAAGTATTAAAGGAAGGCCTGCGAGCCTCCGTTACACAAACAACATATTATTGCCTTCTTTCTTTGCAGGCCGCATGAGTATGAAAATAGCTAACGGATGTACCGGATACTACATAACTTGAACGAATAAATAAAGTATCTAGCATAAGTTCATAATCCATAAATGTTATACATTAAATGTTATTCATTTGTATTGTCGAATGTCATATTTTTAATGAACATTATAGCAATATTTGTAATTTAATTCTACTTAATCAAATAATTATAGGACCCAAATCTGATACATTCGTGACTACTTCCTACTTCTGATAACAAATGGACGAATTGACAAAATGTCGCGAATGGTCATGTTTATACGAAAACGATATGGTTCAGCAAGGATCCCAAGAATCAAGATTATGATTTAGGCTCGACATATTTTTTGTATCAAATTGACAGAGGAAACTAGTAATGTACCGGTATACAACCAGATACGACCTTTTCTATGCTCGTATCCCCCGATAAAGTTCCGCAATTTAAAACACCAGCTTCTGTAAATGTTTCGCGAGGAGCTCAAACTTGATGTTCTAGATAGTTTTAAACATAAATCCCATCTGGATACAAAACTACTTAAAGATTCTTAACATAAGGAAGGTTTCATTGACCTCAGAAGATGCTATACTTATGGCATTGTCCATATATGTTTGTGAATTGGGCCACCAGTAATGCAGCTTGGCAGCCTCCCAACCCTTACAAGGCTTCTTGGCACTTCCCCACAACTTGGGAAACCGAACACAGTTGGGCCATGTCGAAAGGCGGTGGGTGGATGTTTGTCATAGGTCGAAAACCCGATACTGTAACGAATGAAAACGTAGTTGTTTGTGTCCAATGATAAACATATTCTGTAATGTATACGCCTACTTGAAGATTGTAGAATACAGTACAAGGAAATCGGGATAAGGGAAATAAATATGGACAACGGAAACACAAAGGTTTTTAGTGGAACAATACGCTTTTCAAACGCGATATTCAAATTATCCAAATGGTAAAGGCAATGTCTATCGTACTTAGAAATTGTAGCTGTGAAAGACTGGGAGGGAGAGCCTTATAAAGCCAATATTTAATTTTTCCGGGATTAATTTTTATATGTTCTGGAAACATTTCATAATTTTTTCAATAGACTGTTGAAAGGAAAGATTTTAACCCAACTCTTACACATTGCTTTCGGTATTAGATTTAGCACAAATTGTCTTTTGGAAGGTCCTCTTTTTACTTTCCGCAAATAATTCGAATACATCTAGATATTATTCGGGTAAGAAATATTGTGGTAACGGAATTAAAAATTAAAAATTTCAGTATAATATAAGTATTTCATTCATCATAGGGAAGATGAAGACTACTACAGAAACAAGACGTATTTGCTCTAATAAGAGAAATCATCTGAGAGCTTGTTAGAACAATGGCACGTGGGCTCCTTATTACCACACAAAGAAGACGGATAAGTTGAGATAAGAGAAAAATACGCGTGTGAACACGTCGTAGGTCATCGTAAGTGAGGACGTGGAATATTTAAGGACAAAAGGGCTTTATAATTCACCGAACCGTTCGTGGGCGTCCCAAAGATATATTACTGACCTAGAGCCATTGTCTGGTTTGACTGGCATACTGATTCGAAATTATGCAAGGGGCGTTCCTTGAACGATCTCGGGCTTGTTTTGAAAGGTCGAGCCTATAGGAGAGGAAGAGCAGAAATAGAGTTCAGGCGTACGTTCAGAATTATGAACGGAGTTTTAAGGAAATTTTACCCGCATAATTAAGAGTCATCTTCACCTTTGGGCCCAGTAGCCCATTGTTATGCGCATTCGGCAATGTTAACCATACGGCTTTTAATGCAAAACATGATATTTTATTCCCCTGTTTAGGACGCCGTTTTTCAACAAATTTTCGTTAAACTTAGTATAGGCCTAAGTGTGTTAGTTGATATTAGGCACCACATCCTTCATCCCTCGAAATTTTGAAATTTAACAAATATTACTCTCTGATGTAACGTCACAAAGTAACTCGATTTTCCTTTGTAATATTTGTTAAATTTTCAAAATTTTGCGGTAGGCCTATGAGGAGCCTAATATAACTATTCAACTCAACACTTACCAAGTTTAAAGAAAACTTGTTGAAAAATATCGTCTGAAATAGGGGAATAAAATATCATGTTTTGTATTAAAAGCCGTATGGTTAACATTTACCGACTGCGCAACAATGGGCTACTGGCCCAAAGGTGAAGATGATTCTAGTGATGTCCGACTACTAGATTATAGAACTTCGAAAAATCGTCATTTTCTAGAATCTTTTAAAGGCTTTCAAAGTAAATGCTACCTTTTCACTGAGATATTTTAACTGTATGACTATACTTCTTCTTCGCATGAACAGAGCAAGTTTAATTTAATTTTTACTGTCACTGGAATTTCGAAGAAAAGCCTCAGCTGGAACTTCAACACTCAACAGCGACTGGGTGGCCACGATGCAGGTGCCAGGGATGAGCAGAGGATCCGAAATAACCGCAGACGGACAACGGCCTTGCCAGCAGCCAGCGGCTCTTTAATTCTGACTCTTTAAGGTAGCATTCCTAAGCGACGACTCTAGCGACTCCAGTCGTACGGCTGTAGCCCATAGAAATATAAACAGTTTACAGTTCCATGCTGTAGCCGCGCGACTATGACTCACACCGCTTCGCATGTAGGAATAGCACAAAACCATAGCTCCAGTCGTCGCGGCTGATACGACTAGACTGCTCATGCAAGCAGTTTAGTCGTACGGCTCGAGCCGCCTCACTAGAGCCGCTTCCGTCGCTAAAACATGCGAAGCAGTATGAGTCATAGTCGCGCAGCTACAGCATAGACCTATAAACATGTTTATATTTCTATGGGCTACAGCCGTACGACTGGAGTCGCTAGAGTCGTCGCTTAGGAATGCTACCTTTATTCAGCAGCTTGTTGGCGACGCGGCCACGACGACGGGCCCGCCACGCGTTTGCCGATTTGTGCCGCTCGTATTCTTCATCCTCACGGCCGCTTTTCTTGTCATCGAACTCTCTTTCTCTTTGGATTTATTGGCCATGAAATGGATTTATAAGAAACTGGATGGTAAAAATGCGTATGCAGCTGTAAAAGTATATTTTATATTTATCGATAATGACGTCACACCACATGATGCAAGCGCGTCATTTAATATTCTAGTGGAAAGTGAACTCTGCAATAATAGTGCAACCTCTTGAGTTGATATGTAAAATTATCAAATAATTACGGTTGTGCTGCTTTCTTGTTAAACAATCCAAGAAAGTTTTTAAAAAGGAACTCCAAAAAATTAAGCACTACATTTAAGATTTGTAGGCCTAAGTAATAATTGAATTCGCAAAATTTCTCTTTTTATCACTAATACAGTACTTTTATTCGACAGGCTGAACAACAGTTTTAGTATAATAATATCGATTATTATTAATGTACAGTAATAATCTAATGCAATTTCGTAATTTACATTTCGAAAAGTCACCAACCTACATGGTTGCTAATATTCATCCATGTCGCGAAGGAAGTGAAGGATGTCCGCACCGGAAGTACGCCGTCCTTGTCTGTCGCGTGCCCCCCCCCCCCCTCGGCAGGGGCATTGTCTCCCAGAATATCATTATCTGTCAATTATCATTTGATAAACCACCGGCAAGTGTGGGCGAAAGTGGAACCGTCACCTAGTTGGCTTCGCTGTTTGCTTGTGCAAAAATGGGGGTTCCAATTTGTTTTTTAGTGTCTCTTTTAAATTTCAGCATATTAAAACATTTTTTAAAACCTATTCCACAAAGTATGTAGTATTATAAATTAATTTTTTTGCCATCTAATTACTTATCAAAATTATACCTGCAATAAAAATAAAATGTTTTTGCGGATGGGGGCAGGTGGGAGTGTTTGGTAGGGTACAAATTGTATTAATTTCCCAACAATAAATTGTAAATAGAATGAAATTAACTTCTAATTGAAATATGTGTCCATTTATTTACTATAAAGTATCATTTACCGTAACATATACTATCAATAATATTCTGTACAACCAATAGGTATACTGGCTATCCTATCACAATAAAAGTTTTTAATGAGTCTAAAGCATTTTCGTTTATTATACGCACTGTAAATCAAGAATAAAGTTAAATATGTTCACTATAGGCTACTTAAAACTGATTGTTTTATTCGCAAAAAAAATATTGTTTATAAAATATGTTTAAAAAAATATTTATAAGAATACGTTAAATTAAAATTTGTAAGGTACCACAACAAAATATAAGTCAATCTTTTAAGAATTTAAAAAAAATTTGTATCTAAAAACCCCCGTATGGTAGAATCGATAGAATATACTTCAGTTATAAACCTGACAGCATAATATCTGTAGGTGTAGAACATGGAGACCCGTCCCTAGCTGCTCGCTTTATAAGGGGAAGTGTGGGAGAGCGTAGCCGAGGAGTGGTCCAAACCCGATCGTGAAACTTCACCTGTGGCAATCATCACTGTTTTTCTTCTCATAACTATAACACTACACGTGGCTACATGAGATTTTCTTTTATAAAATTATTATGGATCATATAGCTATTCAAAAATATCTACATAAAACAAAAACTCTTTTGGTGTATTATAGTTATAATCTATAAAATAATTTTAGCGTGTGGGATTCCTTGTTTAGAGCTTGTGACTATGGAACTGGCTAAAGGTTTAAAGTCAAAATAAATGAATGGTATGAATTAACTAGGCAGTTGTTGATTTCTATACTTCAAATAGCTTATGCAGGGTTTTGATCTAACTAACTGTCACTCTCGAACACTTCTCCAAGGGCAAATCTTGTGACGAGTTCCACGGGACCAAGATGGATGTGGGACGCAGGAAAACGTAGGAGACTAAACAACCTGTTAGATGTCTGAGTCACTCGCCGCCGACCTACAACCACGACCAACAACCGTATGTGGCGGCTTTCGCTTCAGCCTTTGTGGTAACGGTACGGTATTGAGTTTTGAATATATGTATATATATATATCTCGGATGGCTAATTTAGCCAACCACCAGGTTTTGAATCTCGATTTAAAAGCAAAGCAATTGTTTGCTTTCTCCGAAAAAAATGCTATTTGGACAGAAAAACATTTTTAAATGTGTAAAAGAAAGGAAAAATTGAATTCATAAGTATTTATTGGTACTACAGTAGTTAAAATTATGTCTTAGCAAACTTGAGTTTAGGCAATTAAAAAGCTTTCAACAGTATCCTACTTAATCCCATGAATTGAGGCATATTAATGATGACCTACCGTATTAAATTTTGACATCTAAATTATGTGACAGGAATTACAATTCAACCACTGGCCGGTAGTAGTTCGTTGTTAATTTCTTATACAATGCCTAAGTACGGTAGTTAAAAACTTTGTTATACGGTACTAATTAAAATTAAATACAGAATTTTAATATAATCAGTTTCTGACGTGTATCAATTGTATTGTTTCAAGATTGTTAAAAACAATTGGGAAGAAGATATTCAGTTGAGTTTTGACTTTGATTTGTTATTACACGTTGTAGTTCTAATAACAACAGACAACCGAACTTGTTCCCGTGAGATGATCACCTGTACTATGAGAACCGTTTTGCCTTCATGGGAACAGTTCGCATTAAATCAAGTCATAACTTCACTGTTGCCGAATTTACTGGTGGCCATACAGATTACACAAGAAGTGTCTTCCTTGAGAAAAGTGCCTTGATGGATTCACAGTGTATTATGTTATTAATTGAGCTATTCTCAGAAACCATACAGGCCTACATCGATGTCAGAAACTCGGAATTGTTAGCGAATGACAAGTCAGTTACCTAATAGAGATAATCGTTTGTCAGGTTAATTTAAGACCACGCACGAGGTTCTTTGTAGTAACTCGCAAGATGCGACTAGTATTAAACAGTACTTAGCATGAATACTAGACACAATAGGTAAACCTATTGTGTAGAAGATGTATATAGGACGTTCATAAGACGCAATTGCAACATTACATACCACGACCTAGAGAACAAACCAAAACAATCCTCACTGGAGACATATGGAGCAAGACCAGAGCTCTGTACATTGTACAAGTCAACCCAAATATTTGGAGAAGTTGTGAAGAGGAAGAGAACCGACTATAAAACAATTTGTAGGTAAACAAAGTCTAACGGCCGCCCAACACAAGGTAGCCTACACGAGGTATGGAACTATTTGGCTTATCTGGCCTAATTGGGCCTGAGCCCAGAACAAACAACTTTCTCCTCTAGGCCTACGTGTAATGTTGTAGACCTATCGTAGTGTGATAACGCGTCACTTTCTTCCCGCTGATAAGGTAGGACTCGACTCATATAATTTAGATGATTGATTTCGTTCAACTGTCAAATGTTACTCCGAGAATGATTCATTATACTGTAGTCATGTGACACAAAATGTTTGTTAAATCATTTCAAGCATTATGATTAATGACACTGCTAGCAATTTTATGTTTGTGTGCCTCTTTAAAAATTATAATTATTATTTATTATATAAAATCATGTCAATTCCCTATATAAACTTGTTGTTTTTTAGTCTTATTCCAGGAAAAACTTCAAAAGGAAACAAATTTTGATAGATATGAGCACACTCTAGATACTCCTAAGATGAGTGCTGGGATGAATCAGATGAAGAGTAGCTTTGATGACGATTAATGACTATAATAGCGCTATAATTTACGACCCATCATTTGTTTACAACTAATAATGTCTCCTTACTCATGCCATGATTTCACCAACTTCCGAAAAACTCAAGAAAGAATTTTAAATGCAAATGTGTGACTTTTAAACCGTCACATAAGTTAAAAAGAAAGTAACTAAAACAATTTTAAGATAATGAACTTTCTTAGTAAAGCCAACATAGTTAAAACGATTGCTGATATATCCGTGTTGATTTACAAGGAGATAAAGGCACGCCAGATAAAATTATGGCAAAAACGTCAAGAAATCTTGTCCCAAACAAGAAACTGTCATTTAGGACATTAGCCAGAAAAATCTTACTATCGGCGCTTTCTTCCGCTGATAGCGATATGTTATCTAGTATGATAACGGCTAACGTTTGGGTCTACTTGAAATGCAAAATCACTCTCGTTTTACAGAAACGAGCCCTTATCAGACGACAATATGTTCGATTCATTTTGAGCACTACGTTAATATTCCATTCATAAACCTGCTGTTCGTGAATGCTCTAGTCAAAGGTCTTAACACTTTACAGAATAACAACATTGGCTTTACACGATCAAAATCTTATCACTGAAATAACAGTTTGCAGTTCACTGCTCTAGTAGCAGGCTAGAGAGAGGAATAAAATCTTTTATTTGCTCGAAAGCAATAAAATCGTCTTGGCAAGAGAGATAATTTTGTGAAGACTTATCTTGAACCAATATTGGTTTTTATTAAACGTTTTGATAAGGTTAACATGGTTTTCTGGCTAAGATTTCAGTCCGGTAATACAAGTGCTTCTGTCGCCTCCGAGGTAAGTGACGAGAACCTAAATGAGTAAATGCTTGACATGTGCAAAATGAAACTTCATACAGTAATGTAATTTATAGCAATAGGCCTATTAAGAATACTTTCCCCGCTCTCATACGACAAGTTCACAATCAACTACAGATTTAATCTCTGCAGAACTGAAGAAGTTTCCCACTTTCTTTCCAGATGCGATAAGAGTCCGTCTACCATAGATCTCTTAATGAATATGGAACGCTATTAATGAGGTCTTGAGAATCTGAATCAGAACTTTCAAAGAGGAAGAACAAAAGAAACAAACGAGGTAATTAGTAAAAGACTCGTCCAATTAGTAGCTGTTAGTGCGCGTCAGTCACAATTGAGGTCAATAATCACTTAGGTTCCTAGTTATCAATCTTATCGCAACTGCAGGAGTCGATCTTCTCAACTGCTGTAGCAAATTGATCAATAATTGAACTCCTGTTTCTTTCAGCATTGGGGGGACCCTGATAAGACTTTCTATTTATTATACTGCATGTTAATTTTATAAAGATAAGTAATTGCTGGTTGATAGAACATTGCCGATTTATTGAAAGACTTCGAACAACGTCATCTGTAACTAATAACATATTTCCCACACTTCGAGTTCTTGAACACAACTCTTCATTAAACTTTGTAGGCTAGACTATTTTACTTTGAATTATTGTGTTGACTCTTGAGTATATTTTTGAAGCATTTTCTTGAATTGGTATAAAGAATGATGACCATATAATTTGTGTCTAACTTACTACTTTACATCCATCAAGCCGTGAAAGTAAGCCCGAGGATTTCCATTACTGTAACTGTCTAAATGAAAATTGACCAATTTTGATAACCACAAGGGACAAAATTACCTAAGTAAAGAGGTGTCATTGCAGAGAGATCTCTTAGGAAAAGTGACAGTGACAGCAACGATACGACGTCACCTTTGAAGCGCACAGTATACTAGTGTCATCGAGAAAAAATTGATAAACTGCAAAAGAAATTGGCGAAGAGCGAAGGAGTCCATAGTCACCTTAAGGTACATCAAAATACATGAATAAGTGGATGTGTTGACTTACTGGCACTCGTTCATGATCTCCTCCTGGCTGCGGACTTGCACCGGCGCGAGTTTCTCCACGCTCTCGTCGTAGTTGCAGAAGCATTTGGTGATCTTGTCGTCGAACGTGTTGACCAGATCCTCCAGACTGCCGGAGAAGGTTTCGGTGAAGTTGTCGGCGACGGAGGACACGGACGCGGTGTCCACGGTGACACAGGTGTTGGCGTTGTCGCACACTTCGGAGGTAACTTCCGGGGAGATGGGGTTCGAGTTGGCGTCCTCCTCGACGGCGTTGTCCTCCACGGCCGGCTTGCTGTGGTGGAACTCCGTCGCCCCCCACTCGTCCGTCTCCTCAAACTGCGCCAGGGGAGCTTCAAACTTCAGCTCTGCCATTTTGGTAACGTCCCGCATCGTAGCCCGCGCTGCACTGGCGATCGAGCCGCCGCAGTGCGCCCGGCGGGATTATGGTACTGGCGGGCGGAAATTGTCGTACTTTTGATGAATTATGGTGCCCAGTAAAATCGGACTTCGACATCGAGATGTTTCGGATTTAGACTAATAACTAGGCCTAATTATTTTTTAAACGCTGGGAAATCTTATTTCTCTTTGTAAATGCATTTTTTTCCCATGTTTAAACAATTACCGTAAATTGCATTAAAATTTACATTAGGTACATTTAAATTTTAAGAGTTGTTTGTTCATAAACATTACGCTAATACAATAGGCCCTACGTGTTGATTGTAAGAGTTTATTGATATACCATACTTTTAAGATTATTTGGTTAGGCTACAACCAAAGTTTTCTACCATGCTACTAAAATCAACCAAGCACTAAAAAGCTGTAACCAATTTGTGTTATTTTTATAGAATGTAATAGACTATTGAGTTTAACAAGAATTATAAAAAAAATTCAGGTTCAGAGAAGTTTTCAAATGAAATTTGTATAGCCTACAAAAAAAAAAATTAAACTCCTATACAACGAAGATTTCCAAGTGTGTTGTGTGTAGAGAGAAATAGAATTTCTCTGAACATATTTTAACTTGTAAAGCAAATTATTTCCCGATAAATATTATTTTAACACTTGTAATAACTAGACATACCAATTCTAAGTACGAGGTAGCACAGTAAAGAGGGAAAGAGTGCTATAGTAGTATGACAAATATGCTTCTTTTGGACCAGATTCCGCTGGAGTGCAATAATAATAATTTCAAGGGTGTAAATGTAAAGTTGGTTGCACGCGACGTGAGACAGCCCGTCAAGATTTGTGCTATATATGGGAACTTTAACTGCCTCAATTTGAAATGAAGACCTTAGTATTGATTTTACTGTATATCACTAAAATGATTAATCCACTCCATGTTGCACTAGATAGAGCCAATTTGCCCATATTTAGAACAAATTCTGGCGGGCTGTCTCACGTCTCGTGCAACCAACTGTAATTTTTGAATAAATTGTATTCGAGAATCAAGTTTATTCAAAGTTTATTCAAACTAAAATGTAGTGATTTGCATTTTATGTGTTATTTTTTTAAATTATGTACTTGGTAAAGTGTACAGGGTAAAATAGTCGTGGGCACGATAGTTTCAAATGTGGTATGGATGGCAACAGTGGCGTGGGACGACAGTGCTGCCAGGGCAGTGCCGCGGCCGGACGAGCAACTACCTGTATTGATCCCGTGCAAAGCGGACTGCGTCAAAACAACGTCGGGCGTTACGAGACTACAACTTTATATATTGTGCATCGATCTTGTTCATGTTATATAAATTATAAATCACTCTTTGATACGAAACCAACCATGGGTAATACAAAGAGGGTTTTATTCGATACTACTACTAAAACCCTTTTTTTTTACGTAAAACCGTTTTTTACGTGTCCCTTAATTTCCCAACAAATTTTTAACTTATGTGTTGCTAATAAATTCTCCTCAGCTCGTAGTTTTGCAAGAAGGTTTTAGACTTTTCATATTTGAAAGACGCGAGAAACTCTTAATTTTTTGTAACATATGTTAATAGTTAGGGAAATGGCCGTAAAATAAAAAATAACAGCTGGACCGGCTGATGGTGCCAAAAATAATGCGGTATATTCGTTTTTAAATGTCCCTTGCTATATGATAACAGTAGTGGGGAATGGGGGCTTTTGGGCCAGTTCAAGGTCACCTGAGGGATGACGTCATCGAGGTCAATGACCTCACCGATGACGTCATCACTAATGACGCCATTTCGATGACGTCACACCCATGACGCCACAGAAATGACGTGCTGATGACGTCATCACCCCTTACGTCATCAAAACGACGTCACCGACGCCACTAAGGTCAAGGTCACGCAGAAACTTAAAATTTTTTGGCACTTTTGCCGTTTCTCGCACTACGCTCCGAGTTTCAGTCAGAGTCCCCGTGACCTTGACCATTTGGAGCGAATATTGGACGAGAAACGGCAAAAGTGCCAAGTTAAACCCGAGTTTCTGACATGACTCTGCCTAAATGGGCAATCGGTAATCCCTCAGGTGACCTTGAACTAGTACAACACCCCCAACTTCATATTACTGTGACCTTGAAAACTTAACAACGGAGCGCCGACACCGATGCGCACCCCACGACAGCCACCGAGTGACTGACTGTCAGGCTCTGTGTATGCTAGGTATATTGGCTTGAAAGACTAAGACTCTAAACTGTCAGGAATGGGAGTAACTAACTGAATTTTGCAAGGAAAAGTCATTTCATCCAATATTTTAAACAAATCCTCATCAGTAAAACTGACATTAGTCTGTTTTGTATAAAACTTAGGGTGTCCGCGCAACAGTTTGCGCCACTTAGCTAAAGTTGAAACTCTCTTAACTTTCAGTGGTGGACAGTGAGCAACTAATAAAGTCTTAACACGGCTAAGTTTCTTACCTAAAGCGTCCCGGGGGAAGGTGAGGTGGTACGCTGGAGTTTCGCATCACTTCACCATGAGCTGTCCTACAGTCAACACACTGTTCTCTTGGCCCGAGTTGGCACTAGAAGAAACATTTCTGTACAGCTTAGGCTGTGAGAGCCGAGGAAGCAAAGTCAAAGTGGAAATTGTGTTAAACTCCAAGATGAAGAGTCTCCTAAATAAACTAATTGTATCCTTGCAATCTCCTATAACTTTAGAGAAATACCACTTTATTAAGCGACACCTTATACTTTGGCAAAACGAAGCAGAAATGGAAAAGATTACAGTAAAATTAATTTAACTTAAAACTTGGACTGGACACTCATGGCGATACCACGTGGCGTGCAAACGCCACCCTAAACATTACAAGTTAGGTTATTGAGCACCTCTGGTACGATAACCGATGTGCTAGAGTTAAAGTGTGATGACCTTGAGTCAAAACACTGAAACACTACAAGTCGATATCGTCCCAGAGTCAAAGTGTAGTGACCTACATTCAGAACTTGTAAAATTACTTACATATAGAGAGCTAGAGAACAGCGAGACGCACCGCATGGAAGCCGGAGACATACTGGCGAAGCGGTGTTGTGCAGCCTAGGGACCCAGTTGTGGTGGGGGTATAGCCAACACTTAGAGTACAAGTGTTGTGGGTGACCTTGACCCACTTAACTTAGTTACACCCCCCCCCCCCCCCGACAAAAAGTGCGAACCCCCCCCCCCCGACAAAAAGTGCGAACCCCCCCCCCCCCCCCGACAAAAAGTGCGAAAACACTGAAACACTACAAGTCGATATCGTCCCAGAGTCAAAGTGTAGTGACCTACATTCAGAACTTGTAAAATTACTTACATATAGAGAGCTAGAGAACAGCGAGACGCACCGCATGGAAGCCGGAGACATACTGGCGAAGCGGTGTTGTGCAGCCTAGGGACCCAGTTGTGGTGGGGGTATAGCCAACACTTAGAGTACAAGTGTTGTGGGTGACCTTGACCCACTTAACTTAGTTACACCCCCCCCCCCGACAAAAAGTGCGAACCCCCCCCCCCGACAAAAAGTGCGAACCCCCCCCCCCCGACAAAAAGTGCGAACCCCCCCCCCCCGACAAAAAGTGCGAACCCCCCCCCCCGACAAAAAGTGCGAACCCCCCCCCCCCCGACAAAAAGTGCGAACCCCCCCCCCGACAAAAAGTGCGAACCCCCCCCCCACCCCTGATATCCTGGGCGTGGCAGCCCCGGTGGGGATATAAGGGGGTCCGGCCAGAGCCGGCTCGCAGTCCGCTCCCGCGCGTTGAACGTGAACGATCGGGACGGACCGCCATAGGCATCACTAAACATTGAATGGCGCCTTCAGTGTTTAGCGAAGTCTACTCTAACTTTAAGACTTGTATTAGTTGTAAGATATTGCGCTTGCGTTTGGGTATTGCGAATTGTTTTATATGAGAGTGTTTTACTTGTACCCTACGTCTCCTGTGTGTCTTTTATCCTTTGTGTCTTGTTTGTTATATGTGTTTAATGTGTATGTGCTTGTTCCAGCATTGACTACGTTGAGCTCAATTGTGTGTTGTAAGTGTGTTATATGTTTCTAAAGTGTATACGCTTGTTTTAGCAATCCCCCCTTGAGCTTTTTCAATGCTCAAAGTAAATTGTAAAGTCAGGGAACGGGAGTAGGCCCCCGTGTAAAGCCACTTTTAATAATTGGTAGGCTCCTTGCCAGGCATGCAAAAGGTTGCGGATGGCATTTGGGGAGCATGTCCGTTTGTAAGCTGGCAAGCAAAAGGTTGTGGCGGCCTCTGCACTCGGACCGAGGACGTAAGCCATTAGGGTGTCCTCAGTATGTTTCCCTTCTGGAAACTCAAAATTATGTAAATGAATCTTTGTTAGATATTTGTGTTTTTAGTCCCCAAGGCCCCCGAACATTCGTGGTTCGCCATGGATGTACGGGGGCCGAAATTTTTTAATGTCCGTGTGGCATTGACCCACAAAGACTTGTAAAAATTCAATGCATTGTAAATTAAAAATATTAAAGATAGGTTACGGGAGTAGGCCCCCGTGTAAAGCCTATTTTAATTATCGGTAGGCTCCTGCCAGGCATGCAAAAGGTTGCGGATGGCATTTGGGAGCATGTCCGTTTGTACGCTGGCATGCAAAAGGTTGCGGCGGCCTCTGCACTCGGACGAGGACGTAAGCCACTAGGGTGTCCTCAGTTTGTTTCCTTCTGGAAACACAAAATTATGTAAATGAATCTTTGTTAGCTACTGAAAAGACAATGCAGTAAATGTTTACAAGTCTTGCGTGGCGAAGGGTACACGACATTGGATGTTGCCTTGTTGTCATAGTTGGGTCTCTTCGGAGGCTACAGCGATGACAACCCAAGTGCCTCACACCCCCAAAGGGGGGTGTGGGGCTTAATTTTTTTAAAGTTTTTTTGTGACCTTGACCTAAATATGTAAAATCTTTCAAAGTGTTTAACAGTCAGGTCTTATTAACACAGTTAATACATTAATGTCTGTTAAAAAATATAACAGTTAGGTATTTGTAACCCACAAGTTTGGAGTTGTTTATAGTTGGGTCCCTTGGGAGGCTTCAGCTATGGTAACATAAATGCCTCAAGTGGGGCTTATTTTTTTAAAAAGTGCGAACCCCCCCCCCCGGCAAAAAGTGCGAACCCCCCCCCCGGAACTTTTTTTTTTGAGAAAAAATTTTGACCTTGACCAAAAAGTTTTTTGCTCCGGACGAGAAGTGCTCAAACAAAAAATTTGTACAAAGTAGTGGATTTAGACCAAAGATTATTGGTTTATCAAACCTGTTGAAGAATAAATTGAAAATGGGTGTTTAAAAGCCAAATCTGCTACATGATTGATAAACTGGATGTATATGACGTCACCTTCCCCCACCCTTCAACCTCGGGTATAAAGGGACCCGGTTGAGCGCGCTGCTCATTATTGCGTGGACATTCACCGAGTGCACACTCAAAGCCAAACTGTAAAAAAAATGGCTCTTTGCGATATTTGTGGTGAGTTTTTCCAAGATGAAGATATCTTTGTTTTACACCGAGAATTGCATCATGAAGAGAACAGAAAAGAAGAGATTGTTGTAAGTGAAGAAGACTTGGATGCGATTGATCGGTTTTTGGAAAAACCCCATAAGCAGAAGGACTGGGCTAGCTATTTACAGTTAATGCAAAGAAGAAGACCAAGTGTTATTCAATTTGCCGGAGCTGGACCATCTACAGCTGGAGGGTTTATTCAAGAAGAGAAAATGGAAGAAGAAGATACGGAAGAAGTGGAAGATGTAAGACAACTGCGTACCCAAGAAGAGGATATGGAAGATATAAGACAACTGCGCACTACAGCCTTGCCAGGACCAGTTGTAATTCATTTCAAAATTAATAATGTGCAATTAGAATTGGAAAATTTTATAACTCAAGCTAAAAAACTAGTTGTAAAAACATTGACGGAAGAATTGGCAAGATTGAACTTTATTAAATTTGGATTGGTGTTGGAGGCTATGTTTACTAATACCGATGGTGAAAATTCACCGAGAGCATTCATTGCTAAAAACCGAACCCTTACAACCACATCTGATATCAACGAAATTTTAGAAGAATGTTTGGTTGAACTGCTAGTGAAACTTCAAGAACATGAAGGAAGAGGATCCGGCTGGACGCTATCATCAATTGAAGGTATGGATGTGAGGGTTCACAAGCATGGATATGGTATGAGAGGAAGCAGCTTTATCCCTCTACCAAAGGTGATCCGAGATACGAGATCATGTATCAATGTGAAAAATGAGGATAATGAATGTTTCCGGTATGCAATGTTAGCAAAATATGTGGAAGACCATTCCTGTAGACCTAGCATAGCATACGAAGCTGTTCAACACCGCTATAACTTCCAAGGTATGTCGTATCCTGTTAGTCTTAATGATGTTGCTAAATTTGAAAGAAAAAACCCAGGAGTTTCAGTTAATGTGTTTGGTTTAGACAAATCAAATAACGTATACCCGTTACGAGTTACAAAGACTGAACGTCAAAATCATACAGATTTGCTGCTATTGACCAAAGGTGAAATATCACATTATGTTTACATCAAGAACTTTGAAACTTTGGTTGGACGACAAGTGACTAAAAAGAAAATTAGAGTAACAGTGTGTAAGAGATGCTTTTGTTTCACAAATAAAGACTTGAGACGTGGAGGATCGGAGTGGTTGTCGGAACACCAGCGGCTTTGTAATGACAACTATGAAGTGAAGATTAGTCTGCCACCACCATCTAGAGCATTTGTCCAGTTCAATAAAACAGTTCACCAATACCGGATTCCACTAGTTATCTACGCTGACTTTGAATCCACGTTAGTGCCGCAGGAACTTTCGGATGGTGAAGTAACTAGAAGAACCAAATATCAATTGCATCAACCTAACAGTTTTTGCTTATTGGTGAAATCTACTTTACCTGAAGAACAATTGTAAGACTACGGCTTAACATCCACTCCGATACTCTACCGTGGGAAGGAGCTGCTAAGTATTTTGTAGACCAGTTGTATAACATTGCTGAAAAGGCGGAACGCTTATACGGTAATGTTTTACCCATGAAACCTTTGAACCAAAATCAACAAGAAGAATACATTTCGGCAACAAGATGTTATCTATGCAAGAAGAGCTTCAGTGAAGAAAATCAAAAAGTAAGAGATCATGATCACCTCACAGGGTTATACAGAGGACCTGCTTGTAATTCATGCAATATAAATTACAAACTGCCTCAATTTATTCCTGTCGTGTTACACAATCTTAGCGGCTATGACTCCCACTTCATTATCCCAGAGTTAGGACGAGATGATGGAAAAATCGAAGTATTAGCTGAAACATTGGAGAAGTACATCAGTTTTTCAAAAACAGTTGGTAAAATTAAACTTCGCTTCGTAGACTCTTATAGATTTATGTCATCTAGTTTGAGCAAATTGTCTGAGAACCTAAGAAGAGAAGATCTAAAAGAAACCAGCAAAATTGTACCTGAAGATAAATTGGACTTAGTATTACGAAAAGGAGTTTTCCCGTATGATTATATAACTTCCACAGAAAAGTTTGAAGAAACCAGTCTACCACCGATTGAAGCCTTCAATAGCAAATTAAATGAAAGTGAAATCTCCGTTGAAGACTACAATCATGCGTGTAATGTTTGGAACCAACTAAACATTCAAACTTTAGGGGAATATTCTGATTTTTATATAAAATTGGATGTAACTCTGCTGTGCGATGTGATGGAAGAATTTCGGAACACCTGTTTCTCAGCATACGGATTGGATCCTTTACACTCGTATACATCCCCTGGATTAGCATGGCAAGCTATGCTCAAGTCAACTAACTGCCGATTGGAGCTTCTCACAGACATCGATATGGTCCTCATGATCGAATCAGGTGTACGAGGTGGTTTGACTCAAGCTGTGACAAGACATGTTAAGGCCAACAACAAGTATATCCCCAACTTCGACGAGCAACAACCATCACTCTACCTTGGATATTTTGATGCGAACAACCTCTATGGTTGGGCGATGTCAAATCCACTTCCCTACGCAGACTTCAAGTGGATTGACCCGACCACCATCGGTGACATATCACGGATTCCAAAAGATGGCCAAACAGGCTATATTTTGGACTGTGATTTTGAATATCCAGAACACCTTCACGACCATCATTACGACCTGCCTCTCCTAGCCAAGACTGAAGTTTCACCGACAGGAAGATGGCCCAAGCTGATGATGACCTTGGAGAATAAGAGTCGATATGTGGCACACTACTGGGTAGTTCAACAAGCACTTGAATTGGGCCTACGTATAGTGAAAATTCACAGAGCAATTGAATTCACCCAGTCTTGTTGGTTGAAACCATATATCGATTCCAACACTACAAGAAGAGCTGCAGCGACAACAGCATTTGAAAAGGACTTCTACAAATTAATGAACAACGCCATATTTGGGAAGACCTTGGAGAACAAGAGAAAACACAAAATTGTAAAATTAGTAAGTGATCCTAGGAAATTGGAAAAATTAGTGCAAAAACCAAATTTCGGAACATCAATGATTATAAACGAAAATCTAGTTGCTGTCAGTATGAATAAAACAACAATAGTGATGGATCGTCCGTTATACATTGGAATGTCGATTTTGGATATAAGTAAAACTCTGATGTATGATTTCCATTACAACAAAATGGTTAAACACTATGGAAGAGACAACATTGGAGTTGCATACATGGATACCGACGCGTTTATCTACTGGATAAAGACTTTGGACATGTATGAAGATCTAAGGAGTTTCCCATACAAAGACGACTTTGACTTCTCTGACTATCCGAAGAACCATCCGAATTACAATGAAAAGAATAAAAAAGTAATTGGAAAATTTAAAGATGAAGCAAATGGAATACCTTTGGAGGAAATAGTTGCGCTGATGTCCAAATTATATTCCTTTAAGATGTATATGGAAAACGACATACCGACAGTGAAGAAAGCTAAAGGAGTCAAAACATCGTACTTGAAGAAACGTGTGACATTTGACCATTACAAGACCTGCTTGTTTGAAGATTCTACAATGTCTGCAACGTTCAACACTATCAGAAGCTTTAAACATGAGGTCTACAGTGTCACTGAAGTTAAAAGAGCACTATCAGCTCAAGATGATAAAAGGCATATTATGCCGGATAAGATTCATACTCTTCCTTTCGGCCACTACTCTCTAAACCCTATTAACTAGTAACCTATTCTTCGTCCTTCTACAACTTCGACCTTATTCCTTTCTCCTTCCGTAAAAAAAAATGGGGAACACGGCAAGTCCAACGCCGTGTTCCCCATTTTTTTACACAAGTTTGGATGACCTTGACCTATATAAATGATGTGAATATTTAAGACAACATTCATTGTGATTATACATGTGATACATGAAACATTCAAACCTGCAATATGAAGAACTCGAAGCAAGAAATTGTCAACGAGCTTCATAAACCTGCAAGAAGAAAGTTTCCACGAAGAAATACAGTGATAAAAGGAATAAATGATTTATATCAAGCGGATTTAATCGAAATGATTCCTTATAGTAAACAAAATAGAGGATTTAAATACATATTGACTATTATTAATTGTTTTTCAAAAATGGCAGATGCTTTACCACTAAAAGATAAAAGTGGCAAAAGTGTTACAAAAGCAATGGAAACAGCTATACAAAGAGACAAACATACTATAAAACATTTACAAACTGATGATGGAAAAGAATATTTTAATAAGGAATTTGCAAATTTAATGAAAAAACACAACATTAACCATTACTCAACCAATTCAGAGGTAAAAGCATCAATAATTGAAAGATTCAACAGAACTTTAAAAGGTGCGATGTATAAGATGTTTTCTAACAGAGGATCGCACGTATGGATTGATATGTTACCAAAACTTATAAGCGATTACAATAACAAGTTTCATAGAACTATCGGTATGAAACCAAGCCAGGTGACTAATAAAAATGAAAAACTTGTATTAAAACGTATAAAAATGAATACTAAACCAAGAGTTGAAAAACTAAAGCCTAAAAGGTTTAATGTTGGTGATAAAGTGCGAATAAGCAAATACAAAGGTGTATTCAGTAAAAGATATCTTCCAAACTGGACAAATGAGGTATTTACTGTATTTAAGGTGCAACCTACAATACCAGAAACTTACATTTTAAAAGATAATAAAGGACAATTGCTGGAAGGAAGGTTTTATGGACATGAAATGTTAAAATCAACAGTAGGTGATGTATATTTAGTTGAAAAGGTGTTGCAACGAAAAAAGGATAAGGTTAAAGTACGATGGTTAGGATTTAATAAGACGGAAGATTCTTGGATACCTAAAAAGGATCTAATATAATGATAGAGCATCATTTTGGGTTGAACCATTACAAAGGATGGAGATAATACCGCAAAAAGACAATTTTACTATTAATAATATAGATGAACTCACAGTGGATGGTTCTCAATTCAATACTGGAAAACACGGTGTTTTGTTACCAAACACGGTGCGTTGTCTGGTTACCGGTCCTTCCAATTGTGGAAAAACAAATGTAGTATTCAATTTGATTACAAATCCTAAAGGATTACGTTTTAATAATTTATATGTATTTTCAAAGTCACTACAACAACCAAAATATCAGTTATTGGAACAAATACTCAATAATGTGCCTGAAGTTAAATATTTTAAATTCAACGCGAGCGAGAGTGTCATGCAACCGCAAGAGGCTAAACCATTCTCAGTATTCATATTTGACGATGTATCTTGTGAAAATCAAAATACAATAAGAAATTACTTCGCCATGGGTCGACATAACAACATAGATAGCATTTATATTGGTCAAACTTACAGCAAAATACCGAAACAGCTCATTAGAGACAATGCAAACATGTTAATTGTATTTAAACAGGATGAAACCAACCTAAAACACATATATTATGACCATGTAAGTGCGGATATGCCATTTGAACGATTTAAAGAGTTGTGTGGAAAGGCTTGGGCTGAAAAGTATGGGTTTTTAACAATTATGAAGGAACAACCGCTAAACAATGGTCGATACAGGATAGGATTTGATAAATTTATACTAATACACTGATCATGATGTAAAACATTCATTGTTGTACAACACGTCTTGCTACAAACATGGTTAACCAAGAAAAGTTAATAAAGGAAATAAAATCACTTAGTGATTCTATTCGAGATAAAAACAGAGCATTAAAATTAGGTATTAGCGAAAGGGAGAAATTTCTTGAATCTACTTTTAAACCTATTACTGAACCCTTGAAACAATTAAACAAAAAATTTGCTAAACCCGTTTTGGAAGGAGATGCAATTGCACCTATTACAAAGTTTGAAAGAGAAAATGTAAAATCAGAAGATTTTAGTGATGAAGACCTGGAATCCTCTACATATAGTGGTTTTACCGGTGGAGAACCTGAAAGAGAGCTAGAATCACCAGACTATAGTGGTATAAGAGAATTATATGAAGTAAAAGCTAAAAGAGGACATGAAGATGTATCAACTGCTAGTGAAGAGGAAAAAGAAGAAGAAGCAAGGGAAGGTCCGTCAAACATAAGCTTGTTGGGTGAAAACATTCATAACAAAGGACCTTTAGGAAGGAAATACATGGTAAAAATGTTACTCGGAACAATTCCTAATAAGAATTACTATAGTTATGGAGCGAGATTAACAGAAGATGGTTTAATGATAGGTAATAGCCCGTTAAACGTTGACGAACATGATAATATTGTCATTGGTGATCAAAGGTATAAGGGTACAAAAGGATTATTTGAATTATTATTTGAAAATAAGCCTTCAGTATCGTTAGTGAAAGAAAAAGACATGGAAGCATATAAAAATATTTTGGAACAGACAAATGCATATAGGAGAATGTATTTACCTGACCAACTTCCATTTAGATCTAAGTCTTTAAAATATAGAGAATTTGTATCCAAGTTAATACCAACTAGAAGACAAACAATGCCGTTAACACAAAGAAAACCTGTAAAACGAAGATTTATGGCATCCACTTTAGATGTAAGTGCTCAGGAAAGAAGAAAAAGAAGTAAGTCTGTTACGGGTACAGGTTTAATGAAGAAACTATATAACACAAATGTGATTTATTACAATAATATCAATAAATTGGTGGATAGAATGAAACTAATACATGAAGCTAAAGAAGCGGGTCATACTGGATTGGAAAACGAATGGGTGGCTTTAGTGGATGAACTCCGAAACCGTGGGGTAATCTCATAAAAAATGCGTTACTCACTAGATTACTATTCAGTTGCACCATGAGTGTCGACAAGTTCGGACGTTACTCCTCGGATGGGTTATATTACGCAAATAATTTAAAAAGAGGAGCTGGTTTACCACAAACACCTGATGGGGATTATGATATAACTAATAAAAGGTTAAAAAACATAAAAGATCCCACAGATGAAAACGATGCAATAAATTTAAAAGTATTAAAAGAAAAGATATCACCAACATTAAGACTACAGAAAAACACATATGACGCAGGTAATCATAGAATTGTCAATGTTGGTAAGCCAAATCAAAACGCTGATGCAATAAACAAAGGTTATTTATCATCAGAATTAAAAAATACGTTAAAATTCAATGGAAAAACGTATACTGCTGAAAATAAACGTATATCCAACGTAGATGACCCTAAAGATGCAAAAGACAGCGTAAATAGACGCTATTTACATTCATTAATACCTGAAAAGACAAAAGATGGTTTTTCTTTTTATAAATTTGTTATTAACGATATAGGTTATCCGAAAAATGAAAATGATGCTGTAAATTTAAAATATATAAAAGATCATTGTATTACACGTGATGTAGGAGTTATTGATTGTCTAGGTAATTGTTTAGCGAATGTTAAAGATGGTTCGGCACCATCAGATGGTGCAACAGTGGGTCAAATGAAGGAAACTTTAAAGCAAGAAACATCTGGATTTGTAAAACAGGATCAAGTAGTATCACGGTCGGGTGATGTGTTTGTACAAGGAAATGAAAAGTTTATTTTACTTGAACAAAAAAATAATGTTTGGGATTGCAAAGACATGAAATTATCAAATGCGCAATTAGCTACAGATGCTCATGATGTTCCGATTTTATCACAAGTTTTACATACTAATCCAAACAATTATCATAGAAGTTGGTTGGGTACAAATAGAAGAATAATTGACATATTTCCAGGTATCGATGATTACGATTGTGTTGTAGTAAAACAATCTTTAATATTAGACAAACCAAAAGGTAGTACTTTCAATAAGAAAAAAAATAAGAAAATAGGTAATTTGGCACAAGGAACAGATCCAAAGGATGCTGCAACTGTAGGACAAACATTACAATATGATAGTGCAAATCAAGAGTTTATTTATAATACCAAAAGATTTAAATTAATGGATGTAAATGATTATCAAAATATATTAATTGCAGATCCAAATTCATTTAGCGGATTTAGAAAATTGTCTGGTGAGGAATTTATTCATAAAAATCATGTATTTAGAAATGAAGCAGACAGATCATTAATTAGTGCAGATTTAAAATATTTTAAATGTCCCGGGAATGATGCAAATGTAACTGATGAAGACTAAGAATTTGTATAAAAACTGATATGGGTTAGAAATCGGGACTAATATTATAAAAATGGGTTACACTCTAGAATGTTATTCAGTTGCACCATGAGTGTTGACAAGTTCGGACGGTATTCATCAGATGTTGGTAAGCCAAATCAAAACGCTGATGCAATAAACAGAGGTTATTTATCATCGGAATTAAAGAATACGTTAAAATTTAATGGAAAAACGTATAATGCTGAAAATCGGCGTATATCCAACGTAGCAGACCCTGTAGATGAAAAAGACAGCATAAATAGACGCTATTTACATTCTATAATACCTGAAAAGACAAAAGATGGGTTTTCTTTTTATAAATTTGTTATTAACGATATAGGTTATCCAAAAAATGAAAATGATGCTGTAAATTTAAAATACATCAAAGATCATTGTATTACACGTGATGTAGGAGTTATTGACTGTCTTGGTAATTGTTTAACGAATGTAAAAGATGGTTTTGCACCATCAGATGGTGCAACGGTGGGTCAAATGAAGGAAACTTTAAAACAAGAAACCTCCGGTTTTGTGAAACAAAACCAAGTAGTAACACGTCAAGGAGATGTATTTGTACAAGGAAATAAAAAGTTTACTTTACTTGCAGAAAACAATTATGTTTGGGATGGTTAAGGAAAGTTATTGACAAATTTAGGTATTGGTGAAAAGCCTGGTGATGCTGTTACTTATGAACAGATAATACAATTAGAGCCAACTGGAAAAAAATGGTGGAATTGTGATAACAAACGATTAACAAATGTTGCAGACCCTGATTATGCCAATAACGCTGTAACTGTTAATTTTCTTGTTAAAGTAATAGGTAATTTATTATTGGATATGCATAATTATATTGTAGCAGGACAACATAAACCTATTGACGAAAAAATGAGAAATACATGGATTAAACAAGAAATTCTTTATAAATATTTTTTTAATCATAACACACAAAAGTTTAGATCATCAGATTGGGGTACTTTTGATATTTAACTAAATAACACCATATATTACATCATTTATGTGCAACCTGTCATAGAGGTAACACATGGGTTACGCTTTTCAAATATAAAAGACAATCATGGCGTTTCATTACACCAGTCCATATCGAGACACTATACGGAAAGGAGGCGGTATCACGTCCACAGCGGTTTCTCTGTTAAGTAAAGCTTTAAATCGTATTCCAGTAGGATCTATCGTAAACAGAGCAATAGACGCTTTACCATACGAATTTCACATACCGGGAGGTTATCAGTATTGCGGACCAGGAACTAAATTGAAAAAACGACTGGAAAGAGGTGATCCAGGCATAAATAAGTTAGATCAGGCTTGTAAAGAACACGATATCGCATATTCCACGTTTACCGATTCAAAAAATAGGTCAATCGCTGATAAAAAGCTAGCGAATATAGCTTGGCAACGAGTAAAGTCTAGTGACGCTAGTATTGCGGAAAAAGCAGCAGCTTTAGCGGTAACAGCAGGTATGAAGGCTAAAACAGCGGTAGGAGGTGGAAAAAGGAGGGGTAAGAATAAAAAAGGATCAACCAAGAGAAAACATGGTGGTAATATTAGACTAAAAAGACGTTCTCCGAGGAAAAATAATAAAAAACCGACAATATGGTCAATGGTAAAAAACGGGGCTGGTCTATACCTAAGACCGTATCGTGCATATTAAATAAAAGAAATCAATTGGTTATACCACATAAAGCGTTGACTAATGTTGAATTATTTAAATATATTTCCTGTTTAAAAATACCATTTTTCCGCGGAGTATTTATGAAAGACAGTTTACCAAAGAAAATATGGAAAAATGAGACTGGAATCGTAAATTTGGATAATACTGAAGGGTCCGGCACCCATTGGGTGTGTTATAAGAAACTAAATAGTAATGTATATTATTTTGATAGTTTTGGAAATTTGCCACCACCTAAAGAACTTGAACATTACTTTAAATCTGCTAAAAACATATATTACAACTATAAAAGAGAACAACCTGATAATACTTCAATATGCGGCCATTTATGTTTGGAATTCCTAGCTAAAAGTATCAGTCACTATTGAGATGTCTTCCTATACGGTATCATTAACAGGAAAATCGTCCACTTTACGAAGTATCCTTTTTCCAGCGTTACGCTTGCAAAAAGGAAGATTTTGGGAGGCAGCACTGTTGGATTTTACAACTTACAACTCTATTCCCAATGTTACGGAAGGTAAAAATAACTTATTGCATTATTATAAAGGAAAAGATGCCAGTGGTAAGTTAACAGACTTAGAAGAATGCAGTTTACCCACAGGTTCTTATGAAATTGATCATATTAATGAATTTTTGCAAAATAAAATGGGAAAAGACAATATATCGCTAAAAGGTAATAATAATACAATGAAAGCTGAGCTTACTTCAAAATATTATATAGATTTCACTTAGCCAAACTCAATTGGTGATTTATTAGGATTTCCCAAAGATGGAGCAATTTTAGAACCAAATAAAACACATTCCGGTAAACAAACTGTAACAATATTAAAAGTCAATAGTATAGACATAACTTGTAACATTATACAAGGAGCTTACAGAGATGGAGCAAATACTCATATAATACATACTTTTTACCCCAGTGTACCACCTGGATTTAAAATTGTTGAAAAGCCGCAAAACCTGGTATATCTACCTTTGAACACCACTTTCATTTCAGACATCGTGTTGAACGTATTGGATCAAGACGGTAACTTGATAGATTTCCGAGAAGAGCCTATTACGGTTAGATTACATTTAAAATCAACACTTTAATACAAAATCATGGGTTTAACATTTAAAAGCGAACAACCTACGGGAATCCGCATTAGTAGCTCTTCAGCTGTGGAGGAGTTAACACGCGAGAACATTCGTTTCTTAGAGAGAATTGGATTAAAAGTAACCGATAATGGATATACTGGATATAGCTCAGGGTCCAACATTCGACGAAACCCTATGGGAAAAAGAATATCACACCCACAACCCTTACACTTCATCAAAATTAAACAATAACGATGAAATTCGTATTCCCATACATTATCAAGACATTTACACACTACCATGTGAAAGTTACTTGTATATTGAAGGAAAAGTTACTAAAAAGGACGGTACTACTACTGGTACAACAGTTCCATTTATAAATAATCCCATGGCTTTCCTGTTTGATGAAATTAGATATGAAATATCAGGTGTAACAGTTGATTCTACTAAAAAAGTAGGTATTGCAACAACTTTAAAGGGATTAACATCTATATCACCTAATGAAACCAATTTAATACAACCTGCAGGATGGGTTTTACCTGCAAAAGACACAATCACTCCAGATACAAATGGAAATTTTGATTTTCATATTCCGTTACGTTTGTTGCTTGGTTTTGCTGAAGATTATAGGAAAATAATATTAAACGTTAAACAAGAATTAGTTTTGTTGAGATCTTCAAACGATAAAGATATTATTAAAGCTCCAGACGGTACAACAGATGCAACTTTAGAATGGAAATTAACATTAGACAAAATTGTATGGAGAGTTCCACATGTAAAATTAGCTGACGAGCATAGAATGCTACTATTAAGAAAGTTAAAGGCTGATCGTGATATTGTAATTCCTTTTAGAAGTTGGGAATTTCATGAACATCCCAGCTTGCCAACTACGGATCGACACACTTGGACAGTTAAAACATCTAATTATGTGGAACGAGCCAGGTATATTATATTTGGTTTACAAACAGGCAGAAGAGACACCATCACCAAACATGCAGGCCAATTTGATCATTGCAACTTGAAAAATATTAAAGTTTATTTAAATTCACAATTTTTTCCATACGATAATTTAAATGTGTCATTCGCTAATAAAAAGTACAGCATATTGTACGATATGTATGCAAGATTCCAAAGTTCATATTATGGTAAAACGAATGCACCTTTACTATCACCAGAAAAATACTTAGATGGTTACCCTATAGTTGTAATCGATTGTTCTAAACAAAATGAATCGGTAAAATCATCAAGTGTAGATATAAAAATAGAAATGGAATTCAACGCGCCTATATCGGCTAATACAACTGCATACTGTTTAATTCTACATGATAAAATCGTAACATACACACCTTTAACTGGAATTGTTAAAAATGTATTGTAAAAGACCGGTTTTCCTACATTCCAATGCATTCCGCGAGTATAAAAGCAGAGCGTTCAGCTCGCTCCTTATCAGTTTGTTGCCTGTTGTTGTATGGGTAGCATCTTATTCAATATGACTTCTCCTAGTGGTACACAAGAAAATGTAGTAGATATTGAGAAGGAGATATCCGACTTTTTAGATCTTCAAGGTCAACCGGAGGGAGATGAACACAACGCTTGCGGACAACTCCACGCCAGTAATAATGTTGAGGAAAAAGGTAAAAGAAGAAAGAATGCACACAAGAGGAAAAGGGATATTGAAGATAATATTTCTCCTAACATATTAAGTGAGGTATTCTTGCGAATATTTTACCCAATCTCTTCCAGTTTGGACAAAAGTGTTTTAATCGGTGTTATGAAATCTACAGATTATTCCCCTACTGTAATTTTAACTCATGGACCCAAAATGATTTTGTTTACGGACACTGCTTGGGAATCGTTTATGAAACACTTGCATCTGCTAGAATGCTATTTAAGTAGTAACATGTTTGGAAGAAAGACAAGAGTAGGCCTTTTGGATTCAAATGTGGAAATCGATATTGTTAAACATCGTGGTGATCATCAGTTGCGGTTTAGAGACACAACAAGACATGATAACAAGATTCAACTTAATCGAGAAGAGTTTTTTATTCTAACTTGTGCAACTGAACCAATAACGAGATACTTGAGACAACTGGTGTTTTCAAGTTCAATTATTAAAGATTATCTGGAAGACACTTTGGACAAACAACCGGACGCACCTATATTGTACGGACCTGTAGATACTTCTATATTCAATAGGGTTCCTCATGAAGTACAAATGTGGAGACAATTGGAAAAGTACGCTCAACTACATAAGAAATCAGTAAAACATGAAAAAGAGGAAGAAGAAGGAGGAGAAGAATCAAGTGTTAGTGATGAAAATGAAAACAAGGAAAATGTAAAGATGGAAACCTAAATGACAATTAACTACACAGCAATGGTTAATTTTTAAAACAATATCAAACACTTTGTGGGGTTAGGCCTACCGGGGACGGTGCCCACGTTAAATATACACCAACGCGCCAACAACTGTACGGCCGGGTATAAAAGTCGTACCTACCGTGGTGTGGAAATCAGTTGACCTTTGGACTTCGTCATGAGCAGACGAGTGATCTTCGCAATGGACAAGGAAGAAGAACAAGTAAAGTCCAAACCTGGTATAATTGAGTTCCAAGCGTTTCGGGGTAATGATGATAGATTTATCATAAAAGAACTTGTGTTTTTCGACATCAATACAAGTGTTCCTTATTCGTTTTTATTTAAACCACCATGTTCTTATTCATCTTTAACCAGTAAAGCCGCTACTACCAACAGATGGATTTCAAAACACTTCCATCATATCGATTGGTATGATGGTTTTACAAGTTACACGGACTTGTATCACATTATGCATCACTTTTCAGACAAGTTTACCAATATTTACACAAAGGGGCTGGAAAAGAAAAGATGGATCGAAGGATTTACTCATGTTCCGGTTAATGATGTGGAATTGGATAAAAATTACAAGTATACGATGGAAAATGTTTGTATTTGTACTAAAAGTCCAGAACATGAAAAAGATAGACATTGCGCTTTAAAAAACGCCTATAAACTCGCATCTTACCTTCAAAGTGGGGAAATGGGGAGTGGTGGGGGTAACGGGGGTTATATAAGTGAGGAGCAGACCGGGACCTGGCATGAGTATTACTCGAGATTTCGAGACGACAACATCTCCCAGCAAGAAGACGAAGAAGACGATCTATAACTTGACCATGGCATCTCACCAGTTCCTGCAAACTTTGGTTGAGCAGTTCAATGCTCACTCCAAATCTACCATACTACCCGTCAAGAAGTGTTCCGAACTTAAAGACGAGAAGCACTACATTATCCACGCCATGAAGAAGATGGAGACTACAGTTGGAGAGGCCATCTGCTGCAGTCTTAGCGAGGCACCATTAACTCCGGGGGATGAGCCCAAGTTCCTAGTCTACCTGCCGAAACGGTTCGTCCATCTCCTCCAGAACGAGGATCTGCGCTCCATCCAACCCGGCTGTCTCTACCTGGTTTCCCACGGTTGCACGGGTAGCAATTCCACCGAGTTGACCATCCACATCGCCGACAAGCAGTGTTAGATTTAAGTTTTACTGTTGTACATATGTTATTGTAATGTTTTATAAATAAATAAACCATAAAAGACAAAAAAAGAATACAAAAAGACAAAAAATGCAACATATCAATATGTGAAGTTTGTCACATATTGATATGTTGCATTTTTTTTAAACTTCGCGGGTGACCTTGACCTTTGACCTTTGCATTTCACAGTTACCCCTACCACCACGCTACAAGTGAAACCTGCTTGAATGCAAAACACCCCCACCACTTTTTCATATACCTCCAAGTGCTGTGCCTCGTCTTCATTTCAACTCCAGCAGCCAACCGAACAACATCAGTATGTCTCTGAACGTAAGCTGTGCCAGCTATGAGGAGGTGACGATCAAAACGCAACAGGAGCTGAACGACTTGTACAAGGAGTTGCAGCTGATGGTGGCAAGAGGCTACCGTATAAACGTGCAAGTCTACGCTTGCAATATACAGAATCTTCGGCAGCCGAAGGAAGAGCCTGGACATTCCTCTTCAACGACAGCTTCCTCACCGGCGTCGATGAAGACCGAGCCAGACAACTTGGATTACTTCAGCTGACTAGCGGTTGTCTTCCTTGTCCTTACAATTGTAGAATATGTTTATTTCTTCATTATATTAAAGAAGTAAAAAGAGCAAAGCCACCTATCTTGTTACTGACATATATGCTCAGTAACAAGATAGGGTTTTTTTAAAACACAATTTGAATTACCTTGAAACTTCCCCCTCCACTGATTCGCTACCCCCACCACTTCACTGTTGATATACATGAGACAACATAATTAGATACCTCATTCCTTCTTCAACAGCCAAACCTACAACATCAACAATGGCTAACCTACCAACAGATGAAAGATGTCCTCACGCATGCTGTGACTTCGTACACGAGCTAGAGAAGAGGATGCAAGAGAGGGCGATAAGAAGAAAGCAGATCCACTCAGAAAATATCATGATAGTAAACGGCTATCTTTTGTTGTTCGGCCTTATCATGGTTGTACTGTTCATACTGTACGGCATAGTTACATGTGTCGGCAAGGTTGCAGAAGAAAACGCTCGCCACCATCAGTTGGAAGATTTCAATGTTACTTTCTAGGTTTTCCTTTTTTAAAACTCCATTTGGATGACCTTGAACTTTCCCCCTCCACTCCTTCCTTTTTTTTAAAACCCAATTTAAATGACCTTGAAATTTCCCCCTCTACTTTTCGATAATGTTACAACTGACTGCAGCTCACCTCATTCCTTGCTTAGCTTTAGGGTTAGCTCATTCATTTGCCATTTGCTTGGCATACCGAAGCACTCACTATCAATGAAATGGCTATAGACTCACAAGAGTAGTCTTTCTACTCTTTGACTTTTTTAAAACTCCGTTTAAATGACCTTGAAATTTCCCCCACCACTTCCCCATATATCTAGAGTACGCAGGGCCCGGAGGTCAGTCGCTCGGCGGCTGTCGTAGGATGCACATCCGTGTTGTGCAGTCTGCTGTGCAGTTTTGATTTTAACCAGTTCAAGGTCACCACACTTAAACTCTGGCGAAAATGTCAAGCTGTTAAACACAATCCTAAGCCCCAGGTTCACAGTCAACCTCAAGGTCATCCCACTTTAACATGTAAATTTAAGGTAGCACCAAAACGGTGCTACCTGGCTTGACATTTTCAAGTTTCCCGAGGTCATCGCAGTTTCCCCCACCACTTCCCATATACCTAGAGTGCACGGGGCCGGACAGTCAGTCGCTCGGTGTCTGTCGTAGGGTGCACATCGCGGTTGCTACTCCGATTCCTGACAATTTCAGGTAGTTCAAGGTCACCACACTTAAACTCTGGTAAATACACATTAAACAGTTGTACTAAGAGTAAATTTTTCTAAGTGTTGACTCAAATCTGAAGATTCTTTAGATACATCTTTAAAAAACAATCCTAAGTCCCAAATTTACAGTCAACCTCAAGGTCATCACACTTTAACATGTAAATTTAAGGTAGCACCGAAACAGTGCTACCTGACTTGGCATTTTTAAGTTTCCCAAAGTAGTGTAAAATTGCGGCCGCTGGCCCAGTTCAAGGTCACCTGAGGGATGACGTCATCGAGGTCAATGACCTCACCGATGACGTCATCGATGACGTCATCGATGACGCAATCGATGACGTCATCACTAATGACGTCATTTCGATGACGTCACACCCATGACGTCACAGAAATGACATGCTGATGACGTCATCACCCCTTACGTCATCAAAACGACGTCACCGACGCCACTAAGGTCAAGGTCACGCAGAAACTTAAAATTTTTTAGCACTTTTGCCGTTTCTCGCACTACGCTCCGAGTTTCAGTCAGAGTCCCCGTGACCTTGACCACTTGGAGCGAATTTTCGACAAGAAACGGCAAAAGTGCCAAGTTAAACTCGAGTTTCTGACATGACTCTGCCTAAATGGGCAATCGGTTATCCCTCAGGTGACCCTGAACCAGTACAACGCCCGCAATTTTATGTTACTGTGACCTTGAACACTTAACAACGGAGCGCCGACACCGATGCGCACCCCACGACAGCCACCGAGTGACTGACTATCAGGCTCTGTGTACTCTAGGTATATGGGGAAGTGGAGGGGGAAATCTCAAGGTCATCCAAATGGAGTTTTAAAAAAGTTGAAGAGTAGAAAGACTACTCTTGTGCTTCCTGGGCGACCTCATCAATCTCTAATGGATCTGTAAACCAATCCGATCTGTAGCGGCAGGAGTCCAGAAAACAGGTGCACCACCCATCAGGTTGTCCGTAGCATTTCCGACAATTGGTAAGATTGGAGAAGTGAAATTTAATACACCGCTGCGGACAACAAGTATAAAAGTATTTGGATTTGTAGATTTTGAAAGTTTGTAGTACCGGCGGTGGCAGCTGTTGGTTCTTGCATCTACACCTGCAACATCCAAAGCATTCACATTGCCGGCAGGCCAGCCCATCCACTTGCCACTTTGGTAAGAGGAAACACTTATCCTCACAGCAATAGGTTGTCCCCGTCTTTTCCTCCCAACGCTTCTTTGCACAATATGTGACGCCTTGTATCTCCAAACACCTATGCTCGCAACATGAGATGCGCTTACTTTCCATAGTTGATGTTGCTTTGACGAGGGAGCACGATGAAGTGATGCTGTGGTCAGTGGGAATGGGGTTTATATAAACTAAGGTGAGTGGAGGGGGAAAGGTCAAGGTCATCCAAATGGAGTTTTAAAAAAGAAAAGAGTAGAAAGACTACTCTTGTGTATCTATAGCGATTTCATTGATAGTGAGTGCTTCTGTATGCCAAGTTGATCTGTACTGACAGGCTCCTAAATAATGTTTGCAAAAACCTGCAAAATGATTGTTGCACAATTTGCAGCCAGTTAGCTGTTTTAATGTGAATTCAATGCAACGTTCAGGGCAACAAGTGTACTTATGCCCTCTCATCTGGTACACATGGAATGTCTTCAACTCCGGTTTCGGCTTCTTCCAAGACTTGCACTTACACATGCATTGACCAAAAGCTTCACATTTTCTACACGCCAGGCCATCCGCAACATCAATGTCATTCGGCCATGAAAAACATTTCCGTTCGCAACAGTAGTTGAGTTGACTCTCCATGTTGCTGTGGTGAAGGTGCGCGATGAAATGATGCTGCAGTCATTGAGAGTGCACCTTAAATAAACTCAGTGGAGGGGGAAAGGTCAAGGCCATCCAAATGGAGTTTTAAAAAAGATAACTAGTCGTCCTCCTCCTCCTCCTCATCCGTTGTACTTAGAGAGCTGTCAGACGAAGAGCCCCGTGCAGGTGCTCCCCAGATGAAAAACAAATCAATTTTAAAACGAAGACCAGGATCTTGCATCATCAATTCCTTTAATTTGTCACATACTAAGTCGACCTTGTGTAAGGTGTCAACAACAAGCTTCCAATTCGTTGGTTCAATATAACTTGTAGTAGAGTCTGCCTCGCTGATAACCACATCCTCCGGCCGTATTGGAGTGTAAAGATGTGTAAAGTTCTTTGGCTGTAGCTGAGGTTCAGGCTGGCTGGAAGTGGAAGGTTGAGTGTGGACCCCTGTCGCATCGAAATCCATAGTCATTCTACATTCAATGTTGGGGTTTTCGTTTAATACATACACCAATTTCTCATGCAACATATCCACTTCTGCCGAGTCTTGCAGATGAACATTCCAGGAAAATGGCCATTCTTCATCCGTAGTGGAGTCAACTCGAGAAAGAGTGCTGTCCGCCATGATAGCTAAGCAAGGAATGATGTGAGCTACAGACTGTGGTAACAGTATTGAAAAGTAGAGGGGGTAAACCAAAAGTACGTGGAGGGGGTATTTTCAAGGTCATTTAATTTGGGTTTTAAAAAAAGGAAATAGTGGAGGGGGAATTCTCAAGGTCATCCAATTTAGGTTTTAAAAAAAGGAATGAAGCTTACTCCTCTTCAGCCTCGTTGTCCCCTGCATCTTCATCAGCCTCATCTTCATCGACGTCAGACTCGCCGTAAGGATAGATCGGGGACATGGGCGAATATTGTGGAGATTGTTGACCGTTGTTGTCGTCCCCTTGCATTCTAACTTGGGACCAATCATAATTTAAATTCATTTGTATTATGATCCCAGGGTTGTCCCGCAGTATTTCCTTCATACGTTCGCAAATTGACTCCAAATAGTGTACACTATCGATCGACAGTGTCCAACCCGTACTTGTACCGACATCAGTAGTGGAGTCAGCTTGGCTGATGGTGTTGTTGTCTGCCATGGTTGCTTGTCGGACAAGGAATGACGGTTGATGTGATGCTCATGCAGGAACATGGTGAAGTGGTGGGGGGTGTGGTGGAGTAGTGGGGGAATTTTCAAGGTCATCCAAACGGAGTTTTAAAAAAAAGGAAAACTTACAAAGTAACATTGAAACTTTCCAATTGATGGTGGCGAGCGTTTTCTTCTGCAACCTTGCCGACACATGTGACTATGCCGTACAGTATGAAAAGTACAACCATAATAAGGCCGAACAATAAAAGATAGCCGTTGACTATCATGATATTTTCTGAGTGGATCTGTTTTCTTCTTATCGCCCTCTCCTGCATCCTCTTCTCCAACTCGTGGACGAAGTCACAACATGCGTGAGGACATCTTTCATCTGTTGGTAGGTTTGCCATTGTTGATGTTGTCGGTGTGGCTGTTGAAGATGGAATGAGGTTTCCAATTGCGATGTGCCATGTACACCAATAGTCAAGTGGTGGGGGTAACAAAGCAGTGGAGGGGGAAGTTTCAAGGTCATCCAAATTGTGTTTTAAAAAAAACCTATCTTGTTACTGAGCTTATATGTCAGTAACAAGATAGGTGTTTTTGCTCTTTTACTTCTTTAATATAATGAAAAAATATACATATTCTACAATGGTTAGGACAAGAAATACAACTGCTAGTCAGCTGAAGTAGTCCAAGTTGTCTGGCTCGGTCTTCATGGACGCTGGTGAGGAAGCCGTCGAGGAGTGTCCAGGCTCTTCCTTTGACTGCCGGGTGTTCCGTATATTGCAAGCGTAAACTTGCACATTTATACGGTAGCCTCGTGCCACCATCAGCTGCAACTCCTTGTATAAGTCGTTTAGCTCCTGCTGAGTCTTGATGCTCACCTCCTCGTAACTTGCGCAACTGACGTTGAGAGACATCCTGATGTTGCTAGGTTGGCTGCTGGAGTAGAAATGAAGCCGAGGCACAGCGTTTGGAGGTACATGGAAAAGTGGTGGGGGTGATGGTGGTGGGGGTATGGAAGATGCAATTAAACACTTCTAAACTTTTTCCATTGATACAAAGGGATGGAACAAATAGCACAGGTGTCCTTGTAGTTTTCAAATCTAAACATTGGTGCTAGAAATCCAAACTGTTTTCTACCACCTTCCTGTATGAACCGTCGAAGGTCTCTGACGGCAGCATTGCCACAAGGCCTACAAAACTTTTCCCCGTCTTGGAACCTATACCAGGAGTATCCCGAATACCCTCTATTATCGTTCTTGTACTCCTCGATATCCTGCTTTACTGTTATAGGGATATTATCTCGTAAAGCCATCTGGAATAAAGATGCGTCAGTTATAACTCGTTGTATGCAAAGCTCGTACAAGGTGCTCATCGTTTGCTAGTTGGCAACAGACTGACCGTTTTTCGCATCCAAGCAGGTTTGAATCCTAGTGCGGTAGTGGGGGTAATTACAGTAGTGGGGGTAATTGTGAAATGCAAAGGTCAAAGGTCAAGGTCACCCGCGAAGTTTAAAAAAAAAATGCAACATATCAATACGTGAAGTCTGTCACATATTGATATGTTGCATTTCTTGTTTTTTTTATTTTTTTTGTCTTTTATGATTCGTTTATTTATAAAACATTACAACAACAACATATGTACAACATTAAAACTTAAATCTAACACTGCTGCTTGTCAGCGATGTGGATGGTCAACTCTGTAGAATTGCTACCCGTGCAGCCGTGGGACACCAGGTATAGACACCCGGGTTGAATAGAGCGAAGATCCTCGTTTTGTAGAAGATGGACGAATCTCTTGGGCAGGTACACCTGGAACTTTGGTTCATCCCCCGGAGTAAACGGTGCCTCGCTGAGACTGCAGCAGATGGCCTCCCCAACTGTAGTCTCCATCTTCTTCATAGCATGGATTATGTAGTGCTTCTCGTCTTTTAGTTCCGAGCACTTCTTTACAGGTAATATTGTTGACTTGGAGTGAGCATTGAACTGCTCGACCAAAGTCTGAAGGAACTGGTGAGATGCCATGGTCAGGTTACAGATCGTCTTCTTGCTCGGAGATGTTGTCGTCTCGGAATCTCGAGTAATACTCATGCCAGGTCCCTGTCTGCTCCCCACTTATATACTCTCCGTTACCCCCACCACTCCCCAATTCCCCACTTTGAAGGTAAGAGGCGAGTTTATAGGCATTTTTCAAAGCGCAATGTCTATCTTTATCATGTTCTGGGCTTTTTGTACAAATACATATGGTTTCCAGCATGTATTAATAATTCTTATCCAATTCCACATCATTAACCGGAACATGAGTAAATCCTTCGATCCATCTTTTCTTTTCCAGCCCCTTTGTGTAAATATTGGTAAACTTGTCTGAAAAGTGATGCATAATGTGATACAAGTCCGTGTAACTTGTAAAACCATCATACCAATCGATATGATGGAAGTGTTTTGAAATCCATCTGTTGGTAGTAGCGGCTTTACTAGTTAAAGACGAATAAGAACATGGTGGTTTAAATAAAAACGAATAAGGAACACTTGTATTCATGTCCAAAAACACAAGTTCTTTTATAATGAATCTATCATCATTACCACGAAACGCTTGAAACTCAATAATACCAGGCTTGGACTTTACTTGTTGTTCTTCTCCCTTGTCCATTTTGAAGGTCACACGTCTGCTCATTACGAAGTCAGGAGGTCAACTGATTTCCACACCACGGTAGGTACTACTTTTATACCAGGCCGTACAGTTGTTGGCGCGTTGGTGTATATTTAACGTGGGCACCGTCCCCAATAGGCCTAACCCCACAAAATGTTGGTTATTGTTTTAAAAACTAACCATTGTCATTTAAGTTTCCATCTTTATATTTTCCTTATTTTCATTTTCATCACTAACACTTGATTCTTCTCCTCCACCTTCCTCTTCTTCCTGTTTTACTGATTTCTTATGTAGTTGAGCGTACTTTTCCAATTGTCTCCACATCTGTACTTCATGAGGAACTCTATTAAATATAGAAGTATCCACAGGTCCGTATAATATAGGTGCGTCCGGTTGTTTGTCCAAAGTGTCTTCCAGATAATCTTTAATAATCGAACTTGAAAACACCAGTTGTCTCAAGTATCTTGTTATAGGTTCAGTAGCACAAGTTAAAATGAAAAACTCCTCTCGATTAAGTTGAATTTTGTTATCATGTCTTGTTGTGTCTCTAAACCGTAGCTGATGATCACCACGTTGTTTAATGATATCAATTTCCACATTTGAATCCAAAAGTCCTACCCTTGTCTTTCTTCCAAACATGTTACTACTTAAATAGCATTCTAGCAGATGCAAATGTTTCATAAACGATTCCCAAGCACTGTCCGTAAACAAAATCATTTTGGGTCCATGAGTTAAAATTACAGTAGGGGAATAATCTGTAGATTTCATAACACCGATTAAAACACTTTTATCCAAACTGGAAGAGATTGGGTAAAATATTCGCAAAAATACCTCACTCAATATGTTTGGAGAAATATTATCTTCAATATCCCTTTTTCTCTTTTGTATAGTCTTTCTTCTTTTACCTTTTTCTTCAACATTATTACTGGCGTGAAGTTGTCCGCAAACGTTTTGTTCACCTCCTTCCTGGTGACCTTGAGGATCTAAAAACTCAGATATCTCCTTCTCAATATCTACCACATTTTCAGGTGTACCACTAGGAGAAGCCATATTGAATACGATGCTACCCATACAACAGTAGGCAACAAACTGATGAGGAGCGGTCTGTACGCTCTGCTTTTATACTCGCGGAATGAAACAAAACCGGTTCTTACAATACATTTTTAACAATTCCAGTTAAAGGTGTGTATGTTACGATTTTATCATGTAGAATTAAACAGTATGCAGTTGTATTAGCCGGTATAGCATCGTTGAATTCCATTTCTATTTTTATATCCACACTTGAAGACTTTACTGATTCATTTTGTTTAGAACAATCGATTACAACTATTGGGTAGGCATCGAAATATTTGTCAGGTGGTAATAAAGGTGTATTTGTTTTACCGTAATATGAACTTTGGAATCTCGCGTACATATCGTACAATATACTGTATTTCTTCTTAGTGAATGACACATTTAAATTGTCGTATGGAAAGAATTGTGAATTTAAATAAACTTTAATATTTTTCAAGTCACAATGATCAAATTGTCCTGCATGTTTAGTAATGGCGTCTCTTCTACCTGTTTGTAAACCAAATATAATATACCTGGCTCGTTCTACATAATTCGATGTTTTAACAGTCCAAGTGTGTCGATCCGTAGTAGGTAAACTGGGATGCTCATGAAATTCCCAACTTCTAAATGGAATAACAATATCACGATCGGCTTTTAATTTTCTTAAAAGTAGCATTCTATGCTCGTCAGCCAATTTAACATGTGGAACTCTCCATACAATTTTGTCTAATTTTAATTTCCATTCTAAAGTCGCATCTGTAGTAGCATCTGCAGCTTTAATAATGTCTTTATCGTTAGAAGATCTCAACAAAACTAATTCTTGTTTAACGTTTAATATTATTTTCCTATAATCTTCAGCAAAACCAAGCAGCAAACGTAATGGAATATGAAAATCAAAATATCCATTTGGATTTGGAGTGATCGTGTCAATCGTAGGTAATACCCATCCGGCAGGTTTAAGTAAATTGGTTTCATTGGGTGTTATAGATGTTAATCCTTTTAAAGTTGTCGTAATACCTACTTTTTTAGTGGAATCAACTGTTACACCTGATATTTCATATCTAATTTCATCAAATAGGAAAGCCATAGGATTATTTATAAATGGAACTGTTGTACCAACAGTAGTACCGTCCTTTTTAGTAACTTGTCCTTCAATATACAAGTAACTTTCACATGGTAGTGTGTAAATGTCTTGATTTTGTATGGGAATACGAATTTCATCGTTATTGTTTAATTTCGATGAAGTGTAAGGGTTGTGGGTGTGATATTCTTTTTCCCATAGGGTTTCGTCGAATGTTGGACCCTGCGCTATATCCAGTATATCCATACTCGGTTAATTTTAATCCAATTCTCTCTAAGAAACGAATGTTCTCGCGTGTTAACTCCTCCACAGCTGAAGAGCTACTAATGCGGTTTCCCGTAGGTTGTTCGCTTTTAAATGTTAAACCCATGGTTTTGTATTAAAGTGTCGATTTTAAATGTAATCTAATCGTAATAGGCTCTTCTCTGAAGTCTACCAAGTTACCGTCTTGATCCAATACGCTCAACACGATGTCTGAAATGAAAGTGGTGTTCAACGGTAGATATACCAGGTTTTGTGGCTTTTCAACAATTTTAAATCCAGGTGGTACACTTGGGTAAAAAGTATGTATGATGTGGGTGTTAGCCCCATCCCTGTAAGCACCTTGTATAATGTTACAAGTTATGTCTATACTATTGACTTTTAATATTGTTACTGTTTTCTTACCGGAATGTGTTACATCTGGTTCTAAAACAGGCTCATCGTTGGAAAATCCTAATAAATCACCAATTGAGTTTGGTTGAGTGAAATCTATATAATATTTGGAAGTAATTTCAGCTTTCATCGTATTATTATTACCTTTTAATGTTATATTGTCTTTTCCCATTTTAGTTTGCAAAAATTCATTTATATGATCAATTTCATAAGAACCTGTGGGTAACCTGCACTCTTGTAAGTCTGTAAATTTTCCACTGGCATCCTTTCCCTTATAATAATGCAATACGTTATTTTTACCTTCCGTAACATTGGGGATAGAGTTGTAAGTTGTAAAATCCAATAGTGCCGCCTCCCAAAACCTTCCTTTTTGCAAGCGTAACGCTGGAAAAAGGATACTTCGTAAAGTGGACGATTTTCCTGTTAATGATACCGTATAGGAAGACATCTCAATAGTGACTGATACTTTTAGCTAGAAATTCCAAACATAAATGGCCGCATATTGAAGTATTATCAGGTTGTTCTCTTTTATAGTTATAATATATGTTTTTAGCAGATTTAAAGTAATTTTGAAGTTCTTTTGGTGGTGGCAAATTACCGAAACTATCAAAATAATATACATTGTTATTTAGTTTCTTATAACAAACCCAATGGGTGCCAGGCCCTTCAGTATTATCCAAATTTACAATTCCAGTCTCATTTTGCCACATTTTCTTTGGTAAACTGTCTTTCATAAACACTCCGCGGAAAAATGGTATTTTTAAACAGGAAATATATTTAAATAATTCAATATTGGTTAATGCTTTATGTGGTATGACCAATTGATTTCTTTCATTTAATATGCACGATAAGGTCTTAGGTAAAGACCTGCCCCGTTTTTTACCATTGACCACACGGTGGGCTTCTTCCTGCCTTTTCTTGTAGATCGTCGTCTTCTTTTTATATTTCCTCCATGTTTTCTTGTGGTTGACCTCCTTTTTACTCTCCTTCTCCTCCTTCTTCCACCTCCTACTGCTGTTTTAGCCTTCATACCTGCTGTTACTGCTAAAGCTGCTGCTTTTTCTGCTATGCTAGCGTCACTTGATTTTACTCGTTGCCAAGCTATGTCCGCAAGCTTTTTGTCAGCTCTTGATCTATTTTTTGAATCGGCAAACGTGGAATATGCGATATCGTGTTCTTTACAAGCCTGATCTAACTTATTTATGCCAGGATCGCCTCTTTCCAGTCGTTTTTTCAATTTAGTTCCTGGTCCGCAATACTGATAACCTCCCGGTATATGAAATTCGTATGGTAATGCGTCTATTGCTCTATTTACTATGGATCCTACTGGAATTCGTTTTAAAGCTTTACTTAACAGAGAAACCGCTGTAGATGTGATCCCACTTCCTTTCCTCGCAATGTCCCGATTTGGACTGATATACCGAAATGTCATTAATGTCTTTTATAATTGCAATTCGCAACATATGTGTTTCCTCTATGAGGAGTTAAACATAAATGAAGTTGTTTGTTAAGATATTCAAGTTATATATCAAAAGTACCCCAATTAGCAATGTTAGAAGTTCTAAATTTTATAGTTTTAGGGTTATAAAAGTATTTATTAACAATTTCCTGTTTTATCCATCTTCCTCTCAAGTTTTCATCAAGCGAAGTATATGTTTTATCTGCAATATAATTGTGCATATCAAATAATAAATTACCTATTACTTTTACAAGGAAATTAACAGTTACAGCATGATCTGCATGATCAGGGTCTTTAAGCTCTGTTATACGTTTATTATTACAAGTATACACTTTATTATCCATTTGTGATAATGTGATAGCCTGTCCTACAGTTGCAGCATCATTTGCTTCTCTTCCTTGCGCCATGTTTGTTAATTTTTTATTACTACATATAAAAAACGCATGGTAATTATTTGGATCTAGATGTACTGTTTGTCCTAAGGCAGCCGCGTCTCTATCTGCATGACCCCATGACACATTTGATAACCTTCCATGCCTGCAATCCCAATAAGCGTTTTTGTATGTCAATAAATGAAATTTTTCATTACCTTGAATAAAGTCATCCCCTTGCTTTGATAATACTTCATCTCGTTTTGCAAATCCAGTTGTTTCTTGTTTTAAAGTCTCTTTCATTTGACCCACTGTTGCACCATCAGATGGTGCTGAACCATCTTTTACATTCGCCAAACAATTGCCAAGACAATCGATAACTCCCACATCACGTATGACACAATGATCTTTTATATATTTGAGATTTACAGCATCATTTTCATTTTTTGGATAACCTATATCGTTAATAACAAATTTATAAAAAGAAAATCCATCTTTTGTCTTTTCAGGTATCAAAGAATGTAAATAGCGTCTATTTACGCTGTCTTTTGCATCTTTAGGGTCATCTACGTTGGATATACGTTTATTGTTGGCACTATACGTTTTCCCATTGAATTTTAACGTATTTTTTAATTCAGATGACAAATAACCTTTGTTTATTGCATCACCGTTTTGATTTGGTTTACCAACGTTGATGATTCTATGATCTTCTGCGTCATATGTGTTATTTTGTAGTCTTAATGTTGGCGATATCTTTTCCTTTAATATTTTTAGATTTATTGCATCGTTTTCATCCGTAGGATCTTTTATGTTTTTTAACCTTTTATTACTCATATCATAATCTCCATCAGGTGTTTGTGGTAAACCAGCACTTCTTTTTAAACTATTGGCATAATATAACCCATCCGAGGAGTAACGTCCGAACTTGTCGACACTCATGGTGCAACTGAATAGTATTCTAGGGAGTAACGCATTTTTATGAGATTACCCCACGGTTTCGGAGTTCATCCACTAAAGCCACCCATTCGTTTTCCAATCCAGTATGACCCGCTTCTTTAGCTTCATGTATTAGTTTCATTCTATCCACCAATTTATTGATATTATTGTAATAAATCACATTTGTGTTATATAGTTTCTTCATTAAACCTGTACCCGTAACGGACTTACTTCTTTTTCTTCGTTCCTGAGCACTTACATCCAAAGTGGATGCCATAAATCTTCGTTTTACAGGTTTTCTTTGTGTTAACGGCATTGTTTGTCTTCTAGTTGGTATTAACTTGGATACAAATTCTTTATATTTTAAAGACTTAGATCTAAAAGGAGGCTGGTCAGGTAAATACTTTCTCCTATATGCATTTGTCTGTTCCAAAATATTTTTATATGCTTCCATGTCTTTTTCTTTCACTACCGATACTGAAGGCTTATTTTCAAATAATAATTCAAATAATCCTTTTGTGCCCTTATACCTTTGATCACCAATGACAATATTATCATGTTCGTCAACGTTTAACGGGCTATTACCTATCATTAAACCGTCTTCTGTTAATCTCGCTCCATAACTATGGTAATTCTTATTAGGAATTGTTCCGAGTAACATTTTTACCATGTATTTCCTTCCTAAAGGTCCTTTGTTATGAATGTTTTCACCCAATAAGCTTATGTTTGACGGACCTTCCCTTGTCTCTTCTTCTTTTTCCTCTTCACTAGCAGTTGATACAACTTCATGTCCTCTTTTGGCTTTTACTTCATATAATTCTTTTATTCCACTATAGTCCGGTGATTCTAGCTCTCTTTCGGGTTCTCCACCGGTAAAACCACTATACGTAGAGGATTCCAGGTCTTCATCACTAAAATCTTCTGATTTTACATTTTCTCTTTCAAACTTCGTAATAGGTGCAATCGCATCTCCTTCCAATACAGGTTTAGCAAATTTTTGTTTAATTGTTTCAAGGGTTCAGTAATAGGTTTAAAAGTAGATTCAAGGAATTTCTCCCTCTCGCTAATACCTAGTTTCAATGCTCTGTTTTTAGCCCGAATAGAATCACTAAGTGATTTTATTTCTTTTACTAATTTTTCTTGGTTAACCATGTTTGTAGCAAGACGTGTTGTACAACAATGAATGTGTTATACCACGTTTAATGTATTAATATAAATTTATCAAATCCTATCCTGTATCGACCATTGTTTAGCGGTTGTTCCTTCATAATTGTTAGGAACCCATACTTTTCAGCCCAAGCCTTTCCACACAACTCTTTAAATCGTTCAAATGTCATATCCGCATTTACATGATCAAAATATATATGTTTTAGGTTGGTTTCGTCCTGTTTAAATACAATTAACATGTTTGCATTGTCTCTAATGAGTTGTTTAGGTATTTTGCTGTAAGTTTGGCCAATATAAATGCTATCTATGTTGTTATGTCGACCCATAGCGAAGTAATTCCTTATTGTGTTTTGGTTTTCACAAGATATATCGTCGAATATAAACACGGAGAATGGTTTAGCTTCTTGTGGCTGCATGACACTCTCGCTTGCATTAAACTTTAAATATTTAACTTCAGGCACATTAGTCAGTATTTTTTCCAATAATTGATACTTTGGTTGTTGTAGTGATTTTGAAAATACATATAGATTGTTAAATCGTAATCCTTTAGGGTTTGTAATCAAATTGAATACTACATTAGTTTTTCCACAGTTGGAAGGTCCGGTAACCAGACAACGAACGGTGTTTGGTAACAAATTGCCATGCTTCCCACTATTGAATTCTGAATTATCCACTGTGAGTTCATCTATATTATTAATAGTAAAACTCTCTTTTTGTGGTACTATCTCCATCCTTTGTAATGGTTCAACCTAAAATGATTCTCTATCGTTATATCAAATCCTTTTTAGGTATCCAAGAATCTTCCGTCTTATTAAATCCTAACCATCGTACTTTGACCTTATCTTTTTTCCGTTGCAACACCTTTTCAACTAAATATACATCGCCTACTGTTGATTTTAACATTTCATGTCCATAAAACCCTCCTTCAAGCAATTGTCCTTTATTATCTTTTAAAATATATGTCTCAGGTACTGTAGGTTGTACTTTGAATACAGTAAAAACCTCATTGGTCCAATTTGGCAGGTATCTTTTACTGAATACACCTTTATATTTACTTATTCGCACTTTATCACCCACATTAAATTTTTTAGGCTTTAGTTTTTCAACTTTTGGTTTAGTATTCGTTTTTATACGTTTTAATACAAGGTTTTCATTTTTACTAGTTACTTGGTTTGGTTTCATCCCGATAGTCCTATGAAATTTGTTATTGTAATCGTTTATAAGTTTTGGTAACATATCAATCCATATGTGCGATCCTCTGTTGGAAAACATTTTATACATTGCACTTTTTAAAGTTCTGTTGAATCTTTCGATTATTGAGGCTTTTACTTCTGAATTGGTTGAATAATGGTTTATATTGTGTTTTTTCATTAAATTTGCAAATTCCTTATTAAAATATTCTTTTCCATCATCTGTTTGTAAATGTTTAATAGTATGTTTGTCTCTTTGTATAGCTGTTTCCATTGCTTTTGTAACACTTTTGCCACTTTTATCTTTTAGTGGTAAAGCATCTGCCATTTTTGAAAAACAGTTAATAACAGTCAATATGTATTTATATCCTTTATTTTGTTTGCTATAAGGAATCATTTCGATTAAATCCGCTTGATATAAATCATTAATTCCTTTTATCACCGTATTTCTTCGTGGAAACTTTCTTCTTGCAGGTTTATGAAGTTCGTTGACAATTTGTTGCTTTAAGTCCTTCATATTGCAGGTTTCAATGTTTGTTGTATCACATGTATAATCACAATGAATGTTGTTTTAAATATTCACATCATTTATATGGGTCAAGGTCATCCAAACTTGTGTAAAAAAATGGGGAACACGGCGTTGGACTTGCCGTGTTCCCCATTTTTTTACGGAAGGAGAAAGGAATAAGGTCGTAGTTGTAGAAGGACGAAGAATAGGTTACTAGTTGATAGGGTTTAGAGAGTAGTGGCCAAAAGGAAGAGTGTGGATTTTGTCGGGCATAATGTATCTTTTATCATCCCGAGCTGACAACGCTTTTTTAATTTCGGTGACACTGTAGACTTGATGCTTGAAGCTTCGGATATTGTTGAATGTTGCTGATATCGTAGTATCTTCAAACAAACAAGTCTTGTAGTGGTCAAATGTCACGTGTTTTTTCAAATAAGATGTCTTCACTCCTTTTGCTTTCTTCACTGTCGGTGTGTTGTTCTCGTGGTACATCTTAAATGAATACAATTTCGCCATCAGCGCCACTATTTCTTCTAAAGGCATTCCATTTGCTTCATCTTTGAATTTTCCAATTACTTTTTTATATTTTTCATTAAAATTTGGATGGTTTTTCGGATAGTCAGAAAAATCGAAATCTTCTTTGTATGGAAAAGTCCTTAGGTCTTCATACATGTCCAAAGTCTTTATCCAGTAGATAAACGCGTCCGTATCCATGTATGCGACTCCAATGTTTTCCCTTCCGTAATGTTTAACCATTTTGTTATAATGGAAATCATACATCAGGGTTTTACTTATATCCAAAATCGACATACCTATGTATAACGGACGGTCCATGACTATTGTTGTTTTCTTCATACTGACAGCGACTAGATTTTCGTTTATAATCATGGATGTTCCGAAATTTGGTTTTTGCACTAATTTTTCCAATTTCCTAGGATCACTCACTAATTTTACATTTTTGTGTTTTCTTTTGTTCTCCAAGGTCTTCCCAAAGATGGCATTGTTCATTAATTTATAGAAGTCCTTTTCAAATGCTGTTGTCGCTGCAGCTCTTCTTGCAGTGTTGGAATCAATATATGGTTTCAACCAACAAGACTGGGTGAATTCAATTGCTCTATGAATTCTCACTATACGTAGACCCAATTCAAGAGCCTGTTGAACTACCCAGTAGTGAGCCACATAGCGATCCTTATTCTCCAAGGTCATCATCAATTTTGGCCATCTTCCTGTCGGTGAAACTTCAGTCTTGGCTAGGAGAGGCAAGTCGTAGTGATGGTCATGAAGGTGCTCTGGATATTCGAAATCACAGTCCAAAATATAGCCTTTTGGACCATTCTTTGGAATCTGTGAGATGTCTCCAATGGTGGCCGGGTCGATCCATTTGAAGTCAGCGTAGGGAAGCGGATTTGACATTGCCCAACCATAAAGGTTGTTTGCGTCAAAGTAGCCAAGGTAGACCGATGGTTGTTGCTCGTCGAAGCCGGGGATGTACTTGTTGTTGGCTTTGACATGACGTGTTACAGCTTGTGTCAAACCGCCCCGTACACCAGATTCCATCATGAGCACCATATCGATATCCGTTAGAAGTTCCAGTCGACAGTTGGTTGACTTTAGCATAGCTTGCCATGCTAATCCTGGAGATGTGTACGAGTGTAGAGGGTCCAGTCCATAGGCGGAGAAGCAGGTGTTTCGGAATTCTTCCATCACATCGCACAGCAGAGTTACGTCCAATTTTATATAAAAGTCAGAATATTCCCCTAAGGTTTGAATGTTTAGTTGGTTCCAAACATTACAAGCATGATTGTAGTCTTCAACGGAGATTTCACTTTCGTTTAATTTGCTGTTGAAGGCTTCGATCGGTGGTAGACTAGTTTCTTCAAATTTTTCTGTAGATGTTATGTAGTCGTAGGGGAATACTCCTTTACGTAATACTAAGTCCAATTTATCTTCAGGTACAATCTTGCTGGTTTCTTTTAGGTCTTCTCTTCGTAGATTCTCAGACAATCTGCTCAAACTAGATGGCATAAATCTATAAGAGTCTACAAAGCGAAGTTTAATTTTACCTACGGTTTTTGAGAAACTGATGTACTTTTCCAATGTTGTAGCAAGAACATCAATTTTACCATCATCTCTTCCTAACTCTGGAATAATGAAGTGGGAGTCGTAGCCGCTAAGATTGTGTAACACGACAGGGATAAAGTGGGGCAGTTTGTAATTTATATTGCATGAATTACAAGCAGCTCCTCTGTATAAACCTGTCAGGTGATCGTGATCTCTTACTTTTGGATTTTCTTCACTGAAGCTCTTCTCGCATAGATAACATCTTGATGCCATATTGTATTCTTCTTGTTGATTCTCATTCAAAGGTTCCATAGGTACGACATTACCATACAAGCGTTGTACCTTTTCAGCAATGTCATACAACTGGTCTACGAAATACTTAGCGGCTTCTTCACCACGGTAAAGTATTGGAGTGGATGTTAAACCATAGTTTTGCAATTGGTTTTCAGACAAGGTTGATTTCACTATTAGACAAAAACTGTTGGGTTGATGCAACTGATATTTTGTTCTTCTAGTCACTTCACCGTCCGGCAGCTCCTGTGGTACTAACGTAGATTCAAAATCTGCGTAGATGACTACTGGAATCCGATATTGGTGAACTGTTTTGTTAAATTGGATACACGCTCGAGATGGTGGTGGCAGACTAATCTTCACTTCATAATTTTCATTACAAAGTCTTTTGTGTTCTATCAACCACTCTAATCCTCCTTGTCTTATTTCTTTATATGTGAAACAAAAACATCTTTTACACACTGTTAACCTACGCCTCTGTTTTGATAATTGATTTCGAATCAAGGATGCAAAGTCCTTTATCCACACATAATGTGAAATTTCACCCTTAGTGATCAGTAGCAAATCAGTGTGGTTTCTTTGCTCAACTTTTACTACCCGCAAAGGATAAACGTTGTTCGAATCATCCAGACCGAAAACATTCACTGAAACGCCAGGATTTTTCTTTTCAAATTTGTCTATGTCTTTCAATGTAACTGGGTAGGTGAGGCCTTGAAAGTTGTAGCGGTGTTCATTTTCGTAATACTCTCTACCAACTCTTTCAGGATGATCTTTAACATACTTGGTTAACATTGCATACTTAAAACATTCATTACCTTCATTTTGCACATTCCTACACGATTTAGTGTTTTGGATTTTCTTTGGTAAAGGGATAAAACTACTACCCCTTAAACCATATCCATGCTTGTGAACCCTTACATCCATACCTTCAATTGATGACAAAGTCCATCCAGATCCTCTTCCTTCATGTTCTTGAAGTTTTGTTATAAGTTCTTCCAAGCATTCTTCAATAATATCATCGATGTTGGAGGTGAAGGTAAGGGTTCGGTTTTTGGTAATGAACGCTCTCAATGCTGTTTCACCATCAGTATTGTTAAACATAGCCTCTAACACCATTCCAAATTTAATAAAATTTAATCTTTGTAGTTCTTCCCTCAAGGTTCCACCAACAAGTTCCTTAGCCTGGGTTATAAATGTTTCCAGTTCCAATTGAACATTATTAATTTTAAAATGTGTTACAACTCGTCCTGGCAAGGCCGTGGTGCGCAGTTGTTTCACATCTTCTAGTTCTTCTTCAGTGTCCTCTTCTTCAGTGTCTTCTTCTTCAAAAGGTCTTCTAGCAGTAGATGGTCCAGCACCAGCAAATTGGATCACACTAGGTCTTCTTCTTTGCATTTGCTGTAGATAGCTGTCCCAGTAGTCCGTCTGCTTCTGGTGCTCTTCCAAAAACCGGTCAATTGAGTCTAAGTCTATTTCATCCATGGTAATATCTTCTTTTCTATCTTCGTCTTCATGTAATTCTCTGTGTATGGTGAAAAGATCTTCGTCTTGAAAGATTTCCCCACAAATGTCGCAAAGAGCCATTTCAAACAGTTTGGCTTTGAATGCACACTCTGTGAATGTCCACGCAATAATGAGCAGCGCACTCCACCGGGACCCTTTATATCCGAGGCAGATAGGTGGGGAAAGTGACGTCATATGGAAACAGGTTATCACTCATGTGCTAAATTTAGCCTTTACACAACCGTTTGTAATACATTTATCAGTAGGCTTGATAAATTGATGATATTTGGTCTAGATTCAATAATTTGTACAAGTTTTTTCAAAGACGTCTGTTTGAGCAAGTTTATGTAGGTCAAGGTCATTTGGAATTATTATTTTTAGCGGGGGATAGAGCACTAAGCAGCATCATTTACTACAAAGTGCTCTATCCCCCGCTCACATTCTTTTTAACTTTTTGTTTAAACTTTTTTACAAGGGTGAAACATCACCATCAGAGTCGGAATCATCCTCATCACGGAATAGGCAGCGATGACAATACATAATTCTTCTGGCAACTAACATCCTATCCATTGGACGATGGGGAGTGTCTTGTTCTTGTTCTTCTTCTTCGATTTCCAATTGGAATTCCATTTCCGACTCAGATGACGACTCTAATGTTTCGTAGGCGTGCAAGTCCACCTCATTGTCCGTTGAACCAGCTTCGTCAGAGTCCGTTTCAATATCCATTATCTCTTCCTCCTCCTCTTCTTGATCAACCGCAGGTAGTTGGTCCTCTACTTCTATAATTTCTAGAGGTATTACCTCCAGAATAGAGACAATTCTGTTGCGATGGAACACGGTGTTGTCAAGTGGAGCCATGGTATGGAAGTGTTGTATCCATCCAATTTGCTTACCCTTTTTATACCCCCACCAACTATACAATTTATGTGGGTCAAGGTCACGTAAAGATACCCTTTGAGCGGGGGATAGACCACTAAGCAGCATGCTAGTCCATTGCCGCAAAGTGATCTATCCCCCGCTCTGTTCTACAAAACCTCAATCAAGTCCAAGTCCAAGTCCTGTTTAACACATTTTATTCTAATTCCATATCCAATTTAAAAATTTCAATTTCACATGGTTTACATTCCTGATGTATCAAACACTCCAGCTCCCTAAACATATCGTCCAGTTCGTCCAAATTATGATGTCCTACTTTTAACACATGAAGGTGGTTCATGCTTTGCATTGTAGCATGACCATCAACAAACAAGTTTCTTTTCCACGCTAACATAAATTGGCAGTTTTCTTGAAAGATTTTTCTCACCAAACAATCATACACAGCCGTCAACATGTCTCTACAATCTTCATAGTGTACCATCACAAAATACCTGTCCAAGTTAGCACCAAGCAGCGATCCACTCATTGTTTCTAGCGTTCCACTGGAAGGTTCAAAGCAGAATGAAGTCGAGATGTATAGACCCCCTCTTTTATACCAGTTAACCGGTTGTCCTTGCTGTAAAGTGGGTCAAGGTCATCCAATGCTACCCTTTGAGCGGGGGATAGACCACTAAGCAGCATGCTAGTCCATTGCCGCAAAGTAGTCTATCCCCCGCTCTGTATTCTACACACACACACACACACACACACACACACACACACACATGTCCATGTCCAAGTCTTTCATTACATACCCAATATATATTCAGTTCCTTCATCATCACTATCACTCATCACTGCTTCCACAAACTCCACAGGATTAAAGTTAAATTGTTTCAATTGTTCTTTTAAGTTTTCAATTTGTTGGTCCTTTACTTCTAAAACACTGTGAAGATGTGATATGTAGTCCGCTGCCTCGTTGATGCTTGCTACTCTCGGATCGCCTAACTTCAAGCTGGGAACTACACCCTGCAGCCTGAAGTACGCCATACGCCTTTCTTGCTCCTGCCGTTGACCAGGACTGAGCAAGCCTTGTCCGTCTTGGCTTACCTCCAGCAAGGTCCGTAGCATCGGAGCTTTGCAGGCGTTTGCCCGAGCAACAGTTATGCTGTGGAATGGTCGAGCAGGTCCACGAGTAGCAGGCAGAACGTTGGCAGCACGCCTTCTTGAAGAAGAAGAGGAAGCCTGAGAAGTTTTGGAGTTGAAAGCCATGTTACAGTGCTGTATTCAGCTAAGCGGTACAAAGCAGAATAACCAAACTGCACGTTAATACCCGTATATATACACTTATCAGTGGTGGGGGTACTAGCTAGCCTTGGTAAAGTGGGTCAAGGCCATCCAAAAACATTACCAGAACGGGGGATAGATCACTAAGTGGCATGTTAGTCCATTGCCACAGAGTGATCTATCCCCCGCTCTGTATTCCGCATTCACACACACATTCATACAAACACGCAAGTCCCAGTCCGAGTCTTTACCCACACCTATCCACTCTCATCCTCACTATCATCACTATCATCTAACAATCTGTCACACTTCATAATTAGTTTTTCCCATTCTTTCCGGATCAAAAGTATTTCACTGTGTGCACTCTCCAACAACCTCTTCTTTTCCTCTAACAACCTGTTCTTTTCCTCTATCAATACGTTACAACCTTTAATATATCTTATAGCAGCTCTAACAGTGTCTTCCTGTGAAGATGCACCAACCACTACACCTGGCACTACCTGCTGGAGTTCTTCATACAAGCTAGACTCTCTTCTGGAGGCTCCACTGCTGCACAACTCCGTCTTGCTCGGAGTGAATCCGAAGAACCGAACGCGACTCTTTGACAGGCGGCCCCGCCGGATCGGTCCAGAGCTTGAGCCAGAGTTGGATGCGGTCGGGCCAGAGGTAGAGGCTGGAATGTTCATGGCTGACATGGTAGTATTCAGCTAAACAGTGTAAAGCAGAATGAGAAGACGGTTGATCACCACTCCTATATATACCCATTTTTAGTGGTGGGGGTAACCCCGGGGTGAGGGAGGGGGTGGGGGGTGGGGGTGGGGGGTGGGGGTGGGGGGTGGGGGTGGGGGGGGGATAGCTTAAGGACTTCCACTAACTTTCCCTTAGTCCTCGCGGTCATCGGTTTTACATACCTTTAGCACACCCATCATTTTGGTTTCTTCAATAACTTTACACACCTCAAAAACCCAAGCAAACAGCTCATCTATGTTGTTATAATTAATTTTTGTCCAGTGTTCATACTTGTGGGTTTGTTTGTTTATAATACATAGATAAAATGTAGACCCATCTCGTCTTATACAACACTCAACTTCCATTCTATGCCGGTTTAGCACTTCCCAAGCATTGTGTTCATTTATCAAGAAGTCTCCACCTTTGTTATTGTACTGTGACATGTTTACCACAGAGCATAGGAACGGACTGAAGCAAATGAACGGCTCATACAAGCTTATTAAAAGCGTTAGAGTGGGGGGTATCACGTGATACACGACATAAGTTGTAAGGTTAGCAGTTTACTTTAAACAGTAATTTATGTGGGTCAAGGTCATTCAAACTTTAAAAAATTTTTACCTCCAAACACTTGTAGCAAGCTACAAGCGTTTGGAGGTAAGTTTTTTATTTGTTAAAGACTTTTGTAACTTAGTCTTCACCCTCAAGGACACGGTTTGAGATTGTCCCAGTGACTTTACATCACCGCCAGGTTAAAGTATTATACAAGTCAAGTATTTTTTTTTTTTATTATTTGACTTGTGTAATACTCCTCTCCCTTACTTTAAGAGGGTTAGGACTAAATTTGGAAAAAATAATTTGGAAGAAGAATTTTTGTTTTTTAAATATCGTCCAACACAACCTAACAATTTAGAATTTCTTTTGGTAGGCCTACATCCTAATCCATTTCCCACACAGATTGGCATCCTTCCCTTCGTATTAGATAGCCTTTTTATGGATGAAAAATTGTCTTTGTACCATCCGAACGGGTACTTTCATTGTATGAAGGCTGCCATCACCTTTTACAATGATTTCTACTTTGGCATCAAAAGCTCCATAAGTTTGAGCAATAAAATAATATTTTTCATCCATTTTAAGTCTTCTAATATCAAGCGGTTGCGGACTGTGGGGATGTCTGGGTTGGGATGTTTTAGACCTAATGTTGTTAAGACTGTAGGGTCTTACTCTCGGAAGATTGATGTTTTTGTTCAAGTGCGTTTGGCAACGGTCTTTATCTAAAACAGCAAACTTCTGACAGCAAAGAATCCCAAAGTCTTTTGACATCCACACGTAATCGCATTTATTACCCTTGCCAGCAGGGAGTTTAACACGCTTACGTTTTTGTGTTGGACGCTTTACTGGAGTGTTTTGGAGCTTGTCAGGTTTAGGCTGGCTAGAAGGAATGGGGGTGGGAGGTGAAGGTTTAAGTAGGTCAAAAGGTAGGCTGCAGACAATTTTGGGTGGGGTAGGTGAACGGGTTAGGTCGATTGAGGGAAGTTCGGGGGAGAAGATTGATTTACGGGGTGGTTTGGTTGGTGTAGGTGGCATGGGGGATATGGGTGAGGGACATTGGGATTTGGTGTAGGATAGGATTTTCTTAGTTCGACTGTAGGGGGTTATCCTCGACCTTGGCGCCTCTTCGAACACCGCAGACTCCGATCCCGAGTCCGATAGCAGAGAGAGTGCTGGAGAGGCTATCAGGACTCGTCCGCTGGGGTTCTTTGAAGATGCCGCAGGTGCGCCAGCCTCTTCCGAAGCCGAAGGTGCGCCAACCTCTTCCAATGTTGGTGGCAATGGTGAAAGGCTGGGCATCGAGGCAGGCTGCGGTGGCGGCGGCGGTGGCGGCATCGTCAGGCAGCTCAGAATCTGCGCTGTCATGAGGTATTCTAGGATCGGAGCGGAGGACGATGAGGGCTGAGGCGTGTTGGCCGAGGTTGAAGAAGCTGGTGGGTAATTCTTGAGCTTAAGACCCATCTTGATGAAGCGAATAAATGAAGAGTAAATATGAAAAGAGTAAATATAAAAAGAAGATTGAAATAAGTAAATAAAATCTCAGGAGCGAGAGAGGACCGTCCGGTACGGGAACCTGGACAGGAATGAGAAGTGCATGCCACCCGGCCGCCTTATATCCCCGCCGGGGCTGCCACGCCCAGGATATCAGGGGTGGGGGAGGGGGTGGGGGTGGGGGTGGGGGGGGGGTTCGCACTTTTTGTCGGGGGGGGGGGGGTTCGCACTTTTTGTCGGGGGGGGGGGGGGGGGTTCGCACTTTTTGTCGGGGGGGGGGTCAATTTAAAACAATAAGCCTCACTTAAGGCGTTTATGTTAACATCGCTGAAGCCTCCAAAAAAGACACACTTATAGACGAGTCAAACCTTGTGTGTTACTTGACTTGTACATTTTTTTAAAAGAGCTTAATATATTTACCTTGTTAATAAGACCTGACTGTTAAAGAATTTTGAAAACTTTTGTATATTTAGGTCAAGGTCACGGTAAAACTTTAAAAAATTAAGCCCCACACCCCCGATGGGGGTGTGGGGCACTTGGGTTGTCATCGCTGTAGCCTCCAAAGAGACCCAACTATGACAACAAGGCAACATCCAATGTCGTGTTCCCTTCGCCACGCAAGACTTGTAAACATTTACTGCATTGTCTTTTCAATAGCTAACAAAACATTTACTTAATTTTGAGAGAGGTTGAGGACAGCCCTAGTGGCTTACGCCCTCGGTCCGAGTGCAGGGGCCACCGCAAATTGGCCACAGCTGTGGTCTGCATGTCAGCATACAAACGGACCGAGTCCCAAACCCAGCCGCAATATTGCATGCCTGAGAGGACCCATGCTAAAATTGGTTTAAAATTGTTTTACACGGGGGTCTACTCCCGTACCCTACCTTTACTATTTAACTTTATCAATGCAGTAAATTTTTATAAATCTTTGTGGGTCAAGGCCACACGGACATTAAAAAAATTTCGGCCCCCGTACATCCATGGCGAACCACGAATGTTCGGGGGCCTTGGGGACTAAAAACACAAATAGCTAACAAAGATTCATTTACATAATTTTGAGTTTCCAGAAGGGAAACAAGAGGTTGAGGACAGCCCTAGTGGCTTACGCCCTCGGTCCGAGTGCAGAGGCCACCGCAAATTGGCCACAGCTGTGGTCTGCATGTCAGCATACAAACGGACCGAGTCCCAAACCCAGCCGCAATATTGCATGCCTGAGAGGACTCATGCTAACGTTGGTATAAAATGCTTTTACACGGGGGCCTACTCCCGTTCCCTGACTTTACAATTTACTTTGAGCATTGAAAAAGCTCAAGGGGGGATTGCTAAAACAAGCGTATACACTTTACAAACATATAACACACTTACAACACACAATTGAGCTCAACGTAGTCAATGCTGGAACAAGCACATACACATTAAACACATATAACAAACAAGACACAAAGGATAAAAGACACAGGAGACATAGGGTACAAGTAAAACACTCTCATATAAATCAATTCCCAATACCCAAACGCAAGCGCAATATCTTACAACTAATACAAGTCTTAAAGTTAGAGTAGACTTCGCTAAACACTGAAGGCGCCATTCAATGTTTAGTGATGCCTATGGCGGTCCGTCCCGGTCGTTCACGTTCAACGCGCGGGAGCGGACTGCGAGCCGGCTCTGGCTGGACCCCCTTATATCCCCGCCGGGGCTGCCACGCCCAGGATATCAGGGGTGGGGGAGGGGGTGGGGGTGGGGGGGGGGGTTCGCACTTTTTGTCGGGGGGGGGGGGTTCGCACTTTTTGTCGGGGGGGGGGGGGTTCGCACTTTTTGTCGGGGGGGGGGGGGGGTTCGCACTTTTTGTCGGGGGGGGGGGGGGTCGCACTTTTTGTCGGGGGGGGGGGGTTCGCACTTTTTGTCGGGGGGGGGGGGGGGTCAGGTAAGTTAAGTGGGTCAAGGTCACCCACAACACTTGTGCTCTAAGTGTTGGCTATACCCCCACCACAACTGGGTCCCTAGGCTGCACAACACCGCTTCGCCAGTATGTCTCCGGCTTCCATGCGGTGCGTCTCGCTGTTCTCTAGCTCTCTATATGTAAGTAATTTTACAAGTTCTGAATGTAGGTCACTACACTTTAACTCTGGGACGATATCGACTTGTAGTGTTTCAGTGTTTTGACTCAAGGTCATCACACTTTAACTCTAGCACATCGGTTATCGTACCAGAGGTGCTCAATAACCTAACTTGTAATGTTTAGGGTGGCGTTTGCACGCCACGTGGTATCGCCATGAGTGTCCAGTCCAGGTTTTAAGTTAAATTAATTTTACTGTAATCTTTTCCATTTCCGCTTCGTTTTGCCAAAGTATAAGGTGTCGCTTAATAAAGTGGTATTTCTCTAAAGTTATAGGAGATTGCAAGGATACAATTAGTTTATTTAGGAGACTCTTCATCTTGGAGTTTAACACAATTTCCACTTTGACTTTGCTTCCTCGGCTCTCACAGCCTAAGCTGTACAGAAATGTTTCTTCTAGTGCCAACTCGGGCCAAGAGAACAGTGTGTTGACTGTAGGACAGCTCATGGTGAAGTGATGCGATACTCCAGCGTACCACCTCACCTTCCCCCGCCACTGTGACCTTCCCCCACTCCTGCTGTTTCCCCCACCTCTTTTCCCTTGACTCATGCGCTACAAGCAGTCTCTCAGTATTGTGCGGACTTTTGTGAGGTGAAGCCATGTCGCAGGACACTTTAGGTAAGAAACTTAGCCGTGTTAAGACTTTATTAGTTGCTCACTGTCCACCACCCAAAGTTAAGAGAGTTTCAACTTTAGCTAAGTGGCGCAAACTGTTGCGCGGACACCCTAAGTTTTATACAAAACAGACTAATGTCAGTTTTACTGATGAGGATTTGTTTAAAATATTGGATGAAATGACTTTTCCTTGCAAAATTCAGTTAGTTACTCCCATTCCTGACAGTTTAGAGTCTTAGTCTCTCAAGCCGATATACCTAGCATACACAGAGCCTGACAGTCAGTCACTCGATGGCTGTCGTGGGTCGCGCATCGGTGTAGGCGCTCCGTTGTTAAGTGTTCAATGTCACGGTAACATGAAATTGCGGGCGTTGTACTGGTTCAAGGTCACCTGAGGGATAACCGATTGCCCATTTAGGCAGAGTCATGTCAGAAACTCGAGTTTAACTTGGCACTTTTGCGGTTTCTCGTCGAAAATTCGCTCCAAGTGGTCAAGGTCACGGGGACTCTGACTGAAACTCGGAGCGTAGTGCGAGAAACAGCAAAAGTGCCAAAAAATTTTAAGTTTCGGCATGACCTTGACCTCAGTGGCGTCGGTGACGTCGTTTTGATGACGTAAGGGGTGATGACGTCATCAGCACGTCATTTCTGTGACGTCATGGGTGTGACGTCATCGAAATGACGTCATTAGTGATGACGTCATCGATTGCGTCATCGATGACGTCATCGATGACGTCATCGGTGAGGTCAATGACCTCGATGACGTCATCCCTCAGGTGACCTTGAACTGGGCCAGCGGCCGCAATTTTACACTACTTCCCAAGATCATCGCAATTCCCCCACCACTTCCCATATACCTAGAGTGCGCGGAGCCAAACAGCCAGTCGCTCGGTGTCTGTCTTAGGGTGCGCATCGCGGTTGCAGTAATGGTCGAATGGGGGCTTCTGGGTCAGTTCAAGGTCACCCGAGCGGTGTCACATGACGGTTTAGGCAGAGTCACGTTGCAAACTTCAAGTTTCCTCAGCACTTTTGCTGTTTCTCATCGCAATTTCGCTCCAAGTTGTCAAGGTCATGGTAACTGTGACTGAAACTCGGAGCGTAGTGCGAGAAACAGCAAAAGTGCCAAAAAAATTTTAGGTTTCAGCGTGACCTTGACCTTTGTGACATCGATGACGTCATCTTGGTGACGTAAGAGGTGATGACGTCATCAGCACGTCATTTCTGTGACGTCATGGGTGTGACGTCATCGAAATGACGTCATTAGTGATGACGTCATCGATGATGCAATCGATGACGTCATCGATGGGGTCATTGACCTCGATGACGTCATCGATGACGTCATCGCTCGGGTGACCTTGAACTGGCCCAAAAGCCCCCATTCCCCACTACTGATAACATGTCTATTTGTCCTCCATATTGTATTTTCTCACACTAGTACATAAAACAGTTTACTGAAATTTAAAAGCGTTCAAGCACAGTTTTTTTCTAAAGACATATACGTAGCTACACGAAATTTAAAGTGGATATTCAAGGTAAGAATCAGGAGGAGTCTTACATGGTTTGATTTGTTTAAGATTCCATAGAAACCCCTACAAAAAGTATCATCAATGTATACAGAACCAAATAAGTAGGGGCATCCCATGTTAAAAAATTTTAGTTTGGCCCCCGAAAACGCGAGTAAAATAAAGCGCTGATGCTAGGATTACTTTTCCTTGTTGTCACAGGAAGTGCTCTTTCTATCTCTTAAATTCCAAAATGAGCGTAATTGTTTACAAAAAATCAAAACAAAAACGAACGTCTGCAAAATTATTGTAGCCATCTGTTTCCATTCAACCAATCAGCATGATCGTTGAATAAAAATTGCGTCTTGGTGGTGCTATGTGTGTTTCGGGGGCGGCGTTCTCACTTCGCCATAAGGATGTCCCTACTTATTCGGTTCAGTATAGGCTACATTGGTATCATGTAATATTGAAACTATATGTTTAACGTGTATTTTTTTTACCAGCAATTTAAGAGTCATCTTCACCCCTGGGCCAGTAACCCATTGTTGCGCAGTCGGCAATGTTAATCATACGGCTTTTATGCTAAAACATGGTCTTGTATTCCCTGTTTCGGACGCCATTTTTCACCGATTTTCTTGAAATTTGGTGAGTGCTTAGTTGAATAGTTATATAAGGTTTCTCATACCTCGGAATTTTGAAAATTTAACAAATATTACTCTTTGTGACGTCGCAAAGTAACTCGATTTTCCTTAGTTAATATTTCAAAATTTAGTAAAATTTTCAAAATTTCGAGGTATGAGAAACCTAATGTAAGTATTCAACTAAACACTTACCAACTTTCAAGAAAATCGGTTGAAAAACGGCGTCCGAAACAGGGGAATAAAAAAACCATGTTTTAGCATAAAAGCCGTATGATTAAAATTGCCGATTGATCAACAATGGGCTAATGGCCCAGGGGTGAAGATATACCTGGTGTTTTTATTGTTGTTTCTACATTTCCGCCCTCAATTATTGGTATTCTTCATTGCGTCCTTTCCTTTCTTTAAAACTCAAAGTAAAAATAAAGTCCATATACTATATTATGGTGTATAAAAATAGTACTCAATGGCAGTAAGCCGAAATTTTCATTTTATTGTAAAAGTAGTAACACAAAACTCTCCCGCACAGCTGGCTACAATGAACTCGCAAATATTTTTACTGGATTTTTCCCTCGATAAGACTTTCATTGAAAAAGAATTGACGTATGTTTGACTACCATCCAGCTATAAGGACCACTGTCTATTGACTGATTAGGCTGCCAACCCAATGGTAGAATCGATTAACAAAATTAGCAGCACGATCTGTTGGACCATCGGTTAACTAAAAGCACCCAAAAGTAAAAGGTTAGGCTTAATTCTTTGTTGACTCTCACCACTCTCTATTTTAATCCCGTACGTTGTCGCCCTCCTGTGGCAACCCCATTGTTTTAATTTTATTGAATAGTAAATAATTAGATTTTTAATTTGATTCCAGCCAACCATTAGGCACCAATGTTATTTGCTTCATAGAAAGGTGATAGGGCCTAGTAAAATTTATAATGGAAAGTACCGAAGGAGATCATACTAAGAGGGTTTTTTTTTATTGTATCTATATTGGTAATATTTCGCAAAATTCCACGGTTAATGTTGTTTATTTAAAACTCTCTCTCTCATTTAACGATAAACTCAAATTATAAAAGTTAAATATAAAGCTTGTAAAAACCATTCATAGTTAGTAAAGAAAAAACAACAACAACAAACTTAGAATGTTGGATAAGTTTAAAACCAACGCGCTAAATTACCTAAGAAGATAATTGAAAGCGTTGTCTTACTTTTAAGTCTAATCTAAACATAACATGCGTTTAAAATTAAATTTAAACTGGACAATAGTAAAATCATTTATTTATTTTACTTACGTTTATTTTTTACTTTATAAACAATCTAACTTTAGTCCGCTTCACTCAACTTTATTTTCCAGGTTTGGTCGGGCTACCCTCCCCCTCTCTATAATCAACAAACACAGCGGCACCAAACATGGCCCATGAGACTCATTACAGAACCAAATTTAATATTAAACATTTTTCGTATAGCTAAACACCCCCTTCGCACCAGAACTGCGTTTTTATAAATGAGTTTTCATGAACTGCGTTACATGAGTTGTTATAATGTGGTAGTTTTGTAATTTTGATTTTTCAGTACTCATTTCCCATCTGATGAGGTCAATGCAAAATTTTATCAAGTTACGTTAATAAAGCGAGATATAAATTTTAAGAATTTGCTATTAGATTAGGCCTAACACTGGACGTGATTATGGATTTTCTACTACCTTCGGTGACAATGTCTAAACACATTGATTAATTGAAATGATGGTCTCTCTTACAAATTTTAAATTGTTTTAATTGAAATCGTTGGATTTAAAATTCATATCGATCACCTAAACCCAAATTTTCTTGTTCTTCATTCCTCATCGCACAATTACAACATCATCCTACTTTTGTGTACTACGAAATCATCGTATTATCTTTTTATTAAATATTGTATATTTTTTACTTCTCATAGGTTTATTTCTTTGCGTTTTCGTTTTTGGCTATTACACATAAAATAACCAACTTTTAAACATGCGATCTTGTTGTCGAGTGCAGTTAATTACCTTTCATGTTTTATTTATAGCTATGCAGTTTCCGAAAGAACGTCACTTACATGCTCTATACCCGAAAGTGCATTAAAAAGATTCCATACACACTATTGGAACTAAAGTGAAACTGAAGGTGGATTTGCTGTAGCCTACTATTTATAAACCTATAGTATTTAATATTAAATAAGTATTATATTATTCCATAGCCTTTGATTTGATAAGTATATTTATTCAGTCATTAGTTTGCAAGAATTTAAATATTGAACTATATTTAACACTAATTTTATAAGTATAATGATTTATTTTGACAATTATTGATTTTTATATATTTTATCATTGAATACATGTTAAAAACTTTTAAGAAGACAGTTTCAGAGTCTCTAATTCTTAGTATAGGGTATGCAAAAGTACTGTACAGTATTAGTAAGAATGGTAAGAAGAGTTTGATATTATTAGGAATACAAATTACTAGGTCGATAAAAGAATTAATATTAGGTCAAGAAAGTCGTCTTCCACACTTCCACATGACACAGACTGTATATATATTTTGTAATTTTTATTTGGTAATTTTCATGTGAATACTGAAATTCTTCACTAGGCCAAGAGATTGAACTGTTGATCGCTTGGAGCGCTCACATCAGGACAATGTCGGCATCGCAGATTGGTAACCAAGTTACATCTGTGGCCAACAGGAAGCGCGACCATATCTGTCAGGAACGTGAAGTAGGTATGTAATGAAAATAATGCATTTAAAACATTAATGTATATTAATGTAATAATACCTATTACAAAAGAAAACAGGAGGCAGTATATAATAATGGAATTCAAATTTAGAAAAGTGTAGCGACTTTCCATAACCTATCTTCGTCTCCAAGTAAACACACTGAAGGCTAAACAAGAGTTAATTGTGTCAATGCAGGGAACATTTTTTTTCAATTATGTAAAATTGTTCTAATACAAGTATGCTATATCTACTAAAACCCATATAAAGTGATATAGACCCCATGACCCCATGACATATAGCTGACAAGTGTGTTTAGGCTTAACGGGTTGTTAATAGAATTTCATAAACTCAAAGCTGACTGTAAGTTTGCTGCTTAGAATTCGAAATTAATAACTATGAAGTATCTAACAAAAATAACAGCTGGGAAGATGGAACAAAAACCCTCATTTTTTAAGGTGCACTCCATTAACACTGTCCGTTTAACATTGTTTTGGCATTCAAGATTATATCCTAGGTACCTACAAAATAATATGCTCACTCTGTTTGATATTCAATATTTTTATATTGTATCTATGTCCACTTGTTACACTATTGGGGATATAAAGAGCGCCTGCAATCCATTGAAACAAAACTATTGCAATACTTTTTTTGCATCCTAACCATGGAAGGCGTTCTCCTGAAGAAATATATCAAAGCGCACTTACCCTACGTGGGATGTCCACATAGAACTCTATGTAATAGAGTTATATAAGTGCGTACCATGTCATAAAATTGTGTTGATAATCATTTTAAAATTATCTACTATTGAAATTATGATTTGGTTGCGTATTGTTTAATAGTATTATTTAATTAGACTATTGTCTATATAGGTGGATGTTAAAATATCATTTAATATATTATCCATAGTCACGCACCACAATAGTCATTTAAAATTGTTCGTGGAATAGGGTGGGTTTTCATATCAGGCTGCAAAAAAAAAATATTGCCATTAGTAGCTTGTAAAGTGCCATTTGCCATAACTGGAAAAAACGTAACTAGAAAGTTTAGATCACAGATAGCACATTAGAGTCGTAGGCTATCTATTGAACATAGGCCATCTTCCTCAGTCGTATAAAAACTTTGTTAGTGTTCTCTTAATCCCGTATATTTAAAGGCGAATTACTTTATTCTGAATACAAGTTTTCCTCATAATTAATCATTTTTTCATAATGTTTTAAACTATCGTTTCATTAGTCATTTGGATTAACTTATGTATGCAACTGTTAGAAGGTTTTTATTAACAATAAGGTTACTCCGATCGGAAAGTCTCTGTCTGTCGGTCCGTATTTTTGCTTGGTTCATCATATCTTCAAAACTACTTGACATAATGCCCTTAATTATTTACTTACTTAATTAACTACTTACAAGCCCTTTAACTATTTGTAGCATGACGATGGGCAAAGAAATTAAAAGTATTATTTCCTCTTAGGTAGCCTACGTGGCCCAAGTAAAGGTCCATTAAAATTCATGTTAAGGTGGTTCAAGTACGATAAACCAATCTATCCGCATCTTCAAAATTTATAATAGCAAATAAACGTTTGCCAAAAACCGTGCATCAAAAGGTTGAACATTTAGAATAGTCTATTATTGCATTTTAAATAGTTTATACTAAAAATTGATTTTGGTTCAAAGTTTGACGGGCCATTTATGACTCAATTTTTTTGAATGCATTTTGTAGCTAGTTACGACCTTTAATTTGATATATGAAAACCCATTTAGCCCAAGTCAAATGTACACCAGCTCCATAATATGTGCTATCCCCTCGTTTTAAAGCATAGGCCTATCCCTTAATGGGAATTCCACATGATTTTTCTGAGAGAGGTCATGGGATGGCATAAAACGCATTGCAGCAAAAATTGGCTGTCCAAATTAGTTTAAATTTCTCAGCCAGATTTTGGCTTAATTTTCCTACACTATAACTGATGGGCAACCAATCGACTGTCAATAACCGAATGCCAAGTTCTTCAGCTTGGGGTTAGAAGCCTCCGGGTGACATCAACCCCCTGCTGTCTAGAACGTGAATGCCATGGATCATGAAGGAGGGGAAATTCGTTATAGTGGAAGGGCAAAGTACTTACCACAAGTTCAATAACATCGTTGCCATTATGTTAAAATCGAAGACCTAGTCAATAAAAATACTACATAATGCAACGCTGATTATTGGGTGTATATGGCCTACTCGTAATTATATAAATGCAGAAAGGAAATACGAGTGATCTAATATCACGAAACAAACAGTTAACCCTGGAACAAAGCCGCCAAGTACCCATTTTATACACTTACTTTCCCTGGCAAAACACGGATAAGCCGCGTTTACACCAAAGTATTACACTGAGTTTGTCGCAATTTACTGCAGTTTGTTGCTTCTTGTACAAAATAAAGCAAATTTTTGTTGTCTTTTACTTGTATAGAGACAAATTATCGTCCTCTAAATCTAGGTGTGTCCGTAAAGATCAAAGAAAGTTGAAAACAAAAAATTTAAGACAAGTTGCTCTGAGCTTTTGTAAACAACTTGTAGGAAAGTGAAGTTCCTCCTTTACGCTCACGATGAGTGGTAACTTTTCTTTGACAGGTACTGCTCTACTGCTTACCCATAGTTTGTGTCATATTTCTTGATTTTATGTCAGAGCATTGAGATCAAGTACTGGTCAGAATTATTTTACACTTCCGTCGTATCTTATCTCACCGCTCAAAGGATCAACATCATCTTCTCGGGATCAGCTTTTACGTCACTGCCACTGTACCTATTCGATAGTCTTCAACGAGAGTGTCACTCAATATCTTCGGGACCTCTTGTACATTGGCTGATGACACAGGCAGCCGCGGCAATATAGATACAACCTTTTGACAACTGGTGTAAGCGCGCTTTAAGTTGGTTAAAATTAAACAAATCAGATTACAAGCTGAAGCCCCCCACATTCGGCGTCTACGTGTTGTTTGGCGTTCCCCAACAATAACAATAGCAACTTGTTTATTAGGATACAAAAATAGCCGCACCACCGTTTTTGCCTGTTCTAAATTTGGCGCTCGCAATCCAAAATAACAACCCAACTCACTCGGGCTGGGTCACATGTTTGTGTTTACTCCTTGGTCAGTTTTCCTTATCTGTTCTGCTACGCCGCGTTTAAAATACAAACAGATATCATCTCATCATCTCGGCAATTTGTGTCTCTTAAAAGAGTGGTCAACTGGTGTTATCTCGCCACCTTAAAAAAACAACAAGTCATAATTTTTTAGCTTAAAAACTGATTGTTTTGAGTGTGGTGTAACAACTATTTTTACATAACTTATTCTTGCGCTTATTTAGTAATGCTTGATGAAAATATTCAAAACATTTTCATTTTTAATCATGATTTTTTTTCTTAACAAAAATTAATCATACAACATGTTCAATAATGTTATCCTTTCGCTCTACAATTACAGTATGTGTCTTACAGTTATAGACCAATGAAAAGGCATAACGAATGCTCAAGTGTGAGGAAAACAAAACTACACATTTACAAGCCACTCTCTACAATGACTCTGTGCATTAGAAAATTTTATTTATTTAAAATGTGTAAAATCACGATGAAACTAGTCTCACATTTTATCAAAGTTATTTATCAAGTTTATTTAGTAGTAGTTTATTTTATGTTTAACTGGTAATTTCTTAATTAAGTTCAGGTTGAAATTATAAAACGTCTTCCAACACTACTCGATATATTTACACTTATACTGTAATTGTTTACAAGACGGTAAATATATAATTAAGTTGTTATATTAATTAAGTTGTTGTCAAACTAATTAGTCGCTTAGTTAGAAATCGCTTCACTTCTATATAGGTACCAGGTAAATCGTTGAATTTTACCTGGTACCTATATAGAAGTGAAGCGATTTCCATCACCAATATATCATATACAGAGATCTTGATTTTCTTCAATATCCTCTCTGTAAATATTCCTTCGCAAGGACCGCAGATGAATAAAACAATAAAAGCCGGGGTCATTACTTTGAGAGTCATCTTCACGCCTGCAAAAACACAGAAAACACGCTTCCGCATTCCCATTTTTAGGACGGTGTTTTTATTTATTTTATTTTTTATCGTTAAAAATATGTTTTTGTTCGATTAAGATTTTAACTAGGCCCCTCACACCGACCTGATAAGTATATAAGTAAAAATAAATTGTAGACTATTAGTACCAAAAATCTTAAAAGTATGGAAAATCCAGTTACTTTTTCTACGTCACTGTGCGGTATGAGAGCTAACTATTCAAACTAACTATGTAACCATTCAACTAAATAATTACCGAGCTTAAATAATGTTTGTTGAAAAACGGCATCCGAAACCGGGGAATCGAATACAACCATGTTTTCCCAAAACCTTGTATAGTTAACATAGCCTAATGAGCTACTTAGAATAGTGATGAAAATCGCCATTTCCGTTCAAACCTCAAGATGTTTAATCAATCTAGCTCCCATTTCTTTTTTTCTTATTTCTTTTTTCATGTTAGCTAGTGGCTTGGTGGGTACATTTTCAGGCAGCTCGTCAGCCAACGCTTCTATTAGATTACAACTCCCCGGGCCCACATTAACCATTGTTTATCACAATTTTATTCATCCCTGCAGCAACCTTTACATTTTTTTCGGCCACTTGTCTCGATCCAGGTTGAACTGTGCAGGACAATCCACTGCATAACGGCGAGATAGACGGTATTGTTCATTATCCCAGCTGATTGGCAACCAACCCAAGTCGTAAATTGTGCCATGCGGCCTGCGAGAGTGAGTGAGGCCAGGAAGAGGCAGGAGAGGTGTACGGCCTCGCTCGTATGTTCCTTAATCAAGTCGCTACTTTACAGCCTATGTACTACAACAGGAAGTTCAGCGTTACAACAGGCATCAGATGCTGGATAAGACTATGATGACTAGGGTCAAGTTATATTTTCATTACTTCTTATGGGTGTAACTTATTTCCTTTAAGGTCGAAACTATAGTCTACAAATATACTATAGTAGGATTCACGAAAATAGTCCGATGAGAGTCGATACATTGTTGCCAAATTTATTCTGAAACACATTTTTGTACTGTATTACACATGGTAAACATAACCACAAATGACAACATTGCAGGGCGAGAGGGGGTGAGGGGGGACACAGCTGTTAAAATTTCCATCGGACTATTTTCGTGCATCTTACTATAACACTATCCCGGATGTTCCAGACCACCGTGCACTACTTTTACAATCAACAGGATTAATTTGTCTAAAAAATAATCGGTACCTTTATAGGTGAACCTACACTCTATTAATTGACGCTCATTTCAGCCTACAAGGTGAACTAGAAGTTGCCTATGCAGACCGGAAATCGTTAATTTTAAATACAAAAAATCCTCTCTGTTCTTGTATATATTTTCAGTTTATTCACGTCATTTTAAGACAACGCTACAATTAAATGTGTACGCCTGATTATTAATAATGGCAATCATCAAATTGCTGTAATAATGGTTATTAGTTGTGAATGTTGGAGGAACGAAAATGGGGAATTGAAATCTGCAATTTGACCGCACATCATTTTCGAACAGATTAGGAGAAGTCTCATCCATGCGCATACAGCAGAGAGCAAATTAATAATACAACTCCCTGGTCTTGAAACACTAAAGTCAGTGTATTATTGTTTTCTCAATTTTGAGAAGAAATCGCAATAACAATTGTACATTATTTTCTACTATCAAGGAAAGTTGTACCGATACATGGTATTTGTTTGATACAGAAATCGTTGACTACAGTCCCGTCCTTTGTGGGAGGGGACAGTAGCAATGAATACAAAAAAAATTTATTCGTTGATAGTAGTGAGATGTGTTGGTTTATTCCACGTTTCCATTTTATTCCATTAGCTGAAGCATTTTTTTGTTTTTTGTTGTTTTTTAACTTCACTGTATCATCCACCTAGCAATTTTATATCACAACATTTTGTGTATAACATCAGTATTTTTATATTTTTGGAACCATTGATTTTTAGCTATACTTATTTTAGAATAAGGCATAGGTTTAGCTTAAACAAAAAAAAATCTGCTATCTAGGGATAAGCTGAAAGAAAAAAATAACTGATTAAAAACGTTATTTAAGGAAAATATTACTGTACTCGAACATATTTTTGTCACATGTTCAAATTTGCTGTTTACTGTTAGAATACGTCTATCCTGCCCCCCCCCCCCTCCTCATCACCCCGATATTCTTGATATTCTTGAGAGGGATAACAAAAAAAAAACTTATACATACTAATGTAATGGAATGGGAAATGTTAACAAATCTTATTTAGGACGACGAAGCTGTTTATGAATTTTGACTTCATTTAAGCCGCGTCCGCACTGGCCGAACATGTTCACTGAACATGTGTTTATTTGTTGGTATTTATTTACTAGGAATACGCTCCGATGTCCGTCCCGTACAAGAATTTTTTACTCACTTTTTGAGTTATTAAGTGACGCTTTTTATGGGTTTTTTTTTAGGGAGAGGTAAGAAAAATGCACTACGCACACAGGTGGCAAGTCTGGAGTGTGGGGCTCCTCTAAAAATGGGTTTACCCACTAAAAAACCTCCTCTACTCTTTAGGATTCTAACCTGGAATTTTTTATCACATTACGTCAGGCTAGGCCTAAATTTGGCTAACGCCGGTGGGGCTTACTCCTTATCCAGCCACTCGATCAAGGGATCTGGGCCACTTCGCGGTCCAGATCGTTTTCTTTTCCAGGAGGATGCCCCGGACGAACTGTGATAAACAATCCCAGTTTTCCTCATCCTCCAAGAACTTTTGGCAGACCGAGTCCACCGAAAATGCACCAAAAGATTTGTGTGGCCTTCAGGCGGGGCCCTTCCCAACGGGGGCAGCGGAAGAATGTGTGTTCCGCATCGTCGGGAACGCTCGAGCAATAAATGCAGTCCGGTGAACCGGTCTTGCCCATCCGGTTCAGGTACGACCGAGATAGCCGTGAATTGTCAAGAATTGGCTGCCGTTCCACCCATATTTGGACGTGCTTGATAAGTCGCGCAGTCCATCATCCTCGGATGTCGTGCTCCCAGCTGTGTTGCCACTGCTGGAAGGTTCTGGAGCGCTCTTCTGCTCTCGCCGTGTCCTTTTAATCTCGCCTTGTCTCTGATAAATTGCCTTCCTCTCTCCTGCTTAACAGGGATAACTCCGGCGACCACCAGGACGGCAGGCTCGGACACTGTCCGGTAGGCGGAACACACCCCGAGCGCCGCTCGACGTTGAACCCGGGCGAGTCGCAACCTGTACTACTCTTTATCGAGAGCGTCTGCTCACACCTCTGCTCCATAAAAAAGCACGGACTGAACCGCGGACATCAACAGACGTCTTCTGTTGGATCGTGGAACCCCAACATTGGCCATCAGCCTACTAAGGTAAGTGACTACCTTAGCGGCCTAGTCCGCCGTACGGAATATCTGATCCCTCCAGCTTAACTTGGTGTCCACCATAATCCCGAAGTACTTAGCAGCACGAGTTGATTGGACCACCTTCCTTCCCACTCGGAACGGAACGACGGTCCCCATCCTCTTCTTAGTAAGGATCACAATCTCCGTCTTACGGAGAGTACGCGAGAGAGCGTGATCGAACATCCATGTGTTGACCACACGCATGACTCGGTTCAACTTTAGTTGGGCCAGCTCAACGTTGCGTGCGACAATGAGAGCTGCAACATCATCGGCGTACCCAAACAAAGTGGTTTCCTCAGGCATCTCCAACCTCAGGAGGCTGTCATAGGCAACGTTCCAGAGATCCTGGCCGAGTATTGAATCTTGCACGGCACCAGAAGTGGCTTCCATCGTCCACGTTCCGTCCCTTGTGTCGTAAATTAGGCTTCGAGAGCGGAGATAATCCGCAACAAGATGAGTCGCAACTGATATGCAGGAACGCGAAAGGTGTTGCGAAGCGCATCCAGCATATCGACCCACCTCGCCGAGTTAAAGGCATTCTTGACATAAGCGTAACAAAGAAGCACTACTTAGCGAGAGAAATGGTCGTGGCTCTCGGCTCTCTTCACAGCTCTCTGGACTTCGGTGATAGCGTCAATCGTTGACCGTCCCTTTCTGAAGCCGTACTGACGGGGGCATAAGTACCCAGCAGTTTCCACGGCAGACGTCAGGCGGGAACGGATCAGCTTCTCGGGCAGCTTCCCAGCCGTGTCCAACATGCAAAAAGGCCTGTGGGACGACGGCAGCTCGGGATCACCTTTGCCCTTGCTGATGAGTACAAGTCTGGCGGTTTTCCAGGGAGCCGGAAACACCCTTTCTACCAAACAGGCGTTGTACATTCTCAACAACAAATCAGCATTAATTGAAAATACTTTCTTTAAAGCCTCGCTGGGAATCCGCCCGGGTCAGGAGCCTTGTTGCTCTTTAGGGAGAGAACGGAGGTTTCCATCTCCATCGAATGTGAAGAGTGGAACGTCATCTAACCGTCCAAAGTCAACCGGCGTACATCCTAGGCCTAGCCTACAAATACAAACAATGATTTTAGCTAAGACCTCAAAACAAGCAAGTAACTTAATAATAATTATGCTTATAATATTAAAGGTAAATAGATTGTAGAGCGAAAAACCAATACAATATAAAATCCATGATTGCAAATTAATAAAAATCAAGTAATGTAAGTATTGTAGAATTACGCTTACTTAACACTTAATGCATATTTTGTTACCTGAGACATAGGCTACAATGGCACAACACATTCTAATTAGTTGTTCAATTTAAATCTTTCTCCCAAATAGATATTTGTTGTATCCCATAAATTAGTTAATCGCATAATTCCGTACGACAGCAATTCATTCCACATCAACATGCTTATCTTTTGGTATAATTTATAACTTCAACAAGTAAACATCAGTGGTGATCTATTTAATTTAACAAATAGGTCTGTCAAAATATCAATTAAATTTTATTTAAAAACGTAACATAACAGCGAGCAGATATAAACAATAAAAGGTTATGTTGTTTTCAGCATACACATCGACAACTCAGCTGCGATGGGGGAATATAAACTGATCATAGCAACTACAATACATTAGTCAAATCATGTAGCCTAAACAACTAAAGTTCTGTCAAAAATTCCGCAAAATAAGCTTTTTTAATACTTGAAAATAATTGCTCGATTTTAGTTTATTACCTAGTTTAAAATACTTAAAATCTAACCTGAGAATTTCATTGAAATCAAATTAGTAATAAAAAAGCCTTTTGGGGGTCTAAAATTCGCCTAAGAGAAATTTAAAGTCGCTCTAAAAGAATTTTATACTCTATGTTCCATATAGTAAAAAATTCAATAATATAAATCATATGGTCAGTAATTGTTCGTTAGAAATGTTTGTTGATATTTTGTGATCGGCGAACAAAGTCATCATGAATGTTTGGCCAGTGTGGACCGGGGCCTACGAGTTTTCGTAGGTCCCGTGTGGACGCGACTTCACAAAATAAAATTGTTTAGCCTAATAAGAATATTTAACTTATTATGACGACAAAGGTCAAGTGTATCTGCATTTGTTAAACAAGGCCAAATAAAATCAGCAAGCGGAATTTCTCAAAGTAAAACACGCCAAAGTCCAATCTAGTTGTTCGTTTCAGTATATTAGTGCCGCATATCAGAGCTCTAGATTGGCTGGCGGTTTAATCTAGATTCATCCGGTTATCGGCGACACTTGGCACTGGTAACATTACACAATAGATATTCATTTACCCCAACATATCAAGTTACTTTTTGCCAACATTCATCTTAAATTCTAATAAAGTTTTTCACTGTTATAAATCATGCAGGTATTTAATTTAATTTGACACCTTCAACAGATGGTACGCTAAAATATGTGCAGAGTGTTTTTTTATATTTTTTATTATTATTTGTTTGATTATTCAACAACAAAAAGTGATGCATTACATAACAGCTACAAAACCCTTTATTAGCTTGTCTGTAGCTCATTTTAAAATAGTTCTTTAATAACACACTCATAAAGCATTGGGGAATAAAAAATCTTAACAAGACAGACAAAACCGTTTTATAGGAACTAGAACGGTTCTCTAAATCATTGACGTCCGACCAATCCAATATTGTGAATATCTGCAATCACCAAAACTACCAACACCACCTAGAACACACTGTCTTAGTAGCAGGTGTTGAAACTATACGTATTTACAGCTGATTAGTAACAGATGTTTAAAATGCTTTATTCAATCCCAATCTATCTTCTTATTTCTATAAGGGTTTCGTCTGTTACGTCCCTTTTTCTCTCGACTTACTGAACCGAATTTAAAGATTGAGATGTAATTTTAAAGCTTAGGATATAGCGCAGTGACGAATAGTAATTAAAAAGGTCATATTGTTTCGGGCTTCGCCCCCCTCGCCTTCGATTTATTTCTAGAGGGCGCTTTAAAATGTTTACCAACTTTTATTGCAAGTTCTTTAATGTGAATTGTAATTTAACAGCTGATTATCTTCAGATGAATTTTAAGAGCCAGAGTAAACAAAAATAGAACTCTGTCACTTCATAATCAACATTCACGTACTGTAGGTGAGTTTCACTCATACAGAATCTTAAAATGCGCAATTTGCGCACGGGCCTACTCGTGTTATTTAAATGGGAAATTTTGAGATTTAAATGGTGGATAACGCTTTTATTTTCCGTCAGATTCTCATCAGTTTTTGGCGGAAGCAACTACAGACCAAGCCCTATCCAAAGACACCAAAAATTGAAAATCGGTTAAAAATTGTAGGAGGAGTTCTCAAGACAAAAAAACCCTTAGCGTATTAAATAAGTATAGATTTCGACGTATAGATAGATATGGACTTTTTAGATATTGTTTTAACATGTAAAAAATCCAATATTTCTAAGTTCTACTGGTAAGCCATTCAATAAATATGGAACCAGATATTCCCTTGATCTCTTCAAAAATGTATTTGTTACTCTAGAGATTCCAAAGAAAATCTTTCTTGAATTAAAATTGTGTTCAACTGTCTTGTATTTAATTTTTTTTTTTTTTTTTTTTTTTTTTTACTGAAAAATTATCACTACCATAATAAGTGGAGTGTTAAGCTAATGACATACAAAGCTTTTGGCATCTATGACTTAAATAATTCTTAGTTCCAATAAAAAATGTTGTTCCTATAGTTATTTTCAAATGTGTAGCCTAGTAAAATAAAAACAATTAATATTATAAGTTGAAATTATGTAGGCTACAAAATTTTAAAGGACACGAAGAAGTTTCAAAATTAAGTTATTTAAGCAATTACCGAGATTGTAAAGCTTGGGTAAAAAAGTTGAGTACAGTAAATGTAAATTTCCAATAATTTACAAATTAGTTGTCTACAACTTATTCGAACCGTGCGATCTTGATATTACTGTTAAGAAAATTAAATTTGGCAACTTTTATAAGGTCTTACTCAACTAACTGCAATGATAAACACCTCGTCGCTTCAAGTTCAATTAACCAAGTATGTGCTCAGCCAAATCCCTACTCTTTCAAAAAACCTGCAAAAAATGAGTTTTGGTTTGATTGTAACCCGTAAATAATCGTGCCCATTTTTAACACAACTATTTGCGCGTTTCTTATGTACATATTAGTATAGTATAATATTATGTCATTATTACGCGCAACTTAAACCAAGCGAAACAGCGACGCAGAGACACAAGTAAACAATCCGTGTGGTCGGTAAACACTCAAGCTCAAGGTGTCCGATGTCGTTCGATAGGGTCTGAGTAAACAACTTTATGATTGACAACAAGTAAATAAGTTACTGCGGATTAGTTTTCGAGACGAGTGGCTCCGGAAAACCGGTGACTCGGAAGATAAATTCGAGAAAAACATAAACACTTGCTGGGCATCCTCGTCATACGAGCGTACTTGGGATTGAGATTCTACTAAATCTCCCGACCCCTGTACAATCTGAGTGTTAAAATGAAGAAGTAAACATGTTAATACGATCGTTCATCATTTGCCCACTTTTTAATCCTTCTGTAAAATATTTCGAAGGGTCGCCTAATTCCTTGCATCATTTACGCACTGTCCCGTCCAGGTAGCCTGGTGTCCTCCTATTTGCGGACAGTCCTATTTGCGGACATGTCTGGTTTTACGAGGGGGGTAAACAAGGCCCTTGGGGTGGGAGGATTCCAGTTTGCGGACAGGTCTCGGTGCATGATGTAATTTTTTCCCCTTCTGAGATTGCCAAGCCACTTTCATATTTTTAGTTAGGTTAGGTTAGGTTAGATTAGGTTAGGTTAGGTTAGGTTAGGACGAATTTTCTTGATAAAGAGAAACTAAGAAAATTAAAGATTGTATATACATTTAAGTAACCTTAGCACTTACTAGTAAAAATTATTAGATTTGTTTGATTTTTTCTTTTTCCTTTTTGTTAATTTTTTCAATATGCGTCATGTAAACAACATGAAATAAAAATTATAATAACACAAACTCCTACAGCGTGCGTTTACTACCTGCTTCCTTGGGTAGATGGTTTTTATGACAGGATTAAAATATGTGTCCGCAAACTGGACAAATCTAATTAGTGCATTCCACTACATTTTTGGGTTGTCCGCAATCTGGAAGGTTTTGCCCTTGTCCGCAATCTGGACTGTCCGCAAATAAGACACAACCGGTAGCCTCAGCCTGCCGACAACAATTCGCAAACAGTCGTCCCCCACGCATACCACTGAATACACATGTGTATCGTGTATGGTTGATGCGGATTGTATTACTGTAATTGCTCAGGCCTGAAATGTTTTGCATGAATTGTTTCTATGGCAAATTTGCCTCTATTCTAACTGTAGATAGCAGCCTCTCCTATACTAACTCCTTGGAATAAAACCACTCATAAAATTCACTGTTGCAATAGAAACAAACTACGAATGGTAAACATGAAATCCAAGTGTTAATGTACGGTCAAGGCCATGGTATTGTGTCCGATTATTTGCCATTATTTCTGTAGCCCTACTGTTGAATATTGTTTTGCTAATTTTTAAACTTAAATGTCTTATGCCAAACACGTTTAATCATTCAAAAGACCATTTACACGGACATTACATTTCAATAACTTTGCAAATAAAAATAATGTCGCTTCCACCACCTTGCACTGCGCAAACGATGCATATACCTGAGAGCCCCCTGGAGCTCACTGCGCATAACACGCACCCCTTACCTGGCTCTCCGCATTCTGCGCAAATTATGCACGCCCGTTAAAACTCATTGGTAATTCAATTTGATTGGTATATCTAAACAAATATTCAATAATATTGGTAAATAGGCCTAGGCCAACTGTATAACCGTATAACCTATCTTGAAATGTCCTAAATTCTCCAAAAGAACGAGTGGTTTGAAACTACAGAATAGTTTTCCTCGGAAGGACTTCTTTTTCCCGCAGCTGCGTCCTGTAAATTGAACGATCAGATCTATATTTGAATCTGAGTGTAGCCGGTTTGTTTATTTACTTAATCGAAACCAGACGAGTGGGCTGTATCCGCCGCGGCTGAGACAACAATTAATTGGAGATTCCTTGACCCCGCGCATTACTCTGTGTCGTGGCCGGCGCGTTACTCTGTGGCGCCGAGTACATAGAGCGTCATAGAGCACACACCGCGCTCGTGGCTATCAGCTGTTATCTCGCCAAGGGTCGGGTGTCAAGTGGGCTGATGTGAACTCTGATACTGTTACGAGATTGGAATCGTGAATCAGCAATTGTAAAAGTTATTTGATGCGGAGAAACAGTTAAAACGCATTTCATGGGTTAGTCTACATTCTACGCAGTATTGCATCATTGTCACGGTTGGGCTAAATACCGTAGGAATTGCCTTCAAATTAAATTAGGCGTCAGCCAAGATAGCAGATATTATCAATTTAACACTTCCTATAAACACTAAAATCATAAACTATAGTCGCTATTTATCTAATTGATTTTACAGCCTTGATACCTTATTATAATTATAAAATCTAGTTACGTAATAGTCTGTAGGTATCAAATTGTTGGTAGATTATTATCATGCCGAACATGTTTCAGGTGAAATTACCACTTATCTTCAGCGGCAACTAATATTCAGATCATTAAAATGAAGCCCATACTTGGATGTTTGTCAAATTCTCCAATAAATAAAAAACACAAAAAGTCACAAACACTACATTTCAAACTCGCAAACATAATTATAATTAAAATACCGATATCGGCGTACTAGGTAAATCACAGACATGTCAAGTTCACCAGCCGGTCAACTTAGGCCTACGATGACCGGCTGGTGAACTTGACATGTCTGTGATTTACCTAGTACGCCGATATCGGTATTTTAATTATATGTTTGTGAGTTTTAAATGTAGTGTTTGTGACTTTTGGTGTTTTTTTTATTTATTGAAGAATTTGACAAACATCCAAGTATGGGCTTCATTTTAATGATCTGAATATTAGTTGCCGCTGAAGATGGGTGGTAATTTCACCTGAAACATGTTCGGCATGATAATAATCTACCAACAATTTGATACCTACAGGCTACTACGTAAGTAGATTTTATAACGCTATTCATCGTGGCTGTATTTATAATCCAATATGCAATATGAAAGATAACAGTTCGCCTATAAAATAGCATGCTTTGGTGTAGGCTATGTAACTTACACTTGATACTTGATACTTCAAGAAATTTTGTTCCTAAATATAAGTCCAGAGATTCGCAAACGACCTAACCCTGACTTTTGACCACCTATATGGTGCGATTTTGTAGGAGGTCCTTAAAATTCTTAAAATGCCTGCAAAATGTTTTTCAAGTTTTGCTGTCAGGCAAATAATTTAGGATATAAATAAGCAGTTATGGCAAAACAAGAAAATAATATCTTGAGTAGTCGCAATCATTTTACAGTCGAGGTTTTGTGTAGAACACAACGGTTTGTTAGTTTACAGAGGTAATCGGTTTCAAACATTGTTAGGTATAAACCAATTTTTTTTTTTTTTTTCTTAGATGATATTAATGTTACATCTCTACGAGTAATCCATCTCCTGTGAAGTAGGACTAAGCCGCAATTAATAGTGTTGTTTTTTTTCTGTCCACACCAGTGACACTACTACTACTTTTATATAAGCCTACCACGCTCATTGGCTCATTTTTTGTTCAGTTAATGACTTTTTAGTGAAAACAATCAAAGCAACAATACAATGTTTGATTTATTTAGCTATCTCCCCAACCAATCCTTCTCGCATGCTTAACAAGTTCCAAGAATTATTTTTATCAACATTTAACGGGCTAGCATTAGCATTCAGAATTTCAATCTCTTGAATTTTTCTCACAAATTCACCCCAAAATGATCATGAACCGGTAATGTGTTACTCAATATGTGTCACAAAAATGTTTAATTCCAACTCATAATTTGTTTCGTTAAATAAACCAATCATTATTATATAAATTAAATATGAATTTTTCTAAAAGAAAAGTCTAATTGAACAAATATTTTTTTATAATATGTATGAAACATGAAATAAATCTGCCACTGGCTCGCTTGTTTGTAAGACAAGAGAATGATAATTTTAATACGGAGACAAGTGTGTGATAAAATTCAACGAATCAACGAATTGGAATTTCTCGTGTTATTTATTTATTATTATTTATTTTTTAAATCAGTAATTTACTTACATACTGTATATTAATGGAAGTTGGGTTTTGACATTACAACCATATACTTGAGTAAGAACTTAAAAAAATTTATGATCGATTACTCTCTTCAACAGTTTAAAAATTGAGCCTTTTATAAAAATTGGCGGCTTCCAAGTTCTTTAGTTTTTGCAGAATACTGCCTCAAGGATTTTCTGATTTGAAATATGATAGAAAATAGCTAGTGGGGAAATAAAGTATATTTCGTTACAAGGGCCGAAAGTGGGGCGGTTTTGCCGGGCTCAAGATAACTTTCCATGTACAGCTGTAAATAGGTGTAGTTTTAGGCGAGTACAAAACTGATAATCAATATTGGATTAGAAGGTTACAATTGATTTATTTGGTCACATGAACCAAACGTAATATTTATGCTCGATAGCTTGATTTCGAGCAACAGTTGCACTAATTTTTCATTAAAATCCCATTGATAAAATATTTTTTTGTTATTTTAGTGCATACCACTTAAGAGCAATTTAAGTACCATTTCGAAGGTCGGGTAAGTCAACTAGCCATTTATTTATTAAACAGATCTAGTCTACACTAGCTATTAACTATTCAGTGTAGATTTTATTCAAACTTTATACATTAATCTACTTAAAATTACAAAATATATTTACATAACCAAGAATGTTCCTGTTATATAAATGTCACAAACCTTTGACCTCCACCCTAACCTCTAACCTGCAACTTTCCCAGTATATGACATCAGCTCGTTTCAGTTTTAGAAACAATACACAATAAATTGGTAACCTCCCGACCTTACAATTAGTTTCAAATACAAAACAAAACAATTAAATGCAGATTTACTCTGTTCCGTCTAAATATAGCTGGACCTCTTGACCTGGAATATCAGATAAGAGAATGTCTAGTCCTACGTCACAGCTGAGGGTCGAATGTAACATGATAGGGAGTGAACATCATGCCTTCTAGCACACCCTTGGACGAGTTTGATTTATTTAAAAAAATTCTTAATGCCTTTGAGAATAGATTTAACTTGAAAATGACATAGATACTTGTGTCAATGGTTATACTGTAGCATGTTGTTATTTGTTATGCTCCTGCCCATTATCTGTTATCGCCCCTTTCACACATCACGGTTTTGCCCGTACGATTAAAAATCGCACGGCGGACATTCCAATAGAATCTTATGAGACCTTTCACACAGGCACGGCGATGGTTTTTAACCGGCTGCCAATTACTTGTACGGTTGACAATTACTTGGACGGTTTTTAAATCGTGCGGTTTTTTCCCGCACAGCTAAAAACCGTGCTGTGCGAAAGGAGCTTTATGTTTAAGATAGTTTCCTACTATTATTATTGTTGTTATTTTTATTGCACTGCCATAGTCTATAAATTACAAATTATTTGCTTGGCATGATACAGTGTTTAATTTTTTAAGTCATATTGTACTTTTGTTCTGTGCTAATGTCTGTTAGTGTGGCGATTGCCCATAAAATAAATTTTAAATAAAAAAGCCCATTAGAAAAACTTGGTCCTTTGACGGAGGGCGCAGGAAAGCGGTAGAATTGGTTTGTTTACCCTTGCTAGTATTCTATTGGGTTTTTTTATTGCACTTGATTATCTTTGATCGTGAGCAAGCAATTTGTACAGAAGAGATTGGCGATTGGTTGCCATAGAAAGGTTACTAATAAATGAAATGGCAGATAACAGATGAGAAATAGGACATGTTAAAATATGAAAACTCGATTATAAGCCTCGCCACACAACTTGATGAATGAATTTGCACTACTATTCAGTTTAAATTATTTATTAATTTATTTAATAAATTAAAACAAAAATTAGCATGCAACGTTAGCTTGATGTTTTGGAAAAGTACCCCCTTCCCTCGCCCATCCCAGCTGTTTTTGACCATTCGTCAACTTATATGTGGCGAGACTTAAAAGGAAACAAGAGGAGGGTGTATGGGTAGAATGGCCTTGTGCACAATAAACATAATAGTAGTTTTCATCACTAGGAGCAAAAGTGGGTCTTTTTGGTGCGCAATCGTGTTTTAAAAACGAGGCGCAGCCGAGTTTTTAAAAACGATTAAGCTCAAAAAGACACTTTTGCTCCGAGTGATGAACAACGTTTTTTATCATGATGCAAAATTAGACTTTAAGTCGTTAAAAATGTTAACTATAAAGTTGAATTTTCATGGTTATATTTACAAAGTAAGTATTACGCAGTGTTTACATTTCTGTTATTTACAAACAATGCTCTTTATAACGTATAAATTTCAAAATTCTGTTCCTCAACATTAATGAATGGATATTAATATACTTATAAAACAGCTGACTTTTCAGTACTAGGACCTAAAAAATTCTCCAGATGATTTTTCAGTCCTAGGACAAAAAAGAATAGGTATTGGTACTATTGAGAGAACAAAAAACAGGCTGATTTCGTGCAGAATGATAAAAACATCTTTGTAGCACTCTATAAGGACTGTGAAAAAATCTATGAAAGAAGGGATGTTTATTCATTTGTTGTTTTAAAATTAAGATTTTGATTCAGTCTAGTGACGTAATTCATCTGATGTCCATAAGAGTAACATCATTGCTATGAATACAAACGTGTGTATTCATAGTCAGTAACATGCAGCTGTTTTTTGTTATCATGGTAGTGACGTATTGTGTATAAAAAGATACATCGTTTTAACCGCTATAATGAGGTAGCCCTTGTCTAATTATATTACTGTACAACTGTTTTACCAAGTCCTGGAACTGTAGGCCTTATAGTTTAATCTTGTTTGACCCATCTGAAAGTTGGTGGATTTGTATTAAATAAGAGTCAATTTCAATCCCCGTAAGAAAGTGTTAGCTTTTGAAAAATAAATATGAAAGGCAAATAAAAATTAATTTTATTTATTGATCTATTACAAAATACAGACTCTAGATTTATATACAAAAACGCTTAATCTACATCTTAATTTAAAACCCCTTTTAACTAAAAAAAGCCCTGCGAAATTTAATTTAGTACAGCAAGGAAAAACTGTACATAAAACTTATACACGTTTAAGGCAATAATGCTGAAATCTTTTATCAACTCAAAATTATATTTCTGAAGTTAAAGTTAACACATCAGTCAACACAACTGAAACGAAACAATTTTTACAACTATTTTGTTTGATAGGAATTAATATTAGTTTTTTTATTTATCAGGGATAAATTTGATAATAATTTCTTTTTTGGATTTCGTTATCACTGTTGATTAGCCTTCATAGACGGATAAACTAGAGATGGGATTAATGTTTTGATGTTGCGGTGCTTTGTTTGTTGGGATCAAGTGAGATTTTGTACACGACAAATGCCACTTGAGAAACTCAAGTTATTTACTACATTGTAATCGTAATTATTGATAAAACTGAAAGAATATTCAGGTGTATGAATTGAATTATCTGAATTGGTTTGTTTACGAAAAATGATTAAGAAATTTATTGACTAAGGTTGTTAAAAATAAAATTGCATTGTATTCAGTATTTTTCTTTTCCAGAATAGTAAAAACAGCTCCATTTTGTTGTAAACACATGGACCTCAAAACAATATTGTTTTACTTATATACCATATTTTAACTTGTGTTATTTTGTTTGGTATCTCATTATTTTAATGAATATTTTGTGTTCTTTTTCACATATGCATAAATTAAAAATATTCTTAATCGTTTACTCAATTTCTTAATTTTTGTTTTAGTGAGTTTGTCTTAAATAAGCCTCCCCAACACCATCCACATAGGTACTTACTTAAGTTTTCCCTTAAGTACAAATTAATTAGCACAAAAATATAGTAAACTAAACTGGACACATAAAAATGGAATCAAAAATTACCAAACATTAAATTACGGTATCTTGGTCTTAAGTTATGTTAGTTTAATCAATTGATAAAGTTTTTTGGTTACAACTGTTCAAGCCTAGAATAAAACACAGGTTTTATTATTTAATTTTATGTTAATTTAGCCTAGTATGGACTACGAACTATTAAAATACCGTTAAGGATAAAGGTAAAAATATTATATTAATTTGACTAAGTTGTATCGGTAATGGTAGAAGTGCCATTCATTAACAACCATATCAGAAAATTGAATTCAATGAATTTAGCCATAATCTCAATTTCTCTGGTAGTTATAAACTTAACTGAGCTTAATTTAATGGAAGGGGAAATTTCAATGATAGGCCTAGTTGTTGAGAATTAACATCTAGTAATCAATTTGAAACATTTAGGCTAAGTTGGACGAAAATGAGAGTGCGTAAGCGTAATAATTTTTAAGTTGGAAAGTGTTTGGCGGTATGGCACCATACTGTTAAATTCCGCGCTATCGAGTTAGTTCCAGACCGTCCGCTAGGTATCGCGCGCTGTACGTTCGTGACGCCAGGCAGGATGTCGACCAATGGCTGCGCAGTACGCCGATCGATAGTGAAGCGAATAAAACCGCGCTGGCAGTTGAGGCTTCATCCAGTAGATGCGTGGCAGTGGGCAGTAGTGGAGTGCGCTGAATTCGAATTTGACAAGTGATCGATTCTGTTGACTGTGTTAATGATAACGTCTGACGTACGTTGACATGTGTGTTTTTTACAAATAAACGTTTCAGTGAACTATTGTTGAAGTGAGTTCGCTGCAGTTACGGTACGGCATTTCTTCCCAGCTTGAAGAAACTCCAAGGAACAGACTTATTCGTTTCACCCTATCAGTAAGGTCGCACTATCAGTAAGCATGGCTTTTATGATGCCAGTTGTGAAAAATGACTACAATATCTACAAGTCGAGTAGATCGAGGAGAAGTTCAGAGTGTTCGAACCCTCAGTCGTGTCGGAGTCGCAAGGTGTCAGAAAGCTCCAAGTCCGAAGGACCGAGTCTCTCCACATCTCCAGGCAGTGACTTCATCGTCGGAAGTCCTCACAGGTCCATCCCGATGGCGATGTCTTCAAAGTACTCCAGGAATTCCTCAAGGAACTCACAGTCGAGCCTTCAGTCGCCGAGCAAGTCAACGTCATCTTCACCCCCGAAATCGGCGTCCAGTTCCTCCCTCAACAAGTTTCACACCAGGGTAGTCGACAAATTGAAGAGGTCGCTCAGGATAAAGGACTCCAGAGATGGTAAATATGAAAGACTTACATTCCATAACCATTAAAATTAGTTTAAAACTTTATGACCAATTCCTATTTTTAGATAAACAATCATCAACTTCTCAGGGTTCTGTAGTAATACCAATTGTTTATAATCTTGTTATGTACCGGCCTTAATCCACTCTGTACTCAAATGTAAGTATTTTACTTGCTTTTCATGAAAGTTTTACAAGAATATCGGCGCGGCGCGCGGCGGGAGAGCAAGGAATGCTCGCTCTACGTCATGGAAAAGTACTGGAGAACAGTAGGGAGGGGAGCGTATTGAATTGTTTAGGTTACCGGCGCCTCTCCCCGTGCAACTGGATGCTCTTGTTGCACTTTCAAATTTACTTCCTGCAGTTTTTTATCACCGCGAGTTGCTTATCACTTTAGTGATAAGCTTTGTCAAATTTTTATTTAGGTCTCTTATTTTTTGTCTCAGTTTTCCATGTTAAAAGAAAATAATGAGAAACTTAGACCTAAACTTAGGCCTATATAAGAAAGTTGAAATAGGTCCTCAATCAATTTAAGTTTACAGTAAGCGAAATTTTTTATGATAAAAATTGTCTTTAAAGTTATTGTTTTGCATAACTTAAGTTACTTAAGAGTATGCAGTATCGGCCGCCTTGAATTTTTATTCCATTTTAAAGACTAATTTTAAATTTCAGAAATACGCACACCTTCAATATTTTTTCATAATAATATTCATCTTTATGTCATTTTAAAGGGAATTTTAATACATAAAGGCCTATGAAATTAAAAGTTTTATATTATTGATTTTTAATTAACAAATAGGCCTAGCCTAAGTTAATAAAGTATTCTCAACATTTTTTTGTTGAAAAATGAACACTTTGTTCGTTGTTTAATCTCATAAATTGCTCTAAAATCGTCATTTTGATTTCACAGTGTCCTAGTCACTCTAAAATTTCCTTTAAATGACTTAAACTTTACAAACAGTATTAAACGCATAGCGGATGATGTTTAAATTTAAACATTAAGTCTAATGGGAATAAAAATCCAAGGCGGCTGGTGTTTCCTAGACTCTTCAAATGTACTGTAGGTCAATTTTAAGTTCAATTTATCTATAAAAACTTACAAAGTACTGTAACTCAGAGGCCTATAAGAGAATTGGTGACATGTTAAGAAAAACATTGAACAACTTGATTTCACTGCACCGTTAGCTATAGGCTAAAGTTAGTCTTTAAAATTTTTTTGCTGTACTTTATTCACCTGCTTAAAGAGTTATCCACTGTTAATTTACTATTGTATAATGGCACCAAGCACTATGTAATTTTCTTTTAAATATTTCTAAACTGGAGGTAGATAATTGCTTTGCATTTCATTTGTTGCACAGTTGATTAGCCTAAGTGGTATTTCAATTCAGCTATTCAAATTACTTCGACCATTGGTTGCCCAAAATAATTAATGGAGCCCATTTTCATCAATAAGTAGGGTCAAGTGGGGTAAGTGGACTCCCAGCTAATAAAAAATTGGTTTATTATTAAAAAAAAATTCAAAACTTAGACAAAGGTATTTCAAACTATGCTCTTTCAAATTATAATCAATAAAAAATTGTCTGGTTATTATTACTGGTTTTGATGAGTTTAAAAACATCTTACGTTTCTACTCTAAACGCAAGTGCCGCTCGGAAAATTTAAAAAATTACTAAAAATTCAAATATTAAGATAATTATTTTAAAATTGGTGATCTGACTTAATTTTTTAAAGAGGAATTCAAAAATAATATTTTTATTGCCCTACAAAGTCATTTTTGAGGACTTGGAGGGGGGGGCGTACACTTACCCATTGTTAATTCGCTGTTGGGGCAAGTGTACTTTTACCAATGGGGCAAGTGTACACCCCCAAAATTGACTTTTTAGGGCAATAAAAACATTATTTTTTAATTTCCCTTTAAAAAATGAGTCAGATCACCAATTAATTTTAAAATAATTATCTTAATATAGGCCCTATTTGAATTTTTAGTAATTTTTTTATTTTTTAAGCGGCACTTAGGTTTAAAGTTACTTCACCAAGCGGAGGTTTCCAAGAAACTTCCAAACTATTGTATTTTTCAAGATATTTTGATGGACAAAAAACAAAATAAAGCTCATTTTCTGCTCTTTAAGACTAATTAATTGTCAATTCACTGAAATAGTGTTGTCTCTAAGTTTTCATTTACTTTACAATTTCTTAAAAAACTGAGTTTTCCGTTTTACCGTGCGGAGGTTCACGAAAAAGTTCATAACTCCTGGACCGTTTGAGATATTTTGATAAATAAAAAATCAAAAGAAAGCTTATTTTCTCCTCTATAATCCACTTGCCCCAACATCAACATATATGCAATGCAAAGCTACATTAAGGGGGGGGGGGGTGTACACTTACCACAGATTGAAAGGCAAGTGTACGCCCCAAACATCACTTTACAAAAAAAATTCTAAAAAATACAAAATTAACACTTTTAACAAAATAAAAATAATACATATACAAAACATTCCAAAGAATAATCATACAAAATTTTATGTTTATATCACTATCATGTGTTTTTTAATCTGCAGTCAAAGTGGTACTATGTGATTTGGGGGGTCCATTTACCCCACTTGACCCTACTCAAAAGTAAACTTTACTAAATATTTAGCCTATTAGGTTTTTGAATAGCAGCTTGAGTCATTGATCATCAAGGTCAAAATTGGTGATTCAGCTCTAAACTGCTCCTACTTGCCATACTAGGTGAAATTATTTTAAAAGAACATTTAATGTATTAATATGGATCATGAGGTTCTTCCCAAGAAATTTTTCTATGGAACTAAGGCCTATGCCAAGTAAACTTAAGTTCAATAATTTGGTAAAACAAATTTTAATATTTTTGGTTATTGGTACCAGTTAGCCTACTTTAAAAGTTTGAAAAGAGACTTGATTAGGCGTATATAGGCCAAAATTGTTAAATTTTTATTCAATAAAGTTACAGTAAGACCTTATATAATTTTTTAACGTTTTCCGCTACATCTGCAAGTCGATGTTAATAATTACGAATGGTTAATTGAAGAAATTTAATGGGTTTTCATCGTTTTACCTTTGTAGAAGTCCTATTCTGTTTATAAATTATAAATATATAGGGTACCTAGGCTAACTGCAAATAAATGAAATGTATAAAATTTAATAATTTATAATGCCAAGCCACCTTAACAAATTGGGCTCTAAATAAAAATTTGATGAAATATTTTAATTTTAAAAAATATTTACGACTGATTTTTATTGAAGATACTATGCTACTGTGCACAAATTGAGTCGAACCATAATTTCATTTTGACATATTTTAAGTACTCGGTGCCAGGTGTCTCTGTGTACTGACGAACTTGTGTCTCACCAGGACATTTATTGTGTCAGGGGCTGACGGCTCCCGCAGGACGTCCTGAGAGGCCGCTCCGACCTCTGATGCCGAGGAAGAGCTGCTCGTTCAGCGGAAGACCGCCACTCCGGTGCTAGTCCCCGCGTCACGCCTCCGTGAGGAGCCTACACCGCGCGTCGCAAGTTCCTACCCCGGTACTACATCCTTCTGGCGCTGGTGATAGTGAAGTTATCAAGACTTGCATCATTCTTGTGGTGGCGTGTGCTCTTGGACTGTGAGACCTCTCGGTCTCTTAGTGTAATCGACAATACATACAATGTTAGTATGTAACTCTGAATTTTATTTATTTATTCAATTTTAGTTTTGTTAGTGTTTCATAAGCCCCGACTCCTTTGAGGAGGTAAGTCATTCGGAGTAAGTTTTTAAGTTTCTTGTTTAGATAAGAGTTTACTTAATTGTTATCGTATGTTTAGTTGATTGTTGAAACATAGCACGTGACATATAGCAGGTTCATTGAACAATGCCAAAATTGCTTAAAATCGCAGCCAAGTAAGATATTAACTAATTAAGACATGACTAATGATTTTTTAAATAAAACAAGTGCAATAGCCTATTAAAATTATAATTGACAGCTTAGGGTAAATTATTATGCGTTACAACCCATTATAAATTTGACTAATAGCTCAATTCATCAAAGAAATTCTAGCTCAGGGTTAACAAATCTAGTTCAGTTTTTAGAAAATGAGTTAATTAAGTCTATTGTTACCATCAGCTAAATAACTTAATATATTCATGTAATACACAAACATCACTCGAATGTATTCTATCATTTTATTTTTCCTGTCGTTGAAGCCTTTTATTTCTTTCTAACAGTGCACATTCTTTCTCCTTGTGTACACTCATTGACTATAGAGCTTCTAAAAGAAGTGCCCGCAAAAATGTATAAAAATTAGGCTACATATATTTTGGTAAATTTATTTGAATTTTAGAATGAATTGATGAAATTTTATAATTGAATTGATTTTGCGTTCTCAATGAGATATTTATATTTATATCCCCTTCCTTAGGGTGTCGTGAAGCTTTACTTCATTGACACAATTTAGTGAAAAATTTTTGTTAAGTTTCAACATTGAGTGAGAGTAAGCTTATACACATATACACGCTTGAGTCCTGAATGTAAGCCAAAAATATTTACTTAAGATATGCTAAAAGTGAATATTTATAAACGTACCCTTACCTTATGAAGAACAAATGTTCTCTCTGAATGACTGAGTTAGATTAAGAAAAAGCAGGTTTTTAAAACTCTAGTACTTAAGCTATAGTGTTACGGTATTTTGAAGCTTTATTTCAGTTCCACAGTATTTATAAGTAGATTTAAGAACTGTAAAGCTTTTAGTTAAATTTAATTGGTTCTCTCTTTAGTTGTCATATTTCCTCGCTCAGTTACAAGTTGCCTTTCTTTTGTGCTCATAGTACAGCCTTAGTCGAGAGATAATCAATTTGACAGATAATCAATTTGACGTCACTGTAATTAGAGGTTGATTCCCGTTTCATAAATGATTTATGTAATATTGACAGGTACCTGTTTCTAGTGATTGGTAGGATGCTAGGTAGCCTTTTAAGTTACCTGAGGTTTGGGATTGTGTCTGTGATAAGCAGGTTTAGGAATAGGTGCTCTGTTGTAAGAAGTTGTGTTGTAATCCATTGACATCGAATTGTTGTATGAAGTTATTATCTTAAAACTTTTCGTTTGTGTACGATTTATTCGCAGATTTTTTCAATATAAGTTTAATCCTAGTTATTCATATTTAGTAAAATTACCATACCGTACTGTTTAGCTACAGATTAAAATGGGCTGTTAAAGAAATGTTAGGTGCAAATTCTGTTGTGGCAGAAAATCTAATAACTTATGTATCCACAAGTAATATCTTGGCCTTCATAGTAAAATTTATGTTGTGCAAAATGTATATTGTGAACATAAGAAATGTACAGCATTGTCATTTATATGATTTTGTAACTAAGCTTGTAAATAAATACATTTAGCAAAATTTTGTAAGAATTGTTTCAGATTCTAATTTTGTAAATAGATCATGCAAAACAGAATGTACATTATGTAAAATGTACAGATAATTTTTTAAACCGGGAAGATATTTTTACAGAATTAGGTTTAACAATCCCATTTTCCTTGCCAATAGATATACCTTTAGGCGGTGGTACACATTCCTTTTTATTTTAAGACTTAAATTATTTCAGTAATATAGCTTAGGCCTAGGTATGTTTTGCAATAGTATTTATTTTAATTTAATGTATACTTTGTAAGTCAAATTTTGTTAGCAAATTTTGGTCAATAAAAAAAGTTTTTTTTTATAATTTAACTTGCATTTTTAATTACTTTGCCTCCTAATGATTAGGCTACTTGCAAAAAAACTAAAATAAATACTACATTGTTGAATGAAAACTTTATTTGGAAAAACAAACTTATCTCTTTTCTGAGTAATTTGGGCAGTTTTGTACAATTTTTAAAAGTTTCATGAATTCATTTGGTTAGGCCTACCTAATGAAAATTCCCAAGTGTTTCCCATCAGATTGTAACTATAGTTGAAAAACTTCTGCATTGAAAAAGACCTACTGCAATTCTATATTGTAAAATAATAAAACAATTTGAAACACTCACTTTCAAACTACTATGAATTTTATTAACTCATGAGTGTAGCTTTTCAACGCTTTCTGGCAGCGACAATGATTATAATTATTTCAATTTACATACATCAAACCAACAATCTATTTATTTCAGTCTAAAAAAATTAATAATATGTAGCGAAATTAAAAATTTTATTTTGCAGAAGTTCATTTTTCCTTTCTTTACTAATATCTTCAGTTCATAATAAAATAAGTACGATAAATGTTTTAAAACACTTTCAATTGTAAATTTTTTATTATTACAATAATGCCTACATTGAAGTTTACATTACACGAGTGACAGACCATATTTTTTTGGTTGGCATCAATTTATGTGCAGTTGACTTGAAGTATCTGTATAGTGTACTATAGTCAATCACTTTATTGAAGGAAAAAGGAAGATCTTTATTGGTACGATAGTCATAAAAAGTATTGGAAAATGGTTACTTAACTGAGAAGAATAGTTTTAAAAAATTGAAGAAGCGCCAAAATAAATCTTGTTTTGCTTGTTTAGTAAACTTAAGTTTTACCAAAAAATTAATAAATTAGACTCATTTTATTTTGCTTTTGTAAATGTTTTTTCTCTAAAAGTATACAGATACATTAATCATGAAGGTTTGGCAGAAATGTTTGTAAAAGGTTTTTATTCAATTTATGCTTATATTTTAATGTTGCAAATTTATTTGTATGATTCGTTTAAAAGAAAAAAAACTTCACAGAAAACAAAATAACAGCTAGAAAGTGGTATTGTTTTATAAATAGATCATTAATACTGTTATCTTTACAAGGCTTAGTAGGCAGCTGATGTGATAACGGCAAATAAACATAAAGGCCTTATTGAGTGACCCTAGGATACTTGATAACCCCATGGTATCTGTCGAGGAACAGAGCTTTGTATTTCTGTGCTGAAATATCTGTAAGGGTCACAGTGATATTATTATCTGCCACCGTCTACTGGGCGCCTGCGCCTGTTATCAGTCGAAAGGTCCAGTTACGACATCAGCTTATAAATGATTTCCAATTAACATCAGGAAGTCCAAGGTGATTCATAGTGCATGGTTCAGTTCGGAAAAGTTTTTTCAAAATGAGTTTTTACATCATGAAAAACTGCAACAGAAAGTAAGTGAAATGTTTTGGAACACATCCGTGGTGAAAATATCAAACTATTCAGAATAATCCAGAGATTCGCTACCTGAAACGGAAGTTACCAACGAAATTACATATGAGATAGTTGGTAAATAATTAGTTGGTAAAAATATATTATATCATAATAGGCTTACTTAAATTTTAGTCTATTATTACATTAAATCAATTAATTTCAGCACTTAATCATTAGATGCGTGTATGGATTGAAAAAACTTGCAAGATTTTGATCTTTTAAAAATTATTGGTTACACATATTTTGTGTTTGTGATTTAACAACTTAGTCTATTTGCAAGTAGTTATGCGATTTTTAAATTCAAATACAACCCTCTTTCCTATAAAATCAATGAAATGTAAATTAATTGTTGTGGTTAAAAAATTATATGCAGAATTCCTGAAAATTTCCTCAATGTCTGAAAGTAAATTATGCTAATTAAAGTGTTTCCCATCAGATTGTAACTATAGTTGAAAAACTTCTGCATTGAAAAAGACCTACTGCAATTCTATATTGTAAAATAATAAAAACAATTTGAAACACTCACTTTCAAACTACTATGAATTTTATTAACTCATGAGTGTAGCTTTTCAACGCTTTCTGGCAGCGACAATGATTATAATTATTTCAATTTACATACATCAAACCAACAATCTATTTATTTCAGTCTAAAAAAATTAATAATATGTAGCGAAATTAAAAATTTTATTTTGCAGAAGTTCATTTTTCCTTTCTTTACTAATATCTTCAGTTCATAATAAAATAAGTACGATAAATGTTTTAAAACACTTTCAATTGTAAATTTTTTATTATTACAATAATGCCTACATTGAAGTTTACATTACACGAGTGACAGACCATATTTTTTTGGTTGGCATCAATTTATGTGCAGTTGACTTGAAGTATCTGTATAGTGTACTATAGTCAATCACTTTATTGAAGGAAAAAGGAAGATCTTTATTGGTACGATAGTCATAAAAAGTATTGGAAAATGGTTACTTAACTGAGAAGAATAGTTTTAAAAAATTGAAGAAGCGCCAAAGTAAATCTTGTTTTGCTTGTTTAGTAAACTTAAGTTTTACTAAAAAATTAATAAATTAGACTCATTTTATTTTGCTTTTGTAAATGTTTTTTCTCTAAAAGTATACAGATACATTAATCATGAAGGTTTGGCAGAAATGTTTGTAAAAGGTTTTTATTCAATTTATGCTTATATTTTAATGTTGCAAATTTATTTGTATGATTCGTTTAAAAGAAAAAAAACTTCACAGAAAACAAAATAACAGCTAGAAAGTGGTATTGTTTTATAAATAGATCATTAATACTGTTATCTTTACAAGGCTTAGTAGGCAGCTGATGTGATAACGGCAAATAAACATAAAGGCCTTATTGAGTGACCCTAGGATACTTGATAACCCCATGGTATCTGTCGAGGAACAGAGCTTTGTATTTCTGTGCTGAAATATCTGTAAGGGTCACAGTGATATTATTATCTGCCACCGTCTACTGGGCGCCTGCGCCTGTTATCAGTCGAAAGGTCCAGTTACGACATCAGCTTATAAATGATTTCCAATTAACATTAGGAAGTCCAAGGTGATTCATAGTGCATGGTTCAGTTCGGAAAAGTTTTTTCAAAATGAGTTTTTACATCATGAAAAACTGCAACAGAAAGTAAGTGAAATGTTTTGGAACACATCCGTGGTGAAAATATCAAACTATTCAGAATAATCCAGAGATTCGCTACCTGAAACGGAAGTTACCAACGAAATTACATATGAGATAGTTGGTAAATAATTAGTTGGTAAAAATATATTATATCATAATAGGCTTACTTAAATTTTAGTCTATTATTACACTAGGAATACGCTCCGATGTCCGTCCCGTACAAGAATTTTTTACTCACTTTTTGAGTAATTAAGTGACGCTTTTTATGGGGTTTTTTTAGGGAGAGGTAAGAAAAATGCATTACGCACACAGGTGGCAAGTCTGTAGTGTGGGGCTCCCCTAAAAATGGGTTTACCCACTAAAAAACCTCCTCTACTCTTTAGGATTCTAACCTGGAATTTTTTATCACATTACGTCAGGCTAGGCCTAAATTTGGCTAACGCCCGTGGGGCTTACTCCTTATCCAGCCACTCGATCAAGGGATCTGGGCCACTTCGCGGTCCAGATCGTTTTCTTTTCCAGAAGGATGCCCCGGACGAACTGTGATAAACAATCCCAGTTTTCCTCATCCTCCAAGAACTTTTGGCAGACCGAGTCCACCGAAAATGCACCAAAAAATTTGTGTGGCCTTCAGGCGGGGCCCTTCCCAACGGGGGCAGCGGAAGAATGTGTGTTCCTCATCGTCGGGAACGCCCTAGCAATAAATGCAGTCCGGTGAACCGGTCTTGCCCATCCGGTTCAGGTACGACCGAGATAGCCGTGAATTGTCAAGAATTGGCTGCCGTTCCACCCATGGTTGGACGTGCTTGATAAGTCGCGCAGTCCATCATCCTCGGATGTCGTGCTCCCAGCTGTGTTGCCACTGCTGGAAGGTTCTGGAGCGCTCTTCTGCTCTCGCCGTGTCCTTTTAATCTCGCCTTGTCTCTGATAAATTGCCTTTCTCTCCTGCTTAACAGGGATAACTCCGGCGACCACCAGGACGGCAGGCTCGGACACTGTCCGGTAGGCGGAACACACCCCGAGCGCCGCTCGACGTTGAACCCGGGCGAGTCGCAACCTGTACTACTCTTTATCGAGAGCGTCTGCTCAAACCTCTGCTCCATAAAAAAGCACGGACTGAACCGCGGACATCAACAGACGTCTTCTGCTGGATCGTGGAACCCCGACATTGGCCATCAGCCTACTAAGGTAAGTGACTACCTTAGCGGCCTAGTCCGCCGTACGGAATATCTGATCCCTCCAGCTTAACTTGGTGTCCACCATAATCCCGAAGTACTTAGCAGCACGAGTTGATTGGACCACCTTCCTTCCCACTCGGAACGGAACGACGGTCTCCATCCTCTTCTTCGTAAGGATCACAATCTCCGTCTTACGGAGAGTACGCGAGAGAGCGTGATCGAACATCCATGTGTTGACCACACGCATGACTCGGTTCAACTTTAGTTGGGCCAGCTCAACGTTGCGTGCGACAATGAGAGCTGCAACATCATCGGCGTACCCAACCAAAGTGGTTTCCTCAGGCATCTCCAACCTCAGGACGTAGGCAACGTTCCAGAGATCCTGGCCGAGTATTGAATCTTTCACGGCACCAGAAGTGACTTCCATCGTCCACGTTCCGTCCCTTGTGTCGTAAATCAGGCTTCGAGAGCGGAGATAATCCGCAACAAGATGAGTCGCAACAGATATGCAGGAACGCGAATGGTGTTGCGAAGCGCATCCAGCATATCGACCCACCTCGCCGAGTTAAAGGCATTCTTGACATAAGCGTAACAAAGAAGCACTACTTAGAAAGAGAAATGGTCGTGGCTCTCGGCTCTCTTCACAGCTCTCTGGACTTCGGTGATAGCGTCAATCGTTGACCGTCCCTTTCTGAAGCCGTACTGACGGGGGCATAAGTACCCAGCAGCTTCCATGGCAGACGTCAGGCGGGAACGGATCAGCTTCTCGGCCAGCTTCCCAGCCGTGTCCAACATGCAAAAAGGCCTGTGGGACGACGGCAGCTCGGGATCACCTTTGCCCTTGCTGATGAGTACAAGTCTGGCGGTTTTCCAGGGAGCCGGAAATACCCTTTCTACCAAACAGGCGTTGTACATTCTCAACAACAAATCAGCATTAATTAAAAATACTTTCTTTAAAGCCTCGCTGGGAATCCGTCCGGGTCAGGAGCCTTGTTGCTCTTTAGGGAGAGAACGGAGGTTTCCATCTCCATCGAATGTGAAGAGTGGAACGTCATCTAACCGTCCAAAGTCAACCGGCGTACATCCTAGGCCTAGCCTACAAATACAAACAATGATTTTAGCTAAGACCTCAAAACAAGCAAGTAACTTAATAATAATTATGCTTATAATATTAAAGGTAAATAGATTGTAGAGCGAAAAAACAATACAATACAAAATCCATGATTGCAAATTAATAAAAATCGAGTAATGTAAGTATTGTAGAATTACGCTTACTTAACACTTAATGCATATTTTGTTACCTGAGACATAGGCTACAATGGCACAACACATTCTAATTAGTTGTTCAATTTAAATCTTTCTCCCAAATAGATATTTGTTGTATCCCATAAATTAGTTAATCGCATAATTCCGTACGACAGCAATTCATTCCACATCAACATGCCTATCTTTTTGTATAATTTATAATTTCAACAAGTAAACATAAGTGTTGATCTATTTAATTTAACAAATAGGTCTGTCAAAATATCAATTAAATTTTATTTAAAAACGTAACATAACGGCGAGCAGATATAAAAAAGAAAAGGTTATGTTAATATGTTGAATGTTGTTTTCAGCAAACACAGCAACAACTCAGCTGCGATGGGGGAATATAAACTGATCATAGCAACTACATTAGTAAAATCATGTAGCCTAAACAACTAAAGTATTGTCAAAAATTCCGGAAAATAAGCTTTTTTAATACTTGAAAATAATTGCTCGATTATAGTTTATTACCTAGTTTAAAATACTTAAAATCTAACCTAAGAATTTCATTGAAATCAAATTAGTATTAAAAAAGCCTTTTGGGGGTCTAAAATTCGCCTAAGAGAAATTTAAAGTCGCTCTAAAAGAATTTTATACTCTATGTTCCATATAGTAAAAAATTCAATTAAATCAATTAATTTCAGCACTTAATCATTAGATGCGTGTATGGATTGAAAAAACTTGCAAGATTTTGATCTTTTAAAAATTATTGGTTACACATATTTTGTGTTTGTGATTTAACAACTTAGTCTATTTGCAAGTAGTTATGCGATTTTTAAATTCAAATACAACCCTCTTTCCTATAAAATCAATGAAATGTAATTTAATTGTTGTGGTTAAAAAATTATATGCAGAATTCCTGAAAATTTCCTCAATGTCTGAAAGTAAATTGTGCTAATTATTGCGGATCGCCTCTCAAAATTTGCATCTGTATTTAAATATCTTTTAATTCGTGCAATTTATATTACACATACAGTTTGTGACTGAACAAGTTTCCTATGGTTCAGATAAAACTTTGGTTACTCTACTTTAATTGTTATAGGCAATTTTATAGGCTTACTTTCCTCAAAACTTTTCCAATATCTTGAAGTTTATTAGGGCCTACTGGAACTATTTTATTAAAGTTCTTTTCTTGACTTAACTGAATTGATAGACAGTCTTGCGTATATATTTTTCTATTAAAACCTATCTAAATTTTGTCCTACAAGATGGACGGGTAGCCACTTCTCTATTTCAGTAGCCAAAGACTAATTCAATTAGAGACATTCATTACCCCACCGTCCGTAAAGTTCATTTAACGATTTACTAAGTAAATTATATCGATTGATGGCGATCGCTTTGAAAGTCTATTTATAGATTGGTCTCTACTTTTTAAAGATCAGTTTATAAGTTAAGAGACGCCCAATTCAAAAAGAATAATAATTATTAAAGAATAAACCACCTAAAAACCAAATGAAACTAGGCCTGTTATTTAAATGAAATGTATTGATTAAAATTGAAAAATTAAAATAATACACCTATATTCATATAACATTCATAAGGCTACTCTGTAATGAAATCGAGGCAGAGTTAGGACTTAAATTTACTTGATAATTAATTTATGAATGGAAAGAAAAATATATAAAACAATAACCTCAAACAAAACCCCCGTTTGATAGAAATTATAGTTTTGTAAGCTTAATAAGTCTTATTTAGTTTATTGCGAGAAGATCAATGCTGAATTTAGAACACCAACGACTGAAAATAACCACGAGTTCAAAAAATTCAAAGTAACCGAGATAACATGCGGACTTTACAAACAGGATATTTTAAGAACGTTATCGGACCACAAAGTTGATCATCGGAGATGTCGATGTGGCGAGGAGGGAGGGGAAGCTGCTAAAGACTTCATCGAGCGACGGCCAACAATGACAATACACTTCCCTTTCCGGCCTTGTAGGTCAAAGGCATTCAAAGGGCGTGGGCTGTGGTGACGTAAATGATAGGATATCAAAGGCGACTGAATTCAGTTATCTCAACTGACACTGAATCTCATCTCGAAGGAGATGAATTTAGACAATATAGCTAGCCTACACACGAATTTGCTCTATACAGACAACGCGGAGTATTGTGATTTTTATTTATGAACGAAACAAGTTTTTTGCGAGTCAATTACATGTTTGATCTTTACTGTCTCGTTATTTTATAAAACTATTATTTTTTGTTTTATACGTGTATTTTATAGTAGCTGCACAAATTTTCGTTGAATATTATTTTGAAATTTTTAAATAACCGCTATTACGAAACCGTTAAGGTTAAACATATCAAAATTCATAACCGCTTGGGTATTAAACACATAGCAATTGTGCTAACTGTCAACACTTCCCAACCATTAAGACTTAATACCTTAATAGGCAAAATTAAATTAAAATTGATAGACTACTGTATGATACAAGCTGCTGATAACAAATACGGAAAATAACAAATTTCCTTTAACAAGAAACAGTTTTTTTTATGAAAAAGCGACCTTAAAGTTGTTGAAGAAGTCTATTAAAAATTTGTAATTTGTCGTCATAATAAATGTATGACAATACTTTCGATATTTCACATTTAGTGAAGTTGGTGAAAGATATTTTTAGGCTATATTCCTTTTTAAATAACATTTATTTATAGTCCTATCACGGTTTACTTTTGAAATAAACACTTATTACTATATTGTATTTTTATTGACATAAAGAATTTTTTAATAAATAGAAAAACCTACTCAGCCTGAATCAAATCGTTGATTTAATCTGTAGTATATGCCTACTATAGATTTTGAAAACCACAACTTACAAACACCCTCACGGTACAATTGACTATGTACACTAGTGTAGTTAAAGTATATAACCTATAACTATACTGTAACATCGTAACGGATAGTATTTTTTTATTTATTATGGGTCCAATCTGCCGTTTGGGTGAAATTTGCATTTACGTGAGCAACTTTAATGGACAGATAGATGTTGGCACTAAACAATAATCAGCTGTGAAAGTTCTCGTGTCTGACGTTTGTCGTGTCTTTTATGAGCTAATGAATAACCATAAAAATGTATTGTTCTAAACAACGTCATCAAAAGTCTCATGTGACACCCTTGTAATTGTTATAACTACGCCCTTAGCATATGACTTGCCCTTTTGATAGCGAGGGCCAACTCGTAACTTTTGCTTTGACGTCAATGCACAATACGCAGAGTTCTCAACCAATCGGAACTAAGCGTTAAAATCTATTTCCGTCCCATTTATTGCTTTACCAAGCATGCCATTAATTTGATCTGTTTCGATAACCTATGTGTTTATATAACACCAACACCCCATTCTTGAATTTGTAAAGTAAAAGTAAAAAGTTTGTAGTCAAAAATAACATTTGTTTTTGATGAATTATTTTTAATTACTTTTTATTTAGTTTGAGCTTTTGCACAAAGTGTCATAATTAGTAGGTGAAGTGCAACAAAATAAAGGAACAATAAAAATTGATCATTTGAAAAAATATAATGTTAAAAGTTGAGTTTTAACAATAAAATTATCTCAAAAGGACGAACAGATTATACGTAATGGCCTTAGGTAGGTACTGTATTCGGGAAAGAGATTAGGATATAAATTATCGTTTCTAGATCCGGTTAACGAAAGGAAGCGAATATCTAAATCAATGCTGATTGTAGATAGGCTACTACAATGTTTAGGGTCGTAGCCTAAAAGGATTTTAAATGGTCAAACCCCTCCTTAAAAAAACAAAACAAAACAGTAATGAATATTAAAAATATCACTAAAACATTACTCAATGAAGATTTAGACACTGCTGAGTTGTTCAGAGGAAACTATATTATCATTAAATTAAATTAGCCCAAGCTTAAATTTAAGCCCAAATTGAGCTTAAATTAAAATACCTATCGAGATCAAACCATCCCTTCCTCAAAACAAACAGAATGTGGATAAAGCTTTGCGGTGCTTATAGCATACAACTACCGTTATTTATATTTTACTTGTCCACGCTGGAGCAGAGAGTAGGCTCCATTTCTAACTGTCAACTACTAGTGCGACCCAAGTTCTATGGTGCGACCCCGCATCCGATAGAGGCGTCACTAGTGTGTAGTGAGATTTCCCACTCTCCAGTACAATGCGTTGACGAGTGTGGGTATTTACTCTTTCTCCAGATTTTCCATTTCGCCTTCGCAATCCCGCTCCAATGCTCTGTCCGTGGATGTTGCAGTTTGCCGAAGTGTTGCGTCATTTCGGCAGAGAACGCTAGTGCTCGGCTTCGGCACTATTGCATCATTGTTACATCTGAGCTGATGAGTTCAGTGCTTGCATTTCCGATGACATTACTGTATTTGTATTTCGCTTCATCGCCTTGATGTAATGTACAGATCAGAATAGATGATAGGCAGCTTAGTCTGACATGTGTAAAATTGCAGAGGTGCCCACCCCCCCCCCCTTGGACCAAGACTCACCCCCCCCCCCCCAACCGGACCGGGACCCCCCCCCACGGCTATAAAATTTGTAGCCCCCCTCCCCGGAAAAAATATCCTGTTCTAAATACATATTCTTGTGTAACCTTCTATAATTCTTTTATCGAGAAATTTTATTTAAATGTAGGCTTGGCTGTTTAATGTTATTAGTTGAGCAATCTATAAAAAAATAATAAATAAAAAGCTGCAAAAGTGGTTATGATAAGTGGTTAAAAGTGGTAGAATGTAGGCCTTGGAGTAAATTTTAAAACTTATAGGCCTATATCTTAATAAGTTATACAATTGAAACGTTATTTCTTTGTAACTAAGCCAATTTTCATGATTTAACTTATTTATCAATTATTAAGCAATAAGCAGTATTTATTGCGTCAAGCATTACCATGCACTGGACATCGTCATAATCCTTAATTCTAATTAATCTACAGTTTGCAAACCATGCGAAATTCAAAGTAATGCACATGCTAAGGAGCATGATGAGTATATTTGCAGTATTTCCTTTAAATACACGACTATCGTCAGGGTTAGCCTACGTCCTATATCTCTTTAAAGTCTCGGGCCAATGCAATTATCAAGGAAGATTAAGATTAAAACAAAAATAATTATCAACATTATACACATTAACCTACCTTTTTACTGGTTTATCCTTATACAGGTAAATTCTTATGTTTTAAAAGTGAAATGTGTGGGGGTCACCGTTTGTCTTTGACAACGTGAAAAGGAAGGCACGGCGTCTAGACTAAACTTGGTATTTGTGTATTGGTGTTTCATCAATCATCAGGGACACATGGATCTTTATAATTTTCTTTTTGTGGATGGTTTTAATACGATCTTATTTAATACATTGTCAGCTTTTAGAACTATATCCAATAATTGTCTGGTTTTGAATCATTGAAAAACAACCTAGAAACCTTAAATAGGCCTAACTTACAAACTAAACGTTTTGAGGTTATCGCACACACACAACAGTCAGATTTCTGTATCGTGAAATTTCATTGACCAAGGCTATGAAAAACGTTACTTTCCGGACGAAATTACAAACATCATAATGTGTCCGTTTTTTGTGTTGTTTCATAAAATAAAAACCGATATGAGCAAGTGAGTCAACACTTTGACACCGACTTCTGCCGCTCCCGCGAACGACGAACGACATAGCGCGCGTCATTTGCATCAGCTCGCCCGTTTCCATAGCAACCAGGCTTCTAGATTTCGCCAACCTTTAGAGAAATGACTACAGATAGTCACTGTGTTCGTTGACCAACAGTTTGGGAAAATTAATGGTAAATCCTATTCTATACAGTTTTTGACGGTCAAAAATGACTTGTGAATTTAAAAAACTTTAGTTTTAATACTCGTTATAAAAGTATCCTTCAAAAATCGCCCCCCCCCATCTCGGACAAAATACCACATTTTCGACCCCCCCCCCCCCCCAAAAATTTCAACGACGCAGTCTGCGTCGTAACCCCCCCTTGTGGGCACCCCTGTAAAATTATATTACCGTACTCTGTACATCAAATCATTGAACTTTACAAGTACAGTTTATGCTTTGATGTTCATCAAGGGCACTGGTTTTGTCGGGGAAGTTAGGCATAGGGTTTAGGTCGTTGACTTCTGCTGATTTTTATTTTACAAGAGGATGAATAACGTTAACCAGACATCGATTACTGCAACGTCTGCAACAGCAAAAAAGTCTGAAATTCAATAATGTGAGGAATCTCATGGAATATATTAATCGCTGTGACGTTCCGATCTCTTCTTTCCAAAATAACTGTGTCACCACTCTAAATGATTGTTTTGAATTAACATGCCTAACTTCTGGCACCAGAGGTCAAAATATCCTCTTAGTACGGGTTTCCGGGACAATGATGTAGGCCTAGGGTCTACTTAACTTCCAAAATAGGATTTTAAAATTGCTTGGTTTTATTGAAAACCCTGAATTAATCCACAATGTGTGTTTTACACACGGTGTGGTAAAGGCATGGCAGAGGTTTGCCAGTCGATTGCAGCGAACCCAGAACAGAAATAGCACCTTTCTATTCTGCTCTCGTTGGTTGAGTGGTTAATGGTTACCAATATAGAGACATCGAATCCCACACATTCCCCACACTGATGCGGTTTCGATTACGAACCGTATAGTGACGCAGGCTTGTCCTAGAATAAACTGCGCTGTACATGGATCTAAATCAATCAAAAACTGATGTATTTCTGTATAAATCTGTTAAATGTCATCCTTCATACTCCTTCATACTTTTCTTTGATGATTTTAATTTTAATGCGATTTACCGAATAAAAAATTGTTTGTTGAGTCAAATTAAGCAATTAAAGTTAAAAATGAAATAATTGTTTTAAACACGCTAAATTACGTCTTTTTACACAATTTAAGTTCGGACTTTCATCACTGATCTGACCTATATTCTTCCGGCTAGGTTATCCTCCAACTGATAAGACAGTAGATAACTGTATCTCACTACGACCACGGAGCAGTGCCGGAAGGAAGCAGTGACGACAGAGTAGGGTTACCATATCCCCCATGACGAAAAAGAGGACACCTAGTACTCGTAGTGGGTGAGATTGATAAATCACCAAAATCTGAATTCCTCCAACCCCCCCCCCCCCCCCCCACCTCACCCTTTAATTACTCGTAAATATCGCTGAGTAAGGAAAAAACAAATGTTTAAATTTACAATTACCAGTATACATTTCACCTTTTTCAACATTAAATTCCTCTTAGGATACTAAGGTGCAATTTTTTTTAAATTAAATGAAATAATTTGGAAAGTATACTAATAAAAACGTTACACCAAATCAGTAGGTTTTATTTTGTTATTTATTAGATAATATTCTACAAACTGCCTTAAAACATATGAGAAAACTAGTACGGTAAAATGTTAAAAGCACGTAACTTATTACTACATGATGCTTATTGTGCAAATTAATACGGTACAAACTGTATAAACAAGCAAAAATTAAAAAGGCTTTCCTTTACTGTACGTCCATTTAAAAAAGTTATTTAAACTCATCTTATCTAAAATTACAAGTAACTAAACTTAAACATAAAAAAATATTATTAGTTATTTGGTAATGAAATTGTTTAACTGAAATCCAATTTACTCTATCATTCACAATTAGTGACATTTAAGGGTTATTTTACTCTTAGGCACTAACAACTATGCCTAACCAAATAAAAATAAATAAATAAAAATATAAAATGACCGCGTTCATCAAACTATGCCAGTTAACGAATGGAAAGCCATATCTGCTAAAACATAACCTCACTCATTCGCTTGATAGAGATTCCTGCTGACAACAATAAATACAACCCGGTTGTAACTGGCGCTGACGTCCAACTAAAAGAAATAAGTATCCTACAAACTGTTACTTACAATAATAAAGTAAAAAGTAACTGTGATATTAGATTGGACTCTAGATTTAACAGTTTGAACAATAAAAATCATGATTTAATCTGGACGAAGTAACAACATACAAAACAAAACCTTCTTATAGAGGTTGGTAAACACGTAATACATAGATATTCAGTTTTCAGCTTCCAAAAAGCCGGACAAATGGACTGGTTCTAAAAAATCCGCCCGGACGATTTTTTAAGCTCTAAAAAGAGGACATGTCCGGGGAAAAGAGGACGTATGGTAACCCTACGACAGAGGAACAGACACGCCTCCATCGATTGTTGTCGTCAAGGCTGCGGGGGAAGCAGTGTTGCCAAATCGACAACACCATAAACTGCGTCGCGTCGTCCTGGAATCAGGTCAAACGGGGGCTCGCCTGCCGTACGCAACGCTAAAGAGAGCCGTTGTAGCGAAGGAGGGTGGGGGGGGGAGGGGTCAATGATGAGGAAAAAATGTGTTTATCAATCGAATGAAGGAGAGGGTTGGGTTAGGTCAGGATTGGGATTGTGCCAACTGATCTTAATGCGTAGTTAGATGGTAAAGTGCGTCAAAGGGAACGTCGTTTCATGCAAATTAAAGTTTTTTTAATATGAAAATTATTGCTATATTAGATCTGGATATTTGAATATTTTTAACTTCCGGTCGTACAAGAACTGGTCGCTCGACGAAGTATTTTTATTTCCCGCTGATGCGGCTTGATGTACTGCCGATTTTATTATTTGATTGAGTGATTTTGTGAACAAGATACGGCAACCAACTCTCTTTGTGGTACCTATTGCCAGAAGAAGTTTTCTATGCAATATGTATAGTTCTTTGGAGCACCCCTCTTCAGTCGTTATACCCCATTTTGCTTAGTCGACCTTTGACAGCTTTTGCAAAGACTTAAAACTTAGTTTTAATTAGAGCAATACTAAAAGGGTATCTAATCTGAGAGCAAGTATAAGCCCACGCATTCGCTCCTAAACATCATTTTAACCTAAATTTTAATTTTGTCAAAATATAATTTGGCAAATTTTAAAATGTCCCTACTGTATTTTATTTACGTTGACATTAGACGTTGTTGTAAATAATATAAAATGGTAGCCTAATATCTTGCTTTCTAAATTTTTTAACTTGACTTTGCATCACTGTTTTTTTTTATTTATTTTTTTTTTTTTTAATTCAATATTTAACAAGGGATATAATGTAATGCTGCAATTTAATGCAGTAGAGGTGTCTTAATAAAGCTTAAAGAAACGTGTAATAGGTAGATGTCAATATAAAATCATTACCCAGGTAAATTCATTGATGGTGAAGAAGTAACGTTGTGCGATCCCATTCTAATGGTAAAATGAGACTGATCTAAAGCATTGTCAACGTGATTTTTAAATAAATAAACGGTATCAGTTAACTGACACATACTTTCTCCCAACAATATATAAAAAGGTGTTAAAAGCTCCAAACATTAATGTCTTGATGACTCAGTCGGATAGCTACCAGCTGAGCAGCGCTCGTTTGACCCTACGTGCGTCTGTGACTTTTAACAACGTACTGCGTTTACCGCTAAACGAAAAATTGAATTTTCTCCGCAACCACTTGACGTAGAGCAATAATTTAAAATACTGGATTATTTAGTTTTTTAAGCTTGATTTAATGGTGATAAGTAAAATTTATTTCGAGACAACAGCTATTTTGAAAATTCAAAAAATTGATTTTTGAAACAGTTTTTATTCCATAACTTTTGAACGCGCATTTTCCCGGAGATGCGGGTGGTGTCATTTTATTCACCATTTTAAGCTTAATAAACCACAAAATTTTAATCAAAATCGTTAGAGCCGTTTTTGAGAAATTTTGATTTTTGACGATTTTTGAGGGTTTTTGGGGGTAAACTACCCTTAAAAATAAAAAATTCAAAAAAATGAAAAAAAAAACGCCTGGAATTATCGTGGGTTTGGACCTACCTACCAAATTTCATCAAAATCTGACCATTGGGGCATTCTCTAGCTCTGTTTACATCCTGACACACACACACACACACACACACACACACACACAGACATCACTCCGAAAACCACTTTTTTGGACTCAGGGGGAACCAAAATGGATAAATCCACCAACAACTCAAATTCGAAAATTTTGACGAAAACAATACTTTCTCCATATACTATGGTATAGGGGGAGAAAGTAAAAATCCGTATGTGCTACACGTAAACTGGGTCAAAGCCAAGTACAGTGCCTTCACAATTAACTTTTAAAAGCGAAACAAACAATTGTCTATTATCAGACAGCAACACAACAATAACAACCGTCGACAGACACACGTCCTCTGTTACTTTCTCCCCCTATACCATGGTATATGGAGAAAGTATTGTTTTCGTCAAAATTTTCGAATTTGAGTTGTTGGTGGATTTATCCCTTTTGGTTCCCCCTAAGTCCAAAAAAGTGGTTTTCGGAGTGATGTCTGTGTGTGTGTGTGTGTGTGTGTGTCAGGATGTATACAGAGCTAGAGAATGCCCCAATGGTCCGATTTTGGTGAAATTTGGTACGTAGGTCCAAACCCACGATAATTCCAGGCGTTTTTTTCATTTTTTCGAATTTTTGATTTTTAAGGGTAGTCTACCCCCAAAAACCCTCAAAAATCGTCAAAAATCAAAATTTCTCAAAAACAGCTCTAACGATTTTGATTAAAATTTTGTGGTTTATTAAGCTTAAAATGTTGAATAAAATGACACCACCCGCGTCTCCGAGAAAATGCGCGTTCAAAAGTTATGGAGTAAAAAGTGTTTCAAAAATCGATTTTTTGAATTTTCAAAATAGCTTTTGTCTCGAAATAAATTTTACTTATCACCATTAAATCAAGCTCAAAAAACTAAATAATCCAGTACTTTAAATTATTGCTCTACGTCAAGTGGTTGCGGAGAAAATTCAATTTTTCGTTTAGCGGTAAACGCAGTACGTTGTTAAAAGTCACAGACGCGCGTAGGGTCAAACGAGCGCTGCTCAGCTGGTAGCTATCCGTCTGAGTCATCAAGACATTAATGTTTGGAGCTTTTAACACCTTATTTTATATTGTTGGGAGAAAGTATGTGTCAGTTAACTGATACCGTTTATTTATTTGCTGATGACGTCACGGTCACACTGATGTTTTTCATGTGGCGCCTAGACAGTGTCAGTGTGCCAAACGTACTTCTGTTTGTTCGTTATTGGCATGGCAAGTTGCGTCACAATATTTCAACATGTGTTCTTCTCGCTGCGTAGTTTCACGTATCTTATCTAGGTCGTTAGTCCTGAAGCTTACGCAATGTGTCGAATTTTCAAGTGAAATATGGCCTATCGATATTATAGAAGGAAGTTTAATGAAATTGGTATCCGAGCCTCTAGGAAAATCGAACAAAACTTAGCTTTGTAACTAATTAACAGTTAAGAGATCCTATAATATTGAAGTTGCACATGATAAAATTGTTAGATTTATTACATTGTTTTTGGGACAAGTAATAATGTTAAATTTCCATTCCACTTGTCTTTTAATGTCTTTCGATAGAAAAAGGAAAAAACACTTTTCTTTTTTTAATAGACCTATTGGACCTGAATCTATAGTCTTGGAAATCCACGAGTTAATACTACTGTATCACTTAATTTCTTTCATCTAAGATTTTCCAAAAACAATCCATCAAACAAATATGTAAATTCACAAAGGGCAAGGGCTACTGAAGAGCTACAGATGATGACAGAAAAGACTGACGCAACTTAAATAGCTCTGACAGCACGTAGATTTAAAATAGAAGTTCTTGACTGATGCGGGTAGCTTACAGGTATATTGACGAATTAATTTTAAGTAAAGAGGTGGCATAGGAGTGTTTGGTTGCATACAAAGTTTAAATATTTGCTAGAATTTTAAGCTACAAATTAACGAAGATGGGTTTTTTACCGAGCGAGAGAAAAATCCCATTCAACTCAACGTCCATTGTTATATGTTATCTAGAAATGTAATACAAAGAGTAATAACTTGGGTTATAAAGTGATAAGGTAGGAAACAGTATTGAAACACTGCATTTTCGTTTTACTGCACTCATGATTAGGTTAAATTGTGTATCAAAATCTATAAAACTGTTCAAGACCTCAGTCCTTTTTCTTTACTGATCTTAATATTTCTTTTTTCGAAGGTACGCTGTTTTCAACAACCTTAAGGTTGTTGAACTATGAGTGTATTGTTTCATATGTGTAGCCTAATATTCCAAAAAAAACCTCTACAATCAACCCCACCTTATTGAAAGGCCAATTTCGATATATATTCTAAACAAGTCAAGTTTTTTTAGATACTAAATTATGTCGATGAGAAAGTGCTGACTGGTCGAGATGACTTTTCCTGCCACACCAGACCATTCCCGGTGCCCAAGGAGACCTTGTTCGCCAGAGGACAGACGAGGTTGTCCATCCCCATCCGTCATCTACCTCTGTGTTGCCGTTTTAGTTTTGGCGAACGTTCAGGTTCTATTTTTCGTCTCATGCTTACGTCGAACTTGACATTTGGGTTAGAGGTGAATAATTTTGGTGTCATTCAAAAAAGCTATACAGTACTTGTATCAGCTGCATGATTTTCTCGAGCTTATAAGGACAGTAAAAAAAGTAATTTTATTACTTTTTTTTAAAAAAGTAAAGTAGTTTTGGAAGATAACTTAAATCTAAGGTCTGTGAGCTAGAGTTACTTTCAACCTCAAAGTGTAATTCCATTCATACGTTAAAGATTGTTGGACCTGAATCAATAATCTTGGAAATCCACGAGTTTATGCTCTCACTTAATTTCATTCACTCGAGATTCTTAAAATTTCCATCCAACAAGCGTCAGAGGAACCTTGAGTTTTTTAATGCGGGATTTCCAGGATCCAGCCCACCATGTCATTACGTTATCAGGGCGGACTTTCTGTCACGCGCCAACGGGGTTTCCTTATGATCGCCTAGATCTGAAGAACCAATCCGTGGAATAGTGGAATATAATAAATTTCATGTGCATTTATAAAGCAATGTAAATTCATCTGTTTAAATATTCATTGAAACTTTTACCTTCCCTACTTTTACCTTCTTAACTTTTGTCAGCCAGAAAGAACGTCCAATGAGCATATTGAAAGGCCCACTATGGGCATTCCCAAATGTCGTTAAATCAAAGAGGTTGTTTTCCCGTAGGTTCTTCTAGCAATGTTCCAAAAACTAGAACGACGTGCGTTTCGTTAAATATGCGAGTTATATGGGAATTATTGGAAGTGATGAAAATTCTTCAGAAGTAGGGCTACTGTTTCGTGTAAATGTAAGACTAAGGGATTGTTAGAGCGATTTACTCGCATAAAACTTACTGTACTTTCAATGACAACATGGGTAATTTTAGTGGTGCATGAGATTATATAACAATTTAAAATCAACGGAACAAATCCGAAGAACGTGTCCTGTTGGATTGAGTTACGTAAAGGAAACTTTATTTCTTCTTCCGTATTATATAAGAAAACTTCTCACATTACATAATTATTCTAAATAAATAATCACTCTCTCACTGGTAAACAAAATGGGTAGCCTAATACGGTTGAAGAAAAAATACAAATATATTTGGCGAAATCAAGTATAGTGTCTCGGGAAAATTGTAGAGCTTATCAAGCAATAAAAAAATTAAAAATAAATTGAAAACTCCATGAACTTTAGCTAGGATTAAAAGATAATCTGAGATAGGTAGTGATAAAACCACTCCCCCCTTGGTCCCTTCCTCTATCTCCCCTCTTATCCACTACAAGTGATAGGTCAGGTGTAATGTGTAAAGACATTACAACCTTGTAAACCACTCGAGTCAATATGACTTGTACCTGATAACAGTCCTAATCAATGCAAATTTTCGCGGCGCGACTTCCTCTAGCTCCAGACTGTTCCAGCTCAACGTGACCTTGGAACGGTTCCAAGGTCACTGTTATTTTTAGTAACCGCTCCCGCTCGTATGGTTTCCTGCCGCGCCACCGCACAGGAATGCAGTGTGAAAGCCGGCATGTCTCATGACTCAACTCATGACAGCTCTGACCAACTCATCAACTCATCGGCGCAGCGGGAGTGTTTCAGAAACGTTCTCAGGTAGTCTCCAGAATAGTGGACTGTTTTCCGAATAAGTCTTCAAGGAAAAAGCGGGTATCTAGGAAGAAGGACATATTGGGATGAATGGACAAGGTGATTGGGTAATTGGACTCCTAAGTGATATTGGATATTTGAAAGAATGAACAAGGAAATTATGTAATTGGACTTTGGAATGATGGATGAGGAGAACATCGCGAACTTTGGAATGATCGACAAGGAGAGCATTGTGAACTTTGGAATGATCGACGAGGAGAACATTGTGAACCATGGAATGATCGACGAGGAGAACATTGTGAACCATGGAATGATCGACGAGGAGAACATTGTGAACTTTGGAATGATCGACAAGGAGAACATTGTGAACCATGGAATGAACGACGAGGAGAACATTGTGAACTTTGAAATGATGGACGGGGAGAACATTGTGAACTTTGGATTGATCGACGAGGAGAACATTGTGAACCATGGAATGATCGACGAGGAGAACATTGCGAATTTTGGAATCATCGACGAGGAGAACATTGTGAACTTTGGAATCATTGACGAGGAGAACATTGTGATCTTTGGAATGATCGACAAGGAGAACATTGTGAACCATAATGATCGACGAGGAGAACATTGCGATCTTTGGAATCATCGACGAGGCGAACATTGTGAACCTTGGAATCATCGACGAGGAGAACTTTGTGAACTTTGGAATCATTGACGAGAAGAACATTGTGAACTTTGGAATCATCGACGAGGAGAACATTGTGAACTTTGGAATCATTTACGAGGAGAACATTGTGAACTTTGGAATGATCGACAAGGAGAACATTGTGAATTTTGGAATGAAAGGACGAAATGGATCGTGGATTATCAGCAATTTAAAGAGTCAGTGGATGAGGTGGTCATGTTGGATGGAAATAAAATGTTAATGGTCGTTGGACGAAAAAGATCTAAAGAGATTTTATTGCATGAACAAGAAGGAAACTGTGTTCGAATTAATAAAATAGGACAGCATCAGCATCCCTCCAACTACTGAACATGTTTATGTAACTGAACAACTGGTGAACGTGAGGTAGAATGTACATGTGAGACATATGTATGATATACTTCTTTACATCAACGCACTTCATGCATGGTGCGTTTTTAGATAAACGTGTAGGTATAATAGGACATATTGATACTGATATGGAATTAGTGGAAGGAAATTGGGAGGCAGGGCCGGCTCTACCATATAGGCGAACTAGGCGACCGCCTAGGGCGCCGATGCATGAGGGGCGCCATCGCGACGGAGACTAGCGCCCCTGATTTGCCGTAAAGAGTGTTCCCGGTCAGTGATAAAAAGCGCCCCGACCAGCAGCAAATGGCGCCCCTGATCGGTAGAAAAGAGCGCTCTCAAAAGATGGTATAGTAACCCCTGGATTGGCGCCCCCGATAGGCATAAATAGAGCTCGGGATCAGCCTTAAAAATCGACCCAACCGTCGTTAAACAGCACCCCCAATAGGCCCAAATTGCGCGAATTGGAATTGCGCCCCCAATCGGCGGTTAAAAGCGCCCCCGACTGGCGTTCAACAGCGTCCCTCACACTGGTAAAAAATGTCGATGATCGACGGTAAATAGCGCCACTGATCCGAGTTAAGCAGCTTCCCCCCGGCGGTAAAAAGCGTCCATGATCAAAGGTAAATTAGCGCCCCTGATCGGAGTTAAACAGCGTTGCCCACTAGCGGTAAAACGCTTCCATGATCGACGGTAAATATATACCACCCGAATATGACAGCGGTAAAGAGCGCCCCCGTCCGACAGAAACCATCCCCCCAATTTACGGTAAACAGCGCCCCCTGAGCTGTAAAGAGAGCCCTCGAACGGCAGCATTAAGGGTAAAACAGGTGTTCCCAATATGCGGTAAATGGCCTCCTCGATCGGCAGTAAAGAGCAAAGAGTGAATATGATCAGAGGTTAAGAGAGGCCCCGCACTTAGCTTTTCCCAATGAAATGAACCTTCGCATATTTGCAGTGATTAAATAATTGTTGTTCAAATTTGGTTTACAATAAATTATATGAATGGTTTTTTTTTATTCTAAGCGTTTTGTCTGATAATAAATTGTTATTAAAAATATATTTTTAATTTAAAAGTTATTTTTTTGTAATATGATATAACGGATAAAATAAATGGCTAGATTGGATCCGGGGGGGGGGGGGAGGGGCGCCTATCGAAAATTTCGCCTAGGGCGCTAAAAAACCTAGGGCCGGCCCTGTTGGGAGGACAGGGTCGAGGGGTCGAGGTGCGCCGATGGTCAGTCAGGATCATAAAAACCAGGGTCGAGGTGCGCCGATGGTTGGTTTGGGTCTCTCGGGAGGCAGGGTCGAGTGCGCCGATGGTCAGTTTGAGATTTGTCTTCAATTCGTTGCTTATTCATGTTAATTATTATTAAGCTACATTTTGGGAAAGGGCGTGGTATCTCTTATCAAGCATGCACAATCACAAAAGTTAAAAACAGGAGCACTCCTAAACTGGACATATATACGCGTGGTCAAAATCCTGCACGCGAGTTCTTTTTGTTTCAACCTACTGAGCTTCAACTTCGCAATTGAATCGGTCATTTCAGAAACGACACATGTGACATTTTTCTAACTTTAGGAAAAATGGAAAAAACTGCTTTACTTGGGCAGTTTCCATAGTAACTTGTAATGATAATTTCTGTGTAAAAATAAACTAATTAGCAACACATGGTTAAAATTATAGATGATTTTGTTTACAAACTATTGATAAAAAAAATAGCAAAAAAATTTCACATGTGTTGTTTATGCAAGGAATGACATAATCGTAATATGAAATAATATTTTTTCGATTATTAATGAGTACCATACACAAAGAAACAATATTTAATGTTACAAAAAGATTACATACACACACAACAAAAGTTTTAAATGTATTACTTTGTGGTTTTATGAAGCATAAAGAAAAAATGCTATAGTTCAAAGAGTTTTTTCACTAAAGGTTTTAGTCCGAAGCACCATCTTCGTTAGTCAAATCATTGTCTTCAACTACTGTTGGCCACTGATAGATAACATCATAAAATTCTTCATAACCAATCAAGTATGGTTTCAACTTCTTAAGGTCCATAATTTTTTCCTTTTTGATTGGCAATTTTCCGGTCACATAGGCTCGTGCTGCAGGAGGTTGTGGACTACATCTTGTTTTGGCAAGTGAAAATGTATTTTCTACGAGTCCTCCGATAAAAGATCTAGCAGCAACCTTTCCCTTGAACTCTTTGTCCAATATAAACTGTTTATAGTTTGAAATTTTTAAGAAAACCTTTTCCTCTTTAGAAACTCCACGGCCTGATGTTTCGTCTGAACAAGTTTGTTTTTTATAAAAAACTGGCCATTGTTTTTAGGTTAAGAAACAATGCTTATTAATAGTCTAGTCGGTGGGGCAGAGATGGGAGACATTAAGGAGCAAAACCGTGACGTCATTGAATTAGTTCCTTGAGTTGTCGCTACGAACAGTCTAGCGCTCAATACGCTTGATTTCGGAGTTGTCGTCTGCAACAACTGAATAATATTGTTTACACTAACCTCTATAGGACTAGATGATGAATGGAAATGGGTAATTCTATCGTGGTTCTCTTTTCAAGGAGAATTTGAAAACCCTTTTACAAAATAAAAGATGTTTATTTTTGTTTTGTTTTTATCAGGCATAGCTTACATAAACTTAGGCCTGCTTTAGTTTTAATAGAGAAGGTTCAAAGCGTTCAACATTTTAGGCCTAGCTCTAGCTAGGCTATAGTTTTGGTTAGCATGAAACGTAATTTTATGCAACTAAGTTTGACTGTCTTGTCTTAACAGTTAGCCTATTCCTTAATTCCCCATAAACGAATCCTTGAAACGAATTATCGATGACTAAATTAAAAACAAACCTATAGTAGCAGTCATCGATTGATAATCACATAAGGAATTCGAAAACTACCTTGACAAGTTGAAAGGTACAGTGTATTTAGATTTAAGTGGGTTTATTTATTTTTTATTTTATTCATTAACTAACAAATTGATGGCACTGTAGACATCTTCAATGAATTTTATTGTTTATAAATATTTCAAAGATTTAACCAAGGATAAAGCATAGCTTTTGTATTGTCTTTTGTTTAACCAAACTATGATGAAGATGGCCACGACTGCCATTGAAACTCTTTGTTACCGTATCGAATAAAGATTAATAAATAAAACTTAAGCGAAAAATCCTAAAAGGTTATACAAAATTAAAGATGTTTATTCTTGTTATAGGGCCTAGGTATTTTTTTGTTTTGTTTTTATCAGGCCTAGCTTACATAAATTTGGGCCTGCTTTAGTTTTGATAGAAAAGATTCAAAGCGTTCAACATTTTAGGCCTAGCTCGGCCATATTTTTGGTCAGTAGGCTATGAAACGTAATTTTATGCAACTAAGTTTGACTGTCTTGTCTCAACAGATAGCCTATTCCTTATAGTCCAGGCTCTGAACAGGTTGAGCATGCATAAAAGTCTAACTAAATTTGACTTTTGATTATTGTTGGGAACATTTAGTAGATGTAAAAAATCGTTGTTGCCACATTTCCAGAGTGGGCACAACACGGGGGACGACCCCTAGAGGAAGTCGTAGAGGAAACTGAATTGGCCTATGTCATGTTATATATCATTTTAAAGGTCTTTGAATGTAGATTAAAATGCCACAAACCCGATCTCTAAAGGTCGAATATAACGCGAGTTATTGCGTTTTGAAATTTCGGTAAAATCCTTTCATGCAAATTTTGACTGCTTACCATTTCTGGCTCCAACGTTCATTTGAGGTCGAGTTTGCGACATTATTTTCAAATCTATTTAAATTATGTCTATCTCCTCTTTATAAATATCCTGAAAATTAAGTTAGGCCTAAATGTTTTATATAAGTCTTCATCTGCCGTCTTCAATTGCTGTCCGAAATATTGTAATTACATTATGATTTTCAGTCCTATTTGGGACAATCCACGAAATTTTTTGTGAAATATTTAACGTAAGCTTTAAGATTATGTTTAATAGAAAGCAATTTCGCAAAGCCGACCATAAATGAACGATCGAGTTAGAAATGGCAGGCAGTCAAACTTTGCATAAAAAGCATTTTGCCGAAATTTCAAAAGGCAATACCTCGAGTTATAATCGACCTTTAGAGATCGGCTTTGTGGCATTCGAATCTACATTCAAAGACCTTTAAAATGATATACAACATGACATAGGCCAACACAGTTTCCTCTACGACTTCCTCTAGGGGGCGTACCCGTGTTGTGCCCACTTTGGAAATGTGGCAACATCGATTTTTTACATCTACTACATGTTCCCAACAATAATCAAAAGTCAAATTTCGTTAGACTTTTATGCATGCTCAACCTGTTCAGAGCCTGGACTATTAATTCCCCACAAACGAATCCTTGTCGGATTCAGTAAGATGTATTACAGTACCGGTAGTAAACTTGAAATTTGATCAAATTTTGTGGAACCAAACTTTAGGTGCAAGGTTTGGATTGCAGAATCCTACACCAATCTATCACACACACAAGTTAAATTAACAATACATTTAAGAGTGCCAATCTAAAATTATTAGGAATTATGTACTAATATAAGAATACTGTATACATTTCTGATCTTAAACTTGAATACCGGTATATTGTTGTATTCCGAGACTAGCGGAATAGCGGCAAAATATAGAAACTCTAATGTTATGACGTCAGCATAATAGCCGTCACACAGTGAAGCGACGTCATTAAGCTGCTCCTTAATGTCTCCCGTCTGCCCCACCGATAGTCTAGTAAGCATCTGTAGAAAAATCAGCTGTAAAATCACAGCTGACAGGGTTACCAACATCAACAATAAGCAAATGAAATAGCCGTTCAGTGCAGAAATAACATATGTGCCAACACTTGTGTCGTTTCTGCATGGAACGAATTATTCTAATCCTGATTTAACCCTTCAAAGCCCGAGTTTTTATGAAAGTTTTATTTTCTTGTTTCTTTTATATAAATGTGTACGTTGGCTTCTTTTAACACCTTTACAACCAAAATTAAGTTGAATTCTATGATGTAACACCATAAATATAGAAAAAACTAACGTTACCATATGGTAACGCGGGGCTAATGAGGTATCAATTGAACATAAATGGGACTTGGTGAGGAACCATGGCACTTGTGTTATTCCTGCATAGAACTGTGCGCCTACCAATGTACTCCACAAAAACATTAAAAAGTGAAATTCGAAAAAAATGTCACATGTGTCGTTTCTGAAATGACCGATTCAATTGCAGTTTCAACGGCTGAGATCTGTTTTCATTTGATTTTTATGCTCTCGCAAAAACTAGTTTAGACTACATCTACTATACGGTTTGAAGCGAGCATAGCTGTAAATTCGCCCTACCTCTCGGTTTCACGACACTTCATGATTAAAACAAACACTTTGAAGACAGTTTTAAAAACGTAGACTACTATTTTCTCAATGTTTTTCTTATGGTGAAAAATAATTTTTACTAACGATTCTATCTCTTATTCCGGGTATTTGGAACGTGTTGACGAATTACTGTCAAATGCCATTATTTTTTACCCATTAATAGTAATTCACCTTCGACGGTTTCCTATTTTCCGCCGTACACACTTTTCTGATTTAATATAATCTTTGTGAAAATTGAGAATTTTTCTTAAGGTGAAACTTATTTCTTTTCGTGCTAAAAGTATTATAAAATGTTAAGGATTTAGTTGGAGGCTAAACTTGAAATGACTCGTGCAGTAAACCTGCACCAAAGTAGGAGTGAAATTAACATACTACATTATATTGCAGTCTACTATAAAACTGCATACCAAACTACACTACATGCTAGTGCATCAACTCCATAACGGCACTATCCCTTGCTCTATCCATAACCTTGCTGTTGACCCCGGCTCAGCCTTGGCATCCTAGTTCGAGGTGTTGTCCAAACGAAAGTAGACTTCATAAACATATCAGCTAGTTTGGAAACTTTCAAAATAGTTCGGGAAGTAAACAGTTTTATATTACTTATCCCAGCATAGATTTCTGTTGGGAAATCCAGTATATTTCCTATATTAACTATGCTAATGTCAACGATGTAGTCTATGAAAAATATTTGAAATACTTTACAGAGTTGTAGAGACAATTTGGAACAAACAAGATTTCATAAATATATTTTTACTTCAAACATTTCGCATCGAGGAAGCATCCGCCAAGGGATTCGTGCCATTTGTCAACGACAGTGGTGATAGAGCCATTATGTTGTGACGCAAACACAAATCAATACCATTAGTGAACTATTCCTAGATGATGAACGCTGTCATTTAGCCGAGGATATTATGTATCCCCACCCGCTAACTTACTTTGACACGTTTAACGAACTTAGTACGAACTACATGCTCATAATATAATTAGATAACTCTTTTAAGGAATTTTAAAAACAAACTCTTTTACTTTACTTGCAGTCCGCATTAATTACTCAGAGCTCATGAAATGCCAGTACAGTATTCATAAATAAAGGAATGGCAGATCATTTCATATCAATGCCTTTTGCCATGATCGAATAATGAACAATTATAGCCTATATTCTAATTTTTGCATGGGGGTAGTTTAGTAGTTGGTGGAATCAGATTCCCTTGGTTGACGAGAATGCCTGTTACAATAATATTAATCCCATGGGTCTTTCTCGTCTGGAAACAATAATAAACCATTTATTTACGTGGTTGACACCACGTTCATCAACAGATCAGTACCTCCTCCTGGTGAGAAAATGTCAAAGTACAATAAAAATGAAAACAGAATCGCTTCTCAAATTCGGACCGCTCCGGGGCTGGCGCCACGTGGAGGGCCCTCAATGACCCAAAATTGCGTGTGCGTGGGGTGAGGCACGTACGCACATTGTCCTACGCGCAGCCGCGACCCTGGCGCCCCAACCTTATCCTGGGTCCAAGGATCGCGCTACACTAACAACTAACTGGGTCGAGTGACTAGTCATTAATCCAAAATCTTCCTACAATCATAGTCTCAATTACTAAAAATGACTTCATGCTGATACTAAACTGATCAAATGTTCTCTGAAGTTCGTCTTACGACTTAAAAATTAATAACAACCGTTCCAAAACATGTTTTTATTTGAACAAGTGTAAATAAAGTGATAGACACTTTCAAGGCAATTTGGTATCGTCATTGAATACTATCATATACGGTCAACGGTATCATCCTTCGTTAATTTCACTTCCCTCATGAAAACAGCTTTCCCTATTTAGGTGAAATTCACACCAAAATCACGCTATTACTTACAGTATTATATTGATGTACCTTATGAATAGCCTATACATTTTCAAGAATTAATTAATACGGCTGAAGTTTTAACTTTAAATGAACGTTTACAGGGGCAATTTCAGGATTCAATTGTATACTTAAACAACCCAAAGCGTTTGGTTTTAAACTTTGGTAGTTTACAGCGTTACTGCTATTTGGTCCTTTTATACATTTGATGTACCTTTAGCCTATAATACTGTCTAATATATACTCTATTCGTAAAAAAACTTTCTAAATAATATCGGACTCCATATTTATTTTCTTGTAGTTGTGGACCGTTATAGTAGTAGCCTATATAAAAAATTCCAAGGTCACATATTGCTATGTGAAAACTTTAAATTAAAGTTGTGCTGGCGTAAATTAATTGAGTTTTAAAACACAATTCATTTAGAACTTTTTTGTTCCGTACTCTAGAATAATTTATCTCTCTTCATGTCCTTCAAAGTTGAACTATAACGGGACGAGACAACCTTAGACTTGAGTTCCTGGGTGAAAAACTTCATTACGATGCCAGACGATCGGTCGTTTGATCGTTTACGATCTTCTCGCCGTGAACGTGAACTGCCGCCTGGCCTCGGCAGGAAGCTGCTCGACAACGGAAAGCGAACCATGCTTCGCGTGTTTGGCGGTAGATGGCAGCACTTGACTCTCATCGCAATATTGCCATTACTCATGTCAGTCGCTATCGCTATCACCAACTACTTGACATACGACCAGACAAAGCCAGTTCACACCTACACTCCTTATCACCGTTGTCACTTCCTGTTATCAACAAAAGGTAGACGCCGCTGGTTTATTACAGGATGGTACTTGACACTGAGTTGTCAAGTGGGGTTACAAGAAAACCATTGGAGATGATTTCGCAACATTTATTATCATTGAAAGATGAGAAATGAAATTTTCATTCGAAAACTGTGATTGTTTGGGGATTTCTGAGATGTGATGGATATGGTTTTCTTCGTAGACGAAATAAGCATTATCATAATATAGCCTTAATATTCGGTGTTACATAACAGATTTATTTATTTATGTGTACACCATACACAAAATTACGTTGAACCTATATTGAGTAACTCAGTAGTGGCTATTGTTATATCAAAGTAGGTATAGTGTATTCGTGACGATTAAGGTGATCATGGAGGTAAAGTGGGGTAATCAATTAATTAATTGGAGAACATACACAAATAGTTTAGAGGAAGGAATGGGTGTAAACAAATAAAAGGCCGAATATTAATTAATTTCAATTTTCCCTTCGAGAGAGAGAAAAGAAAGACCAATAAAACTCGATCAGTGTCAACAAATCAAGACGAACTGCTTAGCTGATGAAGGGATGTTGCAATAGCATCAACAATAAACACATATCAGCTTCAGCGACAGCTATTTTTAGCACCACAGCCAGTCGGTTGACCCTACAGCAGAGTGGAAATTTCCACTGATCTTGGCGAATTGGGAGAGCGCGGCGGGGAGGCGCTGCCTCTCCTCTCTCTCACTCCCACCTCTATCTCCGTCTCTGTCGCTCTCGCAGCCGGGATCGATGCGATCGTGGCGCGCCAAGCGGCGACCTTGGCTACTACCAGACCACGTGACTACACTCTCGTAGTCTCGTACACACCTCTCATCAGGTGATTCAATGACTTCCCGCTCCCGTTTTTGGGCACGCCCCTGCCCAGCCCGCGCTTCTCGTTTCCCGCCAATTTCGCCCACAGAGTACGGAAACGTCAGATGAATGGTGATGGGCTGTTTTTTTTTTGACGAGGGGAATTGGAATTGCACAATAGTGGGATTTGGGTGCGGTACTGAGATAATTATGAGATACAGTAGATAGCTTTATTGCACTATGTGTGATAAGATAGTGAGGGTTGTAAAACTTAAGCGTGGAAAGTTTTACTCAATGTTTCAGTCCGCTTTATGGATTAACGAGATAAAATTGTTTGAGCAAGGAGATGCACTTGTTTAAGATTCCCGTATACAGATATCATTAAAACAAGAAAATCTTGCACATATTTTAAATTTTGGTTTTATTATTAAACTTAAGACTAAAAATAAAATTTGAATGTTCTTTTATACCTCTTTAACACGTAGACTCCTTCTTTAATACACGTTCCCTTCATGTAAGACGAATAAATTTACATTTGCAAATTGAGGCTTGACTGTGAGAGGTACGTCATTTGAAAGCATATCATATTGATAAGGAAATTTACAAAAGTGCCTTGAAGGTCGATGACGTAGCTAAACTTATCAACTGGTAGTCTATAACAGTAAATAATTGCTTTGATGGCAATGGCACACTGACTTTTTTATCAGTTTTTCTTTTTCTAGGGAGTTAGTGTTCATCCCGATCCCGCCCTTTTCTTTCTCCACACGAAAAATGTTGAAGGTCAAACGTAATACTGTAACTCTCTTATATTTAATCAGAAAATTATGGTCAGTCGTAAATTATGCCACACCAATACGTAGCCTATATGGTTGCGAGGAGTAATTTTATAACATGTATAGCTTTTTACAAAATATTTTACTAAAACGTTTTTACTGGATAAAATAATTTCTGATTAAATATCATCTTACCAAGAATTTATCTCGCAAAAGGAGAGGTAAATTTAATTGAGATTCAAATACATTATATTTAATTCTAAGCAAATTGGACAAAAAATAAAGAAATTGTTATGGACAAGCGGTGGAGAGGAAAAGTTTATGAGAAATAGATTCAAAGTGGCGACACTAGCTCTAACACCCTCTTAAAGAGGGAGGAGGTACTTTAATTAGAAAAAAAGGATTACAGTGTATCTAAAATGATTGGTAGGTATGATAAAATCAATGAATTGCATCTGTTTATCTTTACAAAAAAATAGGAATGAACCGTATCAATTTATATTTTAGAATATAAATTCATTTTTAGTAGTTTTCTAAAGTTGAACATTACTCGGGCCTTGTTATCAAGGCTATACCTTTTCTAGAAATATAATTAATTTACGTTTTCTACGTTATGAGTCGATGAACTCTGTTTGTATGAGAAAATACATTTCCATCCTAGAATTTTTATTTGTTGTTGTTATGTATGGCATTTGTCCACGAGGAATTGATTGGAGATGATCTCAACACTGGGAATAAGTTTTTCGAACTACAGCCCTTATAGCACAAAGTGCCCATGTAACCCTTATGGACGTTATGAACCACTAAATTGAACAAAATCAGCTGTAACTGTAGAAGTAAACCAACGTTTAGGCTACATTCCAACCGCTGAGTACAAATCTATGGCCTATAGCGAGTGGGAATGAGTGATGGGAACGAGCTCGTCTTCCCGGTACGAGTTTTACAAGTTTGGCGAGCAAAATGATTGTTCCCCCAGTACTGAATAGTAATTTAGGCAATACCTCATTCTTAAAAAATATTTTGTGTTAAAATTAGATTGGAGTACAGCAAATTTGTACAAGTTGCCGTATCGCATCGATAGGACGAATTTCCCTTGGTGGTAAGGAAAACGCGTTCGTCATGCGCCTGCCGCGCCGTAGAGGATGCATGCGTCACATGATATAGGAGCTTTCTTTCCGCGAATTGGAGAATAAGGCCATGTGACGCGTCATATTTTTGCATGGAGTAAGAAGCAGCCGTGAATGGCAAGTCCAGACTGAAGCCTTGGATACTCTATGGCGCCAGATCTTGTTACGAGATAGCCTACGTCACACGATTTGCCTGTCAGCTGCACGGTCTGGTGGCCGCATATGTTACAGTCTGCTGGAGTTAATTATGATATAGACCTACGTTTGCCAATTAAACTGTTCAAATCGTTGGCATTAGACTGAGCCACTGATGATAAGAATGGTTATAAATAAATAAACCTTTTCTGGCAATTTGAATTAAAACATTTGTATATTTAAAATAGATTAAAGTTCTCTGTCAATAGTTGTTGGTTAGGCATACATACTAAAAAAGCTTTATTTCACAAATCTAACTTACAGTATAGGCAAGTATATGTTAAATAAATTAATACAACAAATAAGAATACAATTTGTATTTTTTAGAATATCTACGTGCATATGATATATAACAGTTTATCCCAATTATTATTAGGTCATATTTGTTCAACTTAGTCATGTATGACAGTATCAATTTTAAAATTTAATTTCTCAATAACAAAGCTTTATTACATCTAAAGTTCGCTTTACCGTTCAACAGTGCACAGCATTCGGAGTCGGAGTTAGTAATTTATTAAAAAGTTAGTTTGGCGAGCCTCAAGTGAAAGAGATATCAAACGAACAGCAAATTTTGTGAAGGAATAACTAGATGTCATTAAATTAAATTACAAGTTGATTTTACACCATCTAATTTAGTAGTGCAGCTTGTAATCATGCAAATCCTGTTATACACAGCCTGAAAAAGTCTTGCAAATTCAAAGTGCCTTCCATTTATGGGTGTAAAATTACAGACTGGCAACTGGAGTGCATTTGTAGAACACGACAGACAAATATAATCACGTTATTTCAAGACATTTTCTATGATAAAGCACCAAATTTCTTTATTATTGAAGCAATAAAGAGCTCGTCATTGTGGGATTTTTTTCAATTGGATTTTTTATACATTGATGAATATAAATCTATAACCACTATAAGGGCTTGTAGGTGAAAAGACCCCTAAAAATCTTAATGGTAATGTTATCTCCAAAAATAATTTTCAATTCATTACCTCTTTTCATAAATATTTCTCTTTCAAACTATCATATACATTACACGGTTTAATTTTTTTTAAACATCCCATACAATAAAGTTAACCAACCAAAAATTTAGCCGTTGCAATAAACCGTCTTTAACTCATCCTTTTTCCATTTCCATTTTTTTTAAAGGTAACGTAAAATGTGTTTCATTTTCATAGACAGGCATCAAGCGAATTAATTTCACCTATATTATTAGCGTTAAATAAATTACAGAAAGACATATTGTACTCTACAACTGCAAACATATTGCCTGTAAAAATGTAATTATGGCCTATATGTATAATATGAAATGAAGATGTCTTGATTTGATTTTGATTATTGACTTTAAGCTGAATATTTATTATTCCTGATATTCTCATAGCGGAGCACGGCGATTAGCTAGTACTTTACAAAAATCTGATTATTTGTTGTTTGTTTTAAAACCACTTAGATGTGATGGTCTGTGATCGCTTTTGCGAATGGTTACCATAGAAACATAGTATAGGTGTGGGTAAAATGGTTAATAACAGATGGACAAGTCTAAACAAAGTAGCCTACTGATTATCAAGAAAGCAGCAGGTATCGTGGGTAAAATGGCACCAATGGACAGGAGACAAAATTTTCTATCTTTGTAGCAATCTAGGCTGTTTTTTTAAAACTTGATCCTTCGTGGGTGTGGTTATAAAAGATGATCAGCTTTTTAATTGGTGGTGGAGGATGTGGGGGGGAGGAAGATTTTTGTATGAATGTATTTTCACTGCAATGAGACCTCTCCTCAATGGGACCATTGTGCTTTAACAAATGCAGGCCAAGGGCTTTTTATTTTATTTGTGTTTTTTGTTTTCGTTTTATTTCTCTATTGCATAGCAGCTGGTATTTTAAATCACGACATTCTGAGTACCAGTTTTGTAATGTAACAATTGCTTTTTAATCAGTTTACATTACTTTAGAACTACATATAACTTTTTAACAAGGCATGTATTTGGCTATAAAAACTATCTATACATACATGCGAAATTCTGACCAACGCACAGGCCAAACCTAGAAGCATGAGATTTTGCATACATATTCCTCTCATAGTGTAGGCAGACAATAAGAAGCGTTTTTACAAAATTCCCAATGTGGGCCTTGTCTCACAGAAGGTCAAAGGTAGCATGGAGTTTGTATAGGAAAAATAATTTGTTTTGGTTTTTTACTTTCTCCCCCTATACCATAGTATATGGAGAAAGTATTGTTTTCGTCAAAATTTTCGAATTTGAGTTGTTTGTGGATTTATTCATTTTGGTGCCCCCTGAGTAAAAAAAAGTGGTTTTCAGAGTGATGTCTGTGTGTGTGTGTGTGTGTGTGTGTCCGTGTGTCTGGATGTAAACAGAGCTAGAGAATGCCCCAATGGGCCAATTTTGGTGAAATTTGGTATGTAGGTCCAAACTCACAATAATTCCAGGCGTTTTTTTCATTTTTTTTATTTTTTGATTTTTAAGGGTAGTTTACCCCCCAAAACCCTCAAAAAACGTGAAAAATAAAAATTTCTCAAACGATTTTGATTAAAATTTTGTGGTTTATTAAGCTTAAAAATGGTGAATAAAATGACACCACCCGCATCTCTGAGAAAATGCGCGTTCAAAAATTATGGAGTAAAAAGTGTTTCAAAAATCAATTTTTTGGATTTTCAAAATAGCTGTTGTCTTGTAAAGTCAAACGAGTCTGCTCAGCTGGTAGCTATCCGACTGAGTCATCAAGACATTAATGTTTGAAGCTTTTAACACCTTTTTTTATATTGTAGCATTGACTTTGTACACTACGTGAGTAGACTTCTCAGCATAGGCGTGTGTGAAGCATATTGACGGTGGTGCGATCTCGTGCGGCGTCCATCGAAGTACACGTAACATATGATAGATAAATCAGTATTACCACTCTTCTAAACCAAGGATGAAACATTTTATAACTGTGAAAGTTATGTTTATGTTTTGGTAAAATGTTTTGGCAGCACTGTAAATTCAGCTGAATAATAACAACATCGATGGCAGCGACTCTGGTGCGGCGTCCAACGAACTTTCAAATTTTTGCCTCAAACTAAATGCATTGGATGAGAGGTCAAAGATTGTTAGTGTACATAGTCAAAGATTGTAGGGAGAAAGTATGTGTCAGTTAACTGATACCGTTTATTGTTTACATTATCGCAGATGATGCAAATGAGAACTATTTGAAATGACGGTAGTTGTCTGCAATTTATTTAATCATCAGCTGTTAGAATCCTACACTACAATACGTGCAATGTCTGAAGGGATGTGTGTTCCACGATCTCAAAATCTGGTGGGTAGATTTTGCTTAAACTTTGCGTTTAAGAGTGTTTTGGTCCAAAAATAAGTTTAGAAAAGGCCTCAATCCCAGGAAAAATCGAATTTTGTCTAAATTTAAGTTTTAAAATCGTAATTTTTAACATTAGTCTTAAGGGTTGCTATTTTGGTAACGAAATAACAACGAAATGTATACAAAAATAAAGGAACATTAATGTTAAGCAGACTTTTTAAACAGCTGTTAATTGTGAAAAGGTATAGTTGGTTGTTGGTGGAAATTTAATAGCTTCATTACCGTGATACTATATCAAAACTGATTTAAAACCAACAGCAAAGCTCGGTTAACCTGGTACTAAAAATTAAAATTACTAAGGTTATTTCGTACCATATAACATCATAGTTGTGTCAGTGAAATTAACTTAATTTATTGTGGCATTTAACTTTCATTAACTTCTTATACGGTACGTGTGATTAGTGTTCAAGAAAGTATAACTGAACTTAGTTTTTTATTGCATTTCAGTTTTTAAGAACTTATACGTAATTCTGTTAATATTTTTGTATTTTTTTAAACTGTTTCATAGTATGGACACTGAGGTTTTAAACGTTTATGGCAAGTTCATTCCACACAATATCATTTACATCAGAGGAGATAGTGCGTGTGCCTATATTTATTTCACTCTCATTCATAATTACACACATACACACACCAACTGTGTGCGAAGCAATTGTTGAACATGTTGTGAGGAACTGGGACTATTCAATCTTATCCCACGACAGTGACGGGAATAATTACCTTAATTCCAGGGAATACTCTATGAAATGTCTAAGCCGTTTACCTTTCGTGGGTTGTGTGAGCTGGTTACAGCTTCACAACTATTCCTATATATTTTTGAGGTTTATCAGAATGGTGAATTATATATCAAGTTAGGTGATGAACGTAATCCCGTGAAAAGTCTCAGATTTACACAATTCCTGTCTAGCTGGCACTTCGACATTTTTGAGCAACAAAAAGAGCCCGTTTCTCCCAATTGTCAGCCGATCTTGAAATCTCAACAGAATACATCAAAGCGTAAACGGCGTAGCAGGTGCACAGACAAACAAAGGACAAAGCAGGTGAAGAACGCAAGCAAAAAGTATGAACAAACTCATCCTGAAAGAAATTCGCAAAAAATTCAATGGATGGTGAAAAATCTATCAGCAATGACATACAACCCGAAAATAGACTATGAAAAGGAGATAGCTCGGTGGCATTGGGTACCTCAAATGTGTATGTACTGCGAGGCCTTAAAATGGAAAGAAGAATCACCGGGTATGTGCTGCAATGGTGGTAAAGTGCAGCGACTACCTTTGGAGCACCTACCTGAACCTTTATATGCAGCCTGGTCATGGGCAACCACCCTGAGCATACACACTTTACGGACCGGGTGAGACATTATGATAGATGCTTTATATTTTAGAGCAAAACTGGTAGTAGCTGAAGGATATAATCCCGCAAAGTACAAGGTCAAGTGTACCATTTCATAGGAAGCATATTTCCAAAGCATCAACAAACTCCCCAGTAACTACAAATATATTTTGTAGGTGAAGATGAAAGGACATCCTATTACCTAGTCATCGTCTGGGGGTGCCAAACCTGTGGGTCAGAAGCGGAATGTTCACATGAAGGTGAATAGCTAGGCTTTACCTAGCTTCCATCCACTCCGCACCCTCACTTCTGCGCTGCCTCCAGGCCAAGTGCCATAGTGCCATCTTAACTGTCACTAGCTGTACTATATGGCACACAAAATATGTTTTGAGGCTTTATGGCTTTGAAAGACATAAGGGGTAATATCAAGTTAATTAATTAATTTATTTATTTATTCAGAAAATTTTATACAATTGCATCAGGAAACCCCAAAACAGCTATTAAGAAAAAAAAACATAATTATTTTAAGAATGAATTAAATATAAGTACAATGTATAACATAAATGCAAAAATATACAGTATATTAATTGGCATAAATAAAATAGCAAATTTAATGTACGAGCTTAAAGTAAACAGAAAAAATGTATTTACAAAAAAAAATAATAGTGAAAACAATGTGGTTACTATTTTTCTTACAGCTAACTATTTTCTTACAACTACCTATAACTAAACAATCATATAACAAAAAAACCTAACATAAAAATGCACTATTTAATTGATTTATCAACATATTAAGCTTGAAATTAAACATATCTATTTCTGCACTATACATGTTAAGAAAACGCAAAGTTTTAAATAAAGAAAAATTATAAAACTAAACAGTGTTACAGCGTGGTACAAAAAAAAAAAAACTAAAGAAGGCCTCAAATTGTTCCTGGGGATATGCAACTTTATCTGCCTCAGTAAAAATGGACTGTCTACTAAAGTACTAAACCATGTATAACCTTGTGTAAAAATAAAATATTTGGGTGGAGTCACAGTATTACTTGCTGGTGACTTCAGTCAAACTCTGCCCGTGGTGCCGAGGGGTACACGAGCTGATGAAAGAAAAGTATGTGTGAAATCGTTGTATATTTGGAGCAAAATATTTCAATTATCTCTGAGTAAAAACTTGAGAGTTTATTTAAACAGCGATATATCAGCAGGACAATTTTTGTAACTGTTGCTGCAACTTGGTAACGGAAACTGAACCGAATATGATGGCAACTAGGTACTGTAGTTGCTACCGTAGACTATATTTTAATGGACATAAGAATTATGTCCATTTATGCAAAACAGACGATAGTCTCAAAGGTGAATATAACTGTCTGCTCAGAAAACTGGTACTTACGGCCTGAAGCAATCTTTTGTATTTGGGTTTGTGACGCGTTTTGGCGATTATGGCGTCATCAGACTTCACAAACACACTTAAACTAACAGTGCATAATGGTTTAAGTGTGTTTGTGAAGTCTGATGATACCATGATGGCCGAAATGCGTCACAAACCCAATACAAGCCGAATGCAGCACAAAGTACCTTGGTGTCATTATGGATGAAAAACTCACATGGCAGCAACATGTAACAACTCTGTGCAAGAAACTCTGCTCTGGTATACATGTTATCAGAAGGATGATGCACATAAGTGATCTAAACACTGCAAAAACTGCCTATCACTCACTTTTCGAGAGCCACCTTCTATATGCCATATAGTGATGTGGGGAGGAACCACCAACACTAACCTGGAGAGAGTATTAGTGCATCAAAAAAGGGCATTGAGATGCATGACAGGACTCAAAATGCAAGAAAGCTGTCGAGATAAATTCAAAGAACTAAAAATACTCACGGTAACGTCCCTCTATATACGCGAGGCAGTGCTACATGCTGTACTCACACATCAAACAAGAAATGAAGACTTACACCTCCATTACACAAGACATGCCTTGAACTTCACCCATCCAATACACCGACTCAGCCTGTATGAAAAGAAGCCATCCTACAGAGGAGCGCTGTTCTACAACCATCTTCCTGGCAACCTCAAGAAAGAACCAGTCAAAAAACTAAAGAAAACCCTGACAGCATGGTTACAGGACAGGGCCTTCTACACAGAGAAAGAATTTTTACTAAATCAATTATAACTCATATAACCTGACACATTGTACTGTTTTCAAAGAATATGTAAATAAAGTATATTGTCTATTGTCTTATATTGCTGCTTTTGTATATCCTGATAAAGCAAATATTGAGAAAAAATCGTTTGATTGGCTCTGCGAACCTGCCATTCTCATCACAATAATGCAAACATGCTCAATAATACCCTTCTAAAGTCGTATAACGGCATCAAGATAGAGTACAAATCAATCGACTATGTTCTGAGAACAAAACACATGATAGTGTTTATTATCCCGTTGAGTTATTTCTTAATACTCTAAACCCCCCAGGGATGTCCAGTCCATAGTTTAACGTTGAAAGTGAATGCTGCAGTGATACTATAAGGAATCTATACCCAAGTGAGTTATGCAATGGCACCAGGTTGCAAATCAAATCTCTTCACAGAAATGTATTTGAGGTCATAGTGATCACCGGATGTGCCCGAGGGGAATCAGTTTTTACCACTACTTCCCCTGGTTCATACAGACTACCTGTTTGATTTTAAAAGGTTGCAATTCCCTTTGAAAGTGTGCTTCACCCTCACCATCAACAAAGCACAGGGACAGTCACTTAAGATCGCAGGACTAGACTTAAGAGAGGGTTGTTTTTCTCATGGACAATTTTATGTTGCATGTCAGCTCAGCCATGAGTCTGGTGATGCTAGCACCTAATAGGAAAACAAAAAATGTTGTATTTAAAGACATTCTGTAAATAATAAAAATACTGTAGTATGAATAACAAACCAACTTTTAAATGCAGTTTTAATCATTATTGTAAAATAAAATATAAAAATTAAAATAATTCACTGTTTATTTAATGTGATTCATGAAAATCTGGCATTTAAACACTAATTTATAAAAAAATTTCAACCAATTTGAATGTGTCCGTAGCGAAGCATGGGTACTCCGCTTGTAAATAAATGAAATAACATCCGACTAGGAGTCATTGAAAGACATTATTATAAGTTATTAAAAACGTTATTTAAGGAAATTTGCCACTTCAACATGTTTATCAGAAGTTTAAATATTTTGTTTACAGTTTAAATTTTAGATACTTTTTTTGAAACACCGACGCACTAATCTCTCCCCTAACCCCAATATTCTCGAGTAGGTTCGTTTAATAGAAACGTCCTATAATTCAACCTCATTAACCTACGTGAAGAAAGAAGAAAAAATAGAAAGTTTACAAAAGAACAATTAGTAAATTTTGGAAATGTGAGAATGCTTTAACTGATATAACTCTCTCTCAAATCCTAGATTTACTTTTCTCATTCACATGGGTGTATCACAATCACTGTTAAGACTTAATTTAATTTAGTTCTCAGTTGTAGACATTTGCCCTTTTGCCAGTATATTACTTACAATATCGATGTTGAAAGATTACCTTTTAAGTTTGAAGAATAAGAATCTTTTGTTTCTTCATATTTTGAGAATTGTTACAAAACATTTATACTAACTAAATATTGAGCCAAAATAAACAGGAATGTAAAATAACTATTATGGTTCCTTGACAGAAATTATTCTAAAACTTTGTTAAGGCTGCAAAGGGTGTATGAGAAGACTTGCAACATACTGTGCTCGATGGAGGCTTGAGCCCATGTCATCTTGCTAGTTTACTATATTTTAATTATTTCATAAACCTACTAAAATAATTTTGGTGTTTAGTTAGTTCAAATGTAGATTATTAAGTAGAGTAAAACTGACATTTAAAAACGAGATAGATAAGTAAAAAGTAGCTGATAAGCAAAACGGTTTGGTGTACTTTTATATTTATAATAAAATCATATCAAATATAAGACCATTGTTTTATTTTTTAGAGAAAAAATAACTAGAGGAAAGACCAGATTTTAACGGAAATTTTCATTTCTGGGGGAAAGGCTAATATTATATTTCCTCATCCACTTTATAAATTACTGTAACTTATTTTTAACACATTCTTCTTCTTTTCCATTTTTACCTAAGCTGGCAGAGTCTGTACCATGCTCTCTGACATCATGGAGGGCAAAAATAAAGTATTACACCGTGACTTGCCCTTGGCCTGAAGCCCTGCATAAATTGTCCAGTCACCTAAAGTGTGATGCGCTGTATCTGTTGCGAGAGAAGCCTTTCAGTCTCAAGCTAGCATCAACCTTCCCCCTCCACACTATGATGCTGCTTTGATTTAATAATAGAAACAGAACGTAAAATTTCATCGCAAGAAATAATTGCACACTCTGTGGTGCGTATTTTAAGGTATGACTGAAGGGTGAGTGTGATGGATCAGATGAGGTGTTGCTTTGTTACTGACAAATATCAGCTGTTTCATTTGTCAGGATCATTAATTAGGGACCGGTACATACGAGCGTCTTCTGTATGTATTGAGGCAGCATCCTATTGCAGCGGCGTTTAAGCAGTGCATGTACATATGTGTGTCCCGAAGCAAGCACGCCGACCCAGCATGCACGCCACTTACCTTGATGCTCATGTGAACCGGGCCTAATAATCCAATGACCAAAGGGAGCTGGGTTCAGTATAGGGCCATTACAAAGCACTAACTTTTCTCAGGATCGAACTGGCAACCTTCAAATTCAAAGGCTAAATCTATAACCACTCACCATCTAGCCATGTACTGTACACAGTTTGATTCTCGAATGGGATTCCCATCCTCCATAACCCATCAAACTTATTAGTTAACAAGATGATTTTACATGATGCAAATTTGATGAGTCCCCCAAAATAAATTTGTTTTACACCTTAAAAAAATTGTTAAAATGGCAGTTTTTTGTAATAGGATAAATTCTGAGTAATATTTTTTTCTAATGGAAAGATAGTGTTGTGACACATCATTTCAAAAGTAGTTTTTTACGCTAATTACAATGCCATAATCTGTTTTTGAAAATCTTGGCTCATTTTAAAGATACGGTACAAGGAAATTAAAATCCATCCCTATACATTTCTTATGGACGTTTCAAAATTATGATATAACTAATCTTATATAATAAAAGAGTGCATTTAAGGGTATAGAGAGAGAACTACTGAACATATCGAGGCCGTTTAGGTGTCAATGGATTTCTTAAGACACCTAGATGATAGGAAAAATATGGTATCCCTCGGAAAATGCCTTATAAAGCCACAAATTAAAAATTAGACCTTATTTAGACCAATCTAAGACGTGATTTTCTCGATTTGTTTACTTTTCCAGGTGATCCATATCTTATATTGAAAAAATTTGACACCACTGCTGCTTTACAAAGTATTTTTATAAACAAAAAAAGACAACTTCTCAATTCTATGATACTTGACAGGTACAAATAAAATCAAGGACACATAATGTTGTAGTGGTTTTTAAAGCAGAAAAATTAATATTTAACAGCTGATGTTTTAATTAAAATTTTGTTGCTGTACTATCAAGAGAGTTTATTTAATATAGATGATTGAATTTATGTATTTAAACTTACGAGTTATTTATTAATATTTGTTTACACCTATGTTTTTATAACTATCACCTAATGAGATTTATGTTTTGAAATATATAAAAATAATCTTTTGATTGTAAAATTCTTCCCACCGTATTTTAATCCATTAATTTGTGTTATAAATAAGTCATATAACGTCCTTATATTCTTATTTTTCATCCTTTTAAGGTAGTGTAGGCTTATGATTCTACATGTTCTACATGTTTTAACACGTTTGCGGCGGCGAGGTTTTTGCTCGAACCTCCTCGCCATCCTAGAAGAAAGAATTTCGTCACCCCGCCGTAGCAGCAGCACTGCCCATTTAAAACCCACGTGGTCCCGAAATACATTATACTATTGAGCAGTGCTGTGAAAAGTATCAGATTTCTAGCTCAGATCCTGGCTTAAAAATAAATCACGTTGTAAAGCATTGCAGCTTGGGAGCGATCGCACCCATCAGGATGGCATTAGGGTTCCGCGTGGGAGCGATCGCTCCCATGCCGCCGCGAACGTGTTAACAGTTGGTTAATTATTCCCACTGATATAAACAATGTGGTACAAAAATGTGAAAATGTGGAACTATGAACCGGAAGAAATAGGGCTTGAAATATACTAGAAGAAATACCAAGAAAAAAAAGAGAATGAAATAAAAAGGAAACAAAAGACAGAGAATAAACATTTTGAATAGTGCTTTAGTGAAGAAAAAACCTACTGTACGATTGACTTTAAAGGACAATGCATTACACTTAGTAAACCTAGGAATGTACTTCTATACCATTGCGTGAAAAATTCAAGTAAGAACTTGAAAGCAAGGTTCAAGTAGATACATAAACATTGTAGAAGAGCCCACAGAATGGTGCTCAGTTATGATGGTGATACCAAAACCTAATGGGGACGTTTAGGTTCTGCGAGGATCTAACAAAATTAAACAAGAACGTAAGAAGGCAAAAATACCATAGGTTGAAGATACACTTTATTAGATTGGTAAATCTCGAGTGTTTAAAAAATAAGATACAAATTCCAAATTCTGGCAAATTAAATGGACTCTGAGTCAGCGAAATTATACCAATAAGTTAATAGGCCATACAACTAGAATGGAATCCTATACTATAATAGAGCAATGTCTGAAGGGATGTGTGTTCCACGATCTCGAAATCTAGCGGGTAGATTTTGCTTAAACTTTGCATTTAAGAGTGTTTAGGCCCAAAAATAAGTATAGAAGCAGCCTGAATCCCAGGAAAAATCGGATTTGGTCTAAATTTTTATTTTAAAAATCTTAATTTTTAACATTGGTCTTATGGGTTGCTATTTTGGCAATGAAATGACAACGAAAGGTTTACAAAAATAAAGGAACAGTAATGTTAAGCAGACCTTTTGAAATAGCTGTTAATGTGAAGAGGTATATAGTTGGTTGAAATTTAATAGCTTTTTTACCATGACACTATATCAAAACTGCATTAAAACCAACGAGCAAGGTTCGGTTAACCTGGTACTAAATGGAAATAAGGTTAAAAACCTTTAATCGTCATCTCTTTTGGTAAAGTCCCATAGGCTTACTATATTGTAAAACCATATGACAGTAACTATTATAAACTATTTATACTTATAAACTATTAGGGCCATTTGCACCAATTTAGTTTAAGCCTGATCTTCAGTTTAATCCTAAGTTTAACCTAAAAGTCAGTTGCACATGCATAGTTTAAACTTACACCTCCAGCTGATTTTAACTTAATTAATCCAGATTATATTAATTTAATCCGGTTTATCATTTATTTGTGCAAATGGCCCTTAATGATATACTAGAGATCACCTCCTGATAGAAATTAGACCAAAATTTTAGTTGATCTGAACTCAAGAAGTTTAAAAACATTTTATAACTAAAACATATGTTCTTCCTGTTTTTTAACTTTTGTTTTTACAACAGCTGTTCAAATGTAATGATTCAATCGATTCTCCTTCCTCAAAAAGATTAACAACAACAAGCCTTAAAACAAGCCTGATGGGCGTAGCCCTGGAGTCCAACGTGAATTAGAATAGGATTCTGCTCATCTACAGGACTATACCTTTCTAACGGTATGCGCGGATTTCTCATACAATGCACATGAGCTGAGAAAAAAGGAGGAAAAGAAACATTCTTGCCTATTTTAGAAGATTAGGGAATCGCCCACTCGTCGAAATTCGACCAAATATTTTGTTGATCTTGAGCTAATTAGTTTAAAATAGTTATAGATCAAACAAACTGTTTTTCCTGATTTGCTATAATTTGTTATTACATCAGCTATTTCATGATCAATCAATTATCCTTCTCCCATAAGATTAATATTGAAACTTTCAAAGCCTGTAGGGCGGAGCCCGATGTGAATTAAAATACCATTCTGCTCATCTACAAAACACTACATTTCAAAAGGTATGCGCGGGTTTCTTTTACGTTGCTCACAAGCCGCCTATTAATATGTAGATAGCTGTTCACATTGCTAAAGAAATGGAAAAATTTTAATTGTATTACTATGTTGTCTGTGTATTAATAAATTCTGTGACCATTTTCAAACTTGAACATCTAATTCATGAATAATCATCATGAAAATTACCCGTCATTTTTGACGGGCTGTTAGCTAGTTATCTATATATTAATAGGCAAGCATGTTTCTTTTCCTCCTTTTTTCTCAGCTTGTGTACATCATAGGAGAAATCCGAGCATACCATTACAAAGGTGTCATCCTGTAGATGAGCCGAATCCCATAACAATTCACATTGGAATACAGGGCTACGCCCTACACGCTTTCAAAGTTTCAATGTTAATCTTACAGGAGAAGGATGATTGATTGAATCATTAGACAGCTGTTGTTATAACATGCTATCAAATCAGGGAAAACAGATGTTCAGTTATAAACCATTTGAAAACCAATAATTGGCTCAATATCAACTAAGTTTTTGGTCGATTTTTGACAAGAGGGCGATCCCTAGTATAACTTAAAATATAATAGAATAATATATTTAAGCAATTGTTTGGCTTAAGCTTGCGTAAACGCATAATGTGGTAAAATTCTGAGCTGGTGGAGCAGACTCCCGAGGTTATTTTAACTAGGAATACGCTCCGATGTCCGTCCCGTACAAGAATTTTTTACTCACTTTTTGAGTTATTAGGTGACGCTTTTTTTTTTTTTTTTTTTTTTTTTTTGAGGGAGAGGTAAGAAAAATGCATTACGCACACAGGTGGCAAGCCTGTAGTGTGGGACTCCCCTAAAAACGGGTTTACCCACTAAAAAACCTCGCCTCTACTCTTTAGGATTCTAACCTGGAGTTGTTTATCACATTACGTAGGGGTAGGGCTAAATTTGGCTTATGCCCGTGGGGCTCACTCCTTATCCAGCCACTCGATCAAGGGATCTGGGCCACTTCGCGGTCCAGATCATGTTCCTTTTCCAGGAGGATGCCCCGCAGGAACTGTGATAAACAATCCCAGTTGCCCTCATCCTCCAAGATCTTTTGGCTGACCGAGTCCACCGAAAATGCACCAAAAATTTGTGTGGCCTTCAGGCGGGACCCTTCCCAACGGGGGCAGCAGAAGAATGTGTGTTCCGCATCGTCGGGAACGCCCGAGCAATAAATAAAGAATTGGTAGCCGTTCCACCCATGGTTGGACGTGCTTGATAAGTCGCGCAGTCCATCGTCCTCGGGTGTCGTGCTCCCAGCTGTGTTGCCACTGCTGGAAGGTTCGGGAGCGCTCTGCTGTTCTTGCCGTGTCCTCGACTTGTCTCTGATAAATTGCCTTCCTCTCTCCTGCCAAGAGCTTGACAGGGATAACTCCGGCGACCACCAGGACGGCAGGCTCGGACACTGTCCGGTAGGCGGAACACACCCCAAGGGCCGCTCAACGTTGAACCCGAGCGAGTCGCAACCTGTACTACTCTTTATAGAGAGCGTCTGCCCACACCTCTGCTTCATAAAGAAGCACGAACTGAACCGCGGACATCAACAGACGTCTTCTGCTGGATTGTGGAACCCCGACATTGGCCATCAGCCTACTAAGGTAAGTAACTACCTTAGCGGCCTTGTCCGCCGTACGGAATATCTGATCCCTCCAGCTTAACTTGGTGTCCACCATAATCCCGAAGTACTTAGCAGCACGAATTGATTGGACCACCTCCCTTCCCACTCGGAACAGAATGACGGTGTCTATCCTCTTCTTCGTAAGGATCACAATCTCCGTCTTACGGAGAGCAAGCGAGAGACCGTGATCGGACATCCATGTGTTGACCACACGCATGACTCGATTCAACTTTAGTTGGGCCAGCTCAACGGTGCGTGCGACAATGAGAGCTGTGACATCATTGGCGTACCCAACCAAAGTGGTTTATGTGGTTTCCTCAGGCATCTCCGACCTCAGGAGGCTGTCATAGGCAACATTCCAGAGATCCTGGCCGAGTATTGAATCTAGCGCGGCACCAGAAGTAACTTCCATCGTCCACGTTCCGTCCCTTGTGTCGTAAATGAGGCTTTGAGAGCGGAGATAATCCTCAATGAGTCGCAACAGATATGCAGGAACGCGAAAGGTGTTGCGAGGCGCATCCAACATATCGACCCACCTCGCCGAGTTAAAGGCATTCTTGACATAAGCGTAACAAGAAGCACTACTCAGCGAGAGAAATGGTTGTGGCTCTCGACTCTCTTCACAGTTCTCCATGGACGTCGGTGATAGCGTCAATCGTTGACCGTCCCTTTCTAAAGCCATACTGACGGGGGCATGAGTCCCCGGCAGCTTCCACGGCAGAGGTCAGGCGGGAACGGATCAGCTTCTCGAACAGCTTCCCAGCCGTGTCCAACGTGTAGAAAGGCCTGTGGGACGACGACAGCTCGGGATCACCTTTGCCCTTGCTGATCAGTACAAGTCTTGCGGTTTTCCATAGGGAGCCGGAAACACTCCTTCTACCAAACAGGCGTTGTACATTCTCAACAACAAGTCAGCATTAATTGAAAATACTTTCTTTAAAGCCTCGCTGGAATCCCGTCCGGGTCAGGAGCCTTGCTGCTCTTTAGGGAGAGAACGGAGGTTTCCATCTCCTCGAATGTGAAGAGTGGAACGTCATCTAACCGTCCGAAGTCAACCGGCGTACATCCTAGGCCTAGCCTACAAATAAATACATACAAAGAATGATTTTAGCTAAGACCTCAAAACAAGCAAGTAACTTAATAATAATTATGCTTACAATATTTAAGGTAAATAGATTGTAGAGCGAAAAAAACAATACAATTTAAAATCCATGATTAATTAATCAAAATTAATAAAAATCAAGTAATGTAAGTATTGTAGAATTACGCTTACTTAACACTTAATGCATATTTTGTTACCTGAGACATAGGCTACAATGGCACAACACATTCAAATTAGTTGTTCAATTTAAATCTTTCTCCCAAATAGATATTAGTTGTATCCCATAAATTTGTTAATCGCATAATTCCGTACGACAGCAATTCATTCCACATCAACATGCCTATCTTTTGGTAGACTATAATTTATAACTTCAACAAGTAAATATCAGTGTTGATCTATTTAATTTAACAAACAGGTCTGTCAAAATATCAATTAAATTTTATTTAAAAACGTAACATAACGGCGAGCAAATATAAACAAGAAAAGGTTATGTTATGTTGTTTTCAGCATACAGCGACAACTCAGCTGCGATGGGGGAAAATAAACTGATCATAGCAACTACATTAGTCAAACCATGTAGCCTAAACAACTAAAGTTCTGTCAAAAATTCCGGAAAATAAGCTTTTTTAATACTTGAAAATAATTGCTCGATTATAGTTTATTACCTAGTTTAAAATACTTAAAATCTAACCTGAGAATTTCATTGAAATCAAATTAGTAATAAAAAAGCCTTTTGGGGGTCAAAAATTCGCCTAAGAGAAATTTAAAGTCGATCTAAAAGAATTTTTATACTCTATGTTCCATATAGTAAAAAATTCAACAATGTAGCATAATGGGAATTTGGAGAATTTGTGGTGAGCAAATCCATTCTGTATTTAATACAAACTTCACCATGGCATCAGTATTGTGGACAGAAATTAATACATATGTCATAGATCTAACCATTCTAGAGATCTACCACTGGTCGAGATTCAACCAGAATTATTTAAGTTTATGTACGCTATACTGTCTACATCCAATTACTAAAAAAATTTATCTGAAACATCCCTGTATAATGATTTAATTAATTGCCCCTCTTCCATAACATTAACATTGTACCTTAAAAAGCCTACGAGGCGTAGCTCTGAGGGCAGATTCTCACAATTTTTTGGTGGAAAAAAACTGCAGACCAAGCCCTATCCTAAGACACCAAAAACTTGAAAATCGGTAGCAAATAGTAGGAGAACTTCTAATCACAAAAAACACCCTAGCGCATTAAATACACCTAAATATAGACTTGGGATCATAATTTAAATCTAATTCCAAAATAGGTTTTATCTTATTCCAATTAAGAGTGAATTTTTACTATTTATTCAGGAATATCCAATGTGAAAAAATAAATAACCATCCTTGTTTTATGAGGGGTCAATTTATTAAAAATAAAATTTCTTAAAGTTAACACGATTCACAATTAAAAACTACTGTGAAATATTTACAGTATAAAAGTATACAGAACTGATGAAACCGGGGTGTCAAATATTACTATATACAAACAGTCTGCATTTATAAAGCTTAAAATTAAGTTTAGAGATTTTAAGTGTCCATTTTCGGGTTTTTACTGTTGAAAACTTCTTCTAAAACTTTAATAGCCCTTAGCTGAAAGATAACTCTTTGGGTGGTTGTCATTTCTTCAATGTCGGGTAGCAGACTAAGCACAAAAATAAGGTCTCGATTGTCAAATCCATGTCTTATATTTTCACAGTTAAACACTTCTTGGATAAAAGGAGGTACACCATCCAACGCCTCTTCAAGATCCTCTTCTTTGCTCTTGACCCGCTTCTTTACAATTTTTATATTGACTGTATTCTCTTTTTGCTTGTTTTCACTCAATTGCTGTACAGAATCCTTTTTAGTTGCATTTTTATTAACATACTTATTACAAACATTTTCTTCTATTATGGTTCTGGCTTGTGTTTGTTCTTTCATATGACGATTTATCTGGTATATTTGTCTGTTTTTGTCGTCAGGAACATCTGACACTTTGTGTTTGTTTTGCGGTACAGAAACTGTAACATTTTTCTGTTTCGAATTAAGCTTTTGATTATTAGCAATAAATACAGAGTCACTGTCTGAAACTTCAGAAAAAATTTCATTTGCTTTTGCAGACTTAACATTTGAATTACGTTGTTCTATGGATGTTTTAGGTGAAGATGAAACACGGGACTTTAGGTCTGTAGACGAAGAAGCAGTCATTTCTGCATAATGTACTGTCTCATTTGAAATTACTTGGCTATTTGAACAAATTTTCCATTTAGTTGGATGCTCTGGACTAATGGTATTGGTTTTTCTCTGATCAATGGAGAGATATTCTGTTCTGTGGTACGTTTGATATTTTATTTTTTTTAAGCTAGGTGAATTAGTTTCAATGTCAGTAGATGACGTGAAAGGCCATATTTCATTATGCAACTCATTTGACCTACTACTCATATGAGAATGTGACCGTTTCCTTTCCATTGTAGTTTTAAGATTTTTGTCAAATGAAGGAATGCCATATTGCAAAACATAACCTGGTTCTACATTTTTACTTTTGTTGATGCTAGAAGAACTTGTATTTGAGTCTGAGGTACTCAACTTACTACTTGCTTTCGCGGATGACTTAACTGGTAGAGCTGAGACTCCTATAACATTTTGTATAGGTAATAAATTTATTGTTGAGGAAGGGACAAAAGATGAATGCAAGTTTTCAATAGCCTTAGTGTTACAAGTTTCATCAACTACTTTCAATGGACTGCTCTGAATTGGCAAAACCTTTCCATCATCAAGAACAAAAAGTGGGGTAAAATAATAATTCTTTGATTTTTTTCTTTGCTTATGTACTGACACGGGAACATTTGGTGGTAGTTTTAGAGATGGATCTATTTTTAGCTTAGAATATTTGGGACAACTATTTATTCCTCCAGATACACTTATGGGAATTTCTCCAGATGGAAAGCTTGAACTGACAACTTTCTTTACTGGTGAACTATGTTGGAAAGGTAATGTGACAATTTCTTTTGAAACTGGCTGCGGTTTAATAGTTCTCAGAGTTTCTGTACCAGTCTGTATGCAGTCAGCAGTTTGTTGAGGAACCTGAAGTATGTTAGAATTTGGGACTTTAATTGGAAGAGAGAAGGGTTTTTTAATTCTTTTAGTACCTAAAGATAGTGGTGTAGGAAATGTGTTTTTTCTTTTATTAGATAAAGGATTTTCGGAAGTAATGAGTAAGGGCTCCTTAGAGATTCTTTTCGAAACGAGATGTTCTTTTAGATTACTTTTTGTGACATGTTCTTTTTGAATGTTGTTTTTAAGATCATTGGGTCCTGAATCTTTTAGTGAAACTGCATTGCCATCATGGGTGGTCGAGTTCTTAATTACTGATTCTTGTATGGAAGAATCAGAAATATCTTTCGAACCGTGCGCTAGAGGTGTCATGGTTCTAGAAAACTGTTCGCTATTTGTATCATTATGTTCATCGTCATCATCGTTAATCGTAACGATTTCAATAATTTGTATGTCTTTATTGACTCCAGACATTTCCTTATCTAGTGATGCTGACAATTTTAATCCATCATTAACTAACTTGGAATATTTTGAAGATGGCAGAAGTTTTAGCTGATTGCTGTCTTCTGAATTTACCGTTAAATCTACTAAATTTTTATCTGTTTGTTTGTTATCAGGTTCACTAGCCAAGCTTTTCAATGGTTGTTCTCTTTCTTTTTTAAATATTTTCCCACCTTTTTGGTTTTTACTCAATTTTTTACCTGTTACTTCACTTTTAAACGATGAAGTACTACTGATTTGATTAATTTGTTCTTTATTTTCTTTGTATTTATCTTTTTGGGGCGAAACTGAGAGTTTAACACAACTTACTTCGAATTTCTTGCAAGGTTGTGTTTCTTTTCGCTTTATTAGGCTCAAATTTTCAAACTGTTCACCTTTTGGGCATGTTACACCACTGTCAGGAGAGCATGAATCATTGATTTTATTATCAATTCCATTATCATTCAAAACACCTTTACTAGGTGACAATTTTGATTGATTTTCAACAACAGAATTATTCCCTTCACTAGTCAATTTTGAGAGCATGTTCCCCTGTTTACTTTTATCTTCTATCTCTTTTTTCAAAGCAGATGTCTTATAATTTTCAATTGAATCCTTCACTTTTCGCTTTCCTTTCTTTGGGAAAAATATTTTGGCCCTTGATTTTGATTCTCTTGGAATTGTGGCTCTCAAAGTTGAGGAAGAATTTAGTTGTTGGTGATTTGGTTCTTCATTTTTACACATAACCGGTTTAGGTGAATTGTCAATTTTTCCTTTTGTATTTTTTCTTTCAACTATATAAGTTTTATTTGCCTTTGATTTTCTAGGTATGACTTCTCTCAAAGTTTGGAAAGATATTGATTGGGAAAGTTTTTCTTTTCCAATTTCACTCATATTCTGTTTTAGGGACGGAGTGTTTCCTGCCCTATTTTTCAAATTACTGGTATTTTGAGTTGATTGATATAGTTTCCTGTTAGTCAATTTTTCAAGAGTGAGTTTTACCAATTTCTGATGCATTTCTTCTCTTTTAGCTTTCTCCAGAATTTCCTCTTTTGATAGACAGATATTTTTTGAGTTGTCTTCCTTGGTAGATGTCTTTTCTTGATTTAACTCTGGAATTTTTTTACTTGTCAATTTTTCAAGTGTACGATTAACTAATTCTCTTGACTTTGAAGCTTGTTCTGATATCTCAATGGTTAGGCCTAATTGGTTTGTATTGCCTCCATTTAATGGCTCATTACTCTTGACTTCACTTTCATTAGTGATTGATTCTTCAGTAATTTTGGTTTCTTCACAATCTTTCCTTTTTACGATTCGGCAATCTGCACTTGTTGAATTGTAATTATTCATATTTTCTAAATGCACATTGTCTTTAATAGTTTTATTTTGTTTAGATTGTACCTTTAAAGTATTGTCATTAGTTCCTTTGTTTTCACAATGTTGTTGTGATTGAGGACATTTAACGACCATCAACTTTTCTAAAGTTTTCTTAATCAAATCTTTGGGATTTAATGAGTATAATGGCGGTTTATTGCATTCACTACCAGTAACAGGTCTTGAATTTTCTGTTGTTTCTAGTCTTTCACAACTAGTTTTCCTATTGCATGTGTTGAATAAATTTACTGATTCATTAGGTTTAACAATTTTCTCTGATTCAAAGCTTATTTTGGATTTCATTTTGCTTTCATCTCTTTTTGGAGTATCAACGGTTTCACTTGATGAAGAATTTTTGTCAGAATCAATAATTAGTTTATCTTTTTTGGATTTTGGAGGTCTTCCTCTACCTCTTTTTTCAGTCTGGTGAATGATAGCATTTGGTTCAGTGTCGAGGGCTTGCTTGGATGTTTCTGGGTTTTTGAGGTTAGATTTAAAATCAGAGATAATAACCAAGCAAGGTTTTACTAAAGAACTAATATCAGAGTTTTTGATTTTTGCATCAACTGAACACTGTTCAGGGCCTCCTCCTTTTTGGTCACTCCCTTTTTGTTTTTCATTTGGATTTTTTGATAGTGACTCATTTATTTTAACGCCAACATTTTCCGATTCTTCTCCACTAGAGCTCTCAGATTTATATGAATCAAGTCCTTCTTCTAAAGAAAAAGGCTCACTTACACGAATATGAATACTTCCTTCACTAAAAGAATCTTCAAATTCAAATGTAGAATTGACAGATACTGATTCAATTTCTCTATTGTCTAAGTTTTGCGTTTTAATATCTGCTTCTGATTCTTTTATTTTATGTGTACTAATAGTAGTTTCTGTTTCATTGGAATTTGGTGATGGGCAAACTGCTTTAATACTTTCAGTTTTATTCTCACTACAGTATGACGGAAATTCATTTGGGGTTTCAGTTTCTTTTAACACGTTAGATGAACTATTAACTTTAGATTCTTCATTTCCTTCTTCATTTTGAGATGAAAAGATTGCTTCTGTAGCTTTGCCTATCTCTTCTGTTGTATCAATTACTTCTACTTCTTTACTCTCCTTGGTGTCTTCATATGACGTACGAACAGGTTCATGTGAATTGCTCTCCACTGCAGAGGAAATGTTGACTTCCAAACTGAGGCACTCGGTCAGATTTTGAGATGAACAAGTGGTTTCTAATTCTTTGTCTATTTCTTCTGATGTACCCATAGCTGCTACTTCTTTGGTCTCCTTGGTTTCTTCACACAGCATGCTAACATGTTCAGGTGAATCGCTCTCCACTGCAGAAGAACTGTTGACATCCGAACTGAGACACTCGATTGGATTTTGAGATGAGCAAGCTGCTTCTGTTTCTTTGTCTATTTCTTCTGCTGTATCAATTGCTACTACTTCTTTAGTCTCCTTGGTGTCTTCAAATGACATACTAACAGGTGCAGATGAATTGCTTTCCTCTGCAGAGGAACTGTTTACATCCAAACTGAGGCACTCGGACATTATATCTGAAAAAAATTTTTACACATTAAACCAATCTGAACCAAAGAAAATACATAATTAACACATGATGATACCTGAAAATTATTGTACAGTATTCGATTATAAAATAATTATAGTGCCAAAAAAGTGTTAAGTCAAAAAGTCTGTATAAAACAAAAGCACAAAAACATGCTTTTGTGAGTGAAATAAACTTGTTTATTTTGAATGTTTGTAACAAATTTTGTTGACATTTATTCAAATTTTCAAATACAGTAAAGAGTTTTTTGCTCCCACAAAGATAGGACTGATTAGATCCCTAGCTTAAAACTAAAAATACTAAAAGACATTTAAAATATCTATATTCATTAAAAAAGTATTATCGATTGGAAACCTAAATCACGTTACAATAATTTTAATGGACAAAATAATTGTTTAACTGACTACAATCATTGACTATAGAACGCAACTCTTCGTAGACTACTCAAGCCCAAGTATTTTCTTGAACAGCATGACAGTTGCTATTCCTCGACAAAAGCTTTACTGAGTAGATTTGTGCTTGGTTTCAGCTACCGTGCATGAGCGTCGCAGTGGTTGTTGAGAAAACTATAAGATCTTTTGAATGAGGAGATGTGGAGTTGGGGACGACAGGTGACACAGCACATACTTTCACTTTTCTTAAACCAAAGATAATAATTACAGATTTTTAAAACAATGTTTCTATTCATTCCATTCCAGTTGTCTTACCTAGTGGTACTATTACAATTATTTTTACCTTCAATAATCACAATCAAAATAGTTGTTTTTCTTGGGTACTTGATTGCACTTTATTTACATCTGCTTCATTATTCTTAGCATTTGTTCTTGAGTCTTTGATTTATAATTTACTAGTCTACTTGTTGCTCGAAATCGAGCAATTCATTGTGATACAATACAAAAGTAAGATTTAGTTCTAAATCAACAACCTCCAACCAATCTAATATTGTTAATATCAGTAATCACATAAAACTACACCTATTTACAGCTGTAAATTAACAGATGTTTAAAATGTTAAACCCAAACCCAATGTTATTTTAATTGGAAAATTTCTAATTTAATTTGTCTATAGCGCTCTTGTTTTATGTCAGATTTTCATCAATTTTCGGCAGGAACAACTATAGACCAAGCCCTATCCGATGGCACTAGAAACTTGTATATCAGTTGATAATTGTATTAGTTCTCAACACACAAAAAAAAAAAAAATCCTTAGCGTATTAAATAAGTATAGATTCTTAGTTCATTTCCTGTACCCTCACCTTTTTGTAACTTACTCCCTTTTGTATATTAGTGAGACCACAGACCAGTAAACTAATCGGTAAGATGCATATTAGCCTACTTGACCAAGAAGTTAAATTGTTTAACTATACCACAAATAACTGGATTGAAATATGGCAATGAGTATTTGCCATACTATTTAATAATAAAAAGATTATGTTTTTGTTTATTGAAAAAATTGTGAAATGATTGCAAAAATAGCTAAACATATATAGTGTGATGTGCACAAATTAATCCATAAATCATCTATCTATCTTCTTATTTCTATAAGGGTTTTGTCTGTTCCATCCCTTTTTTTCTAGACCTACTAACCCGATTTTTAAGATTGAGGTGTCATTTTAGAGCTTATGATCTAGCGTGAGGGCGAATTGTGCTTAAAAAGGTCATTTCATTTTGCCCTTCGCCCCCGTGCCCTTTATTTTATTTCTTGCAGGCCCTTTAAAATGTTGACCAACTTTTATTATAGAATTGTATAGGAATTGTAACTTAACAGCAGATTACCTTAGATACATTTTTAAGCCAGATTGTGAACAAAAATAGTTCTCTGTCACTGCATAATCAAAACAAATATTGTTAAAACAGTTAAATTGTTGTCTTTTTTACAAAAATGTTCTTTATGATAGTTTAATGTTTATTTAAATTGTACTGTAGGCTAGGTGAGTTTTTACAAACATAAAGAAAATATGCCAAAATGCAAAATTTATGATCGGGGCCCCTAATAAGATTGAATACAGTAAATGCTAACATCTACAATAAGTGAAGTCTCTTTATATAGTAACAAAAATTTTATTTAATCTTATCAGCTGTTAACTATTTATTTTACCACTCTCAAAAATAACTGCAATCTTAATCAATCCTCTATTTTATTTGTTATCATCTGTCAATGAAGGTAGAATTGGAGTTGTCTGCTTTGTTTACTGAATTTATTGTGTAAATCAGAAGTGGTGTGAAATATTAGTGTAGGACCTGGATCACCTGGAGCAGTAAACGTCTTAGGTCTAAATAATTTCATTTTACGAAGTTAATAGACACTTCATAAGGGATTCTATAGTTTTCCTACCATGTAGGGGCCTTAAGAAATCCATTGACACCACAATGACTCTGATCCATTCAGCAGTTTTCTCTCTACACCCTTAATTGCACTCTTTTATTATACAAGAAGACACCAGGTGTCTCACATAAGTTGTCCCAAAACGATTACAGATCAGCAGACTGTCATACAATCTTGAAAAACAAACTATTTCCCACTAATTGACCCCAACGAATAATTTAAAATAGTTTTAATGTTGTACAAATACAGGGTGTCCTAAAAACAGGGGGTCACCAGTTCAAATATTGGAATTTGGAAGTGTAAACATATATCATTTTACATTGTTTGAAAGGTCTATTCAATACAAACATTTTGGTGAAAACAGAATTTAGTTATCTTTATTTGTTTCAAAATTGCGTTCATTTTTGTAGTCAAAATAAAAATTTACGGAATACTTTGTAACTCTTTTATTTTTTGTCATAAATGACTCCTGATTCAAAATACTTATTTAAAACAAGCTAAGCTTTACAATGATTAACAATTACAAGACTAAAATTATTTAAAAAAACAAAAGTATCCAAAATTTAAAATTTTTGAAAATGTTTACATCAACAAAACTCAAAAATCCTAAATGCAAACACATGTTATTTTTTACATCATCTTAAAGCTCTCGTTGAACTGAGCAACTTTGTAATTTACAGTAATGCCGTACCTCCTTTGGTTTTGTAGTAATAACATAAAAATATCTCTTTCCCATATAACTTCCATGTTAATTTAATGGTACGGCAACAATGGAAGGATTCATAAGTGTACTATCATGTTCTGATTAATTAACATGCCAATCATATGGAAAAATGCATTTTTACGTTATTACTACAAAACAAAAAGAGATACGGCATTAGTGGAAATTACAAGGTTGCTCAGTTCAACGAGAGATTTAAGACAATGTACAAAATAACTGGTGTTTTTACTAATAATTTTTGAGTTTTGTTTATGTAAATATTTTCAAAAATATTAAATTTTGGAAGTTTTATAGTATTTTATAAATAAACTAGTATACGTGTTGCTCGAAATCGAGCAGTTTATTTTAATACAGTACAAATGTTACTTTAGCTCTAAATCAATAACATCCGACAAATCCAATATTGTGAATATCTGTAATTACCAAAAACTACACGTATTTACAGCTGATTATTAACAGATGTTTAAAATGCTTTATTCAATCCCAATGTTATTTAAATGGGAAATTTTGAGATTTCAATGGTGGATAGCGTGTTTATTTTCAGTCCGATTCTCATCAGTTTTTGGCGGAAACAACTACAGACCAAGCCCTATCCAACGACACCAAAAACTTAAAAATCGGTTGAAAATTGTAGGTGGAGTTCTCAAGACAAAAAAACCCTTAGCGTATTGAATAAGTATAGATGTGGTTTTATGACCTACCAGTTAAAGCTTAGCTTATTTAAAATTAGTATTTTGAATCAGGAGTCATTTAAGACAAAAAAAAAGAAAAAAAAATATAGGGTATTCCATAAATTTTGATTTTGACTACAAAAATGGACGCACTTTTGAAACGAATAAAGATAACTAAATTCTGTTTTCACCAAAATGTTTGTATTGAATATAGACCTTTAAAACAATGTATAATATATGTTTATATTTGAAAATTAAAAGATTCAAACCTGTGACCCTCCGTTTTTAGGATACCATGTGTTTGTACAATCTTAAAACTATTTTTAAATTAATCCTTGAGGTCAATTTTGTGGGAAATAGTTTCATTTCAAGATTTTAGGACAAACTGTTGATCTGTAAACGATTTGAGACACCTTACGTGAGACACCCAGTATAGAGTATAAATGTAGCCTATAGATAGAAGAGTGGGTGAGATACAGAAAAATTTCATAGGATTGAACTTCTAGAGCGTCTAAATTCCTGACCAACGATTCTCCCTCAGATTTGAGGAAGGACCTCTCGTTCAAAAGTTTTAGTGAAAATAGAAGAACCTTACATATTTAGGTTACCAATTTCCGCCATTTTGAATTTTTTTAAGCGGTGTTTAATTTTGGACTCTTCTTTTTATATACACTCTATAAGCTAAGTGTTTGCCAAAGTTCCTGGCTCAACCCGGGGCTGCAAATAATTGATATACATCAGTCAGTGAGTTACAGATTGGGCTGTACATGTGATGGATCAGTCCTTATTTTTAATCCTGCATTAATAGTTGGCTATTTTGCGAATTCATGTATTAGTAATGTTTTTAGCAGCGATGAATACAATGCGATAATTACTGTGACGACTCTGGCAGGATGGTAGGCCTACACAATATTACAGGAAACAGTTTCCCAGTCTGGTATAAAACAAACACATTGTATCAGATTTCTACTTTTACGGTGTATGTAAACAATGGTTTAAGGCATTTAATTTATTAAGTTAAAGCCTGGATGAAAATTCTAATGGGAAGAAAACATTTTAAAATTTCGACCTACTCATACTTACAGTCCTGGTTTTATCATGTGGGTGATGGTATCTTGAAAGGACAAAACTATCCAGTTACTATTGACGTGTGCATTTGGTGTACATTTGGTTCTTTTCCATTTGTTCTAAAAATTAAAAATGTTGGTTAATTTATTTTGTATTTTAAATTTTTTATACCGTACTCTTCTATGTGGTGTAATTTTAACAAACTAAAATAAACTTTACACACATTTTAACACAACTTTAAACTAATTTAAAACAAAAATTTAGTTATACCAATACTAACATTTTTATCATTAATTAACATACTACGATAAATCTACACATTGTTTCTTGAAATTGTACCCGTGCCAGTATATTAGACAGGAAATACTTTTGAAACTCCAGCACCCATACACAACGTACTTATTTGTTATGTACATAAACCAGCTACTTTTAGCGAATGTCCCTATAGGGACTGATATTACAGTAGTAGTCACGGTAAGACCTAAACCTGGGACCATGATAACTTTTTGTTTTGAGGTCCCTAGAAGCAAAGCCATACGAATCACTACCCGCATGGACGGTGCTTCCAGCTAGAGATCAGAGCAATGTCTAAACTTACTACAGTACGTCATATACGTGCACCAAAATGTCATCATGGCCATTTAGCAGTTAGGCCTAGCTTATGTGTGTCCGTGTACGTGTTCACAATAACTTCAAGATTCAAGATTCAATATTTTATTGTCTTTAAGCATTGTACATGCAATTGACAAAGTCAAATTTCATTACTCTTAAAACTAGGTTTACAAGTTGTTGTACATTGGTTCTATACTGGTATTACTTAAATTTAACAGAAAAACAACAGGAAACAAACTATGAAAACATGTGTAATAATAAATACAGGCCAAATAATACTCTATAACAGGGCTAAAATCAAATATAACAATAAATATAGACTTTTGAAAGAAGACTCCAATTTTTGTGAAATTTGGTATGGAGATGGAGGGCAGCGTTCTTCAGGTTAAGTTCGAAAACCAGGGTGATCAAACCAAGACAACAGGATTTTATGGAGTTTTAAAATGGTAAAAAAATTAATTTATGGTATTTTTTGACTAATTTTAGCGAATTTTCCTATAAGGAATACACTATTACAGTAGTAGCCATGGTAAGACTTAAGCCCGGGACAACTTTACTTTTTCATTTTGAGGTCCTCAGTAGCCAAAAACACTATTCAATCATTTTCATATATATGTATATATATACCGGATGTCCCAGACCACCCGTACACCCCTTTTAAAATCTACACAGTTTATTTTCCACAAAAACAAATTATGCCATTATAGGTAAACCGGTTGCGCTCTACCCATTGATGATATTTTCAATGCCAAACCAGAAGTCATTAATTTTAAATACGAAACCCACTTTGTATGGTATTTTTGGATTATAGACACAATTCTAAGACTACTTTACAATTCAATGTGTTCCCGGGAACTTAATCCTAACGGTTTGGGAGATAATGGCGGTGGAAGTTAATATAAGAATAACATAAAGGAACTTAATAACATATAGGAATAAGTTAGACACGACATAGACGACGTATCAGTCTCCCACAAAAGTTGTGATAACAACATATTTGTTGTTGCTGTTAAGGTGTCTGCGACTACTATTGTTAATGTCTACAAACCACCGAACACCCAGTGGTCAGACACAGTTCTCCCAATTTTTGAACATCCTGTGGTATATGTAGGTGACTTCAACAGTCATCACACCCAGTGGGGATACTCGTCCGATGATGACAACGGCACTCGTCTTTCAAGGTGGGCTGAAAATAACAACCTTTTCTTGGTATATAATGCCAAGGACCCACACACCTTCCATTCAGCCCGATGGCGGCGTGGGTACTCTCCAGACTTGTGCTTTTGCTCCCGTGAACCATCAGCAACACCCGTGCCTACTTCCAGGATGCATTCCTAGGTGTCCTAGGTGCATTCCACCACTCTCAGCACAGGCCTGTAATAATATCAGTGGGAATGCAAATTCCACTAGTGAGATCTTTTCCTCGGCCTAGATCGAACTTTAATAAAGCTGAGTGGGAGGCCTTCTCGTCAAGGCTTGATAGCGGCATCAGGTTCATCCCCCCTAAAATAAAAAACTATGATCGGTTCACACGTCTTGTCCTGTCTTCCGCTAAGGCGACAATCCCAAGAGGTTTTAGAAAAGAATACATACCAGGATGGAGCAGAGAGTGTGAAGATCTTTACAGTGAGTTTACAGACACTGCTGACAGAGATGTGGCTGACCAACTACTTAACTCTCTCGACAACTCCAGGAGAGAGAAGTGGGTGAAAACTGTCGAGAACCTGAACTTCACCAAAAGTAGTCTGAAAGCTTGGTCTCTACTCAGGAAACTCTCCACTGGTAAATCAAGTGATAAACATGATGCCTCACAGCCTAGCCCTCGTGAAATTGCAAAACGCCTCTCCGTACTTTCAAAACCTGTGCGTTCGTCTGCAGACAGAAAAATTAATTTCAGGCTTAACGAAATAAAGGAGAGTCGGCAAGCACCCTTGGAAGTCTCTAGACCCTTCACTTACGACGAGCTGGAAGTGGCGATTGATGCGATGCCAATTGGCAAAGCAGCAGGCTTGGATGACATTTTCCCGGAGTTTATAAAACACTCGGGTAACAAGGCTAGACAGTGGCTTCTTGAAGTTTTTAACACCACTCTGAAAACTGGTGACATGCCTGGGATATTTAGAAAATCCAAAGTCATAGCTATCCTGAAGACCGGAAAAGATCCAAAACTGCCTGATAGTTATCGGCCAATAGCTCTTTTAAGTGTTTGTTATAAGCTGCTAGAGAGGTTGATTTATAACAGAATCCTCCCTATTCTCAATCCTCCCTATCTCCCAATTCATCCCTGTTGAACAAGCTGGATTTAGGCCTGGTCGCAACTGCTGTGACCAGGTTCTGGCTCTGACTTCTTTCATTGAGGATGGGTTTGAGCGAAGACTGAAAACCTCTGTGGCTTTTTTAGATCTGACTGCAGCATATGACACTATCTGGAGAAAAGGCCTCCTAGTTAAATTTTACGACCTTATTCCTTGCCCTTTCTTGTTGCGTCTCCTCAACTCAATGCTCTCCAATAGGATGATAAAAGTATATCTGGGACGCAGAGAAAGTACGTTTAGGCAACTAAAGTTTGGCCTGCCACAAGGGTCAGTGCTCGCCCCACTGCTCTTTAATGTGTATACTGCCGACATTCCTGTAACTCGGTCCTTGAAGTTTATATATGCAGACGATATTGCATTGGCATATCAACACCAGCATTTTCGACAAGCAGAGGAAACACTAACAAATGACCTCACGACCCTCGGTGAATACTTTGAAGCCTGGAAGCTTAATCCAAACCCAACAAAAACTAAGGTTGCTTGCTTCCACTTGAATAATAGACTGGCCAACCAAAAACTTAAAATCGTATTCAACGGTGTTGAGCTAAAACATAATGACCACCCACAGTATCTGGGAGTCACTTTAGATCGGTCTCTCACGTTTAAAAGCCACTTACAAAAAACGGCAGCTAAGGTGAGAACCAGGACTATCATTGTCCATCACCTTGCTGGCTCCACATGGGGAGCTAACGCACAAGTTCTACGAACCACTGCTTTGTCATTGGTATATTCAACTGCTGAGTACTGTGCTCCCGTGTGGTTAAATAGTGTGCACGTTAGAGAGATCGACGTCCAGCTAAACAGGACCATGAGAGCTATTAGTGGTACCCTCATGGCAACCCCTGTACCCTGGCTCCCCGTGCTGTGTAATATCGCTCCTCCTGAAATAAGACGAAGGGATGCACTCATTAGGGAATACACAAAGATCTTACCTGCTCCACAGCTGCCCATCCATGATTTCCTACCCCAGAATGCGGGTCGATTGAGGTCCTGAAAACCACCGCTACGAACAGTCTCCCAGTTGATGGACACGAACTTCACCATCCATACTAACTGGACTTCCTCCTGGGACGCTTTTCAAGGTCGTAATCACTTCTTGATAGCTGACCCAACCGTAGCGGTAGGTGGTATGAATCTTCCTCGGAAGCATTGGACTATACTCAATCGTTTCCGCACTGGAGTGGGAAGATGTAATTATTGGAAGTTCAAATGGGGAATGACACAAGACCAGTCATGCGACTGCGGAGCAGAGTATCAAACTATGGAACACATAGTCGAAGAGTGCCCACTGAGTGCCTTCCCCGAAGGATTGGCCGGTCTGCATAGCTCAAGTGAAGCTGGGCTGCAATGGCTGAGCGCCCTGGATTTAGCTCTATAAAGAGAGATCTGATTTTTATTTTAGTGTTTAGATTTTTACTTATACTGACTCAGGTGCTCTGCACCGCAGAATTTATTTATTATTCTTAAACCATGGTGGCTGGCTAAATGAGCCATACGATATATATATAAAGGAACTTCTCATATCCATTACAACTGAAACTTTGATCTTCAACATTATCATCTTATTTAACATTTTATCTACTGTCTAAGCATAAAAATATCTATGAACATAATTTTAAATAATATTTCATTATAAAACACCGATTATCACATAATTCATTTTAGTTTGTCACATATTTTAAATAATCTCCGCCATATTGAAAAATGTTTGGAAAATTAAAATCTTTGACAAAACTAATAATTTACTAGCATAAAAAGCTTTAAATTACCTTTGCTCTGTCAGTGATCCTGATTCGGTTCCTTGCGACCTAGGTTTTGAACCTCAAAGGTTCATTATCAATCCAAGAACATAAATTTTGGTTGATCCACTTAATCAACCAAAATCAGGATCACTGACAGATCACAGGTAATTTAAAGCTTTTTATGCTAATATATAGTGATCCAGAGGCTAATTCATCATAACTAGGGATCGCCCACTGGTCGAAATTCGACCAAAAGTTCAGTTGATCTTGAGCCAATTAATGTTAATGAAACATCTGTTCTTCCTTATTTGCTAGCATTTGGTATTACAACAGCTGTCTTATGAGTCAACCAATAATGATTCTCCCATAACATTACCATTGAAACTTTGAAAGCCTTTAGGGTGTAGCCCCGTGGGCAGATTAGAATTAAAATTTGATTCTGCTCATCTCCAACACAATACCTTTCTAACGGTATGCGCAGATTTCTCCTATGATGCACACAAGCTGAGAAAAAAGGAGGAAAAGAAACATGCTTGCCTATTAATATATAGATGATTTATGATGCGAAAGTGTTTAAAAAAAGAAGCTAAGGCATTTTTACGCTAGGCCTTTTTAGTTTAATGGGAAATTTACAGAGATGATGGATGTGAAATTTAGCCCCATGTTATTCTTATGGGGAAAAAAATAAAACTTCCACCATCATTATCTCCCATGCCATTAGGATTAGGGGTACACATTAAACTATAAAGTTGCCTTGGAATTATGTATGTGTAGAATCCAAAAATCTCATAAAAAGTGTGGGTTCGTATTTAAAATTAAAGACTTTCGGTCTGCATAGGTTACCAGTACTTCTAAAGTACACCCTGTACATTGGAATTATCATCAATGGATAGACCGCAACCAGTTTACCTATAATGGCACAAATTGTTTTTGTGAAAAATAAATTGTGTGGATTTGAAAAGGGGTGTATGGGTTGTCTGGTACACCTGGTATATCTATCAATCTCTCTCTCTACATATGTGTCCATGATACTGATAACTTTTGAAGGGGACCTCTGATTATGATGAAATTTGGTATGAAGGTGTAAGACCACGTCTATTTTCATGAGTTTACGAACCAGCATTGTAGGGTCATGGGAATGGGGTTTTATGGGGTTTCAAAGGGGTCAAAATTGGTTTTTGCAGTTTTGGCAATTTCCAAAATTTTAAAATTTTAACTAAAACCATTTCAAAGAATTTAAAAAACAAACAATTTAGTATATTGAATTTTTAACTTAGCTTAACAGATTCTGGAGAAAAGCTAAAAATAGGTTTCTCATGTTAACCTTATGGGAAATCAATAAAACCCTGTATCTTGCTTATTTATTGGCATAACTTGGTAAAATTTGGTATGTACATTCACTAGGTAGAGTTTACTGATATTTGCTTACAACACCCATGTGGTAGCAAACCTATATAGGCCTACTCACCACCATGGTGTTTATGGGGAATGTTAATACGTGCCGAATATTGATACAATTTGATTTTTACCTTATCCAACCATTACTTTTCCAAACAACAAACATTTTTAACAACATCCCAAGGTAATAGACCTACATACTCATTCCTATGGTGTCCATGGGGAAAGTACAAAATCTCAAATTCCTTTGGAAATTCGCTGAGTACGCAGGTCTTGTAATTACTATTTAACGACGAAAGCGGTCGCTTTGGCGTTGCCAGAATCAAACCCATTATAAACATTGAGCGGTGGAATATTAACTCAAAACAATTAATAAAAATGCGGCGAAACTTCGTTATACGACTACAACGTTATTATCAATGTAGAGATTTCGATATTGCGACTGTTCAATAGTTGTAATCCTTTGAGTTAAGATAATCGTAATACAACCATATGGTAATTTATTTATATACTATACTCATAATAATAATCTAACCTAACAATCTAACCGTGAACCTCCATCACTTTTACTGACAGCTATGTTTAACAACAAAATCAATGGTGTTCGGAAACATTTAAAACGCATATTCCCTCACTACAATGGCTAAAAATACCTTTCTGATTGGCTGTATTTGTGTGACGCCATTTTAGGTCTAACAAAGTCTGAGCTTCTTCTCACAATTAAGATACACACATAATAAACTTGGGTACCGTAGTTTATTTTGTGTTGTTCTTTGATAGTGTTACAGGTTACATTAGCTAAAAGTTGTAGTAGTTTTTGTTATTTTCAGTTACTTGTTTGCAATATAGGCCTATTTGTCAAAAGGTAGCCTAGGCTATGTTTAATTACATTAGAACAAAACTAAATCAGGTGATAAAATCGTAATCGTATCGTGTAATTGTAACTTATCATTGATAGAATCACAATATCGACATTTCCACATCGATAAAAACTGTGGAGTCGGATAACGAAGTTTGCCTATGAACAATATTAATATATTGTGGGCGAAACTTCGTTATCCGTCTCCACCGTTATTATCGATGTGGAAATTTCGATATTGCGATAATATTGCTACCTATTATATCGATGATACAATTACACGATACGATTACGATTTTATCTCCTGATTTAGTTTCTCGGTCTAATATAATGAGATAAACCCTTTGACAATAAAACAAAAATACTGTATATATTCAAACAAGTAACTGAAAATAACAACAACAGAAAAAGTAAAAATTGTAGCTACCGTAATGTAACCTGTAACAAAGAACAACACAAAATAAACTACAGTAACCAAGTTTGTTGTTACTGTTTGTTGTTACAACTTTCTGAATAAATTCAGCGCACCAGGGATTTAACTTAATTTTTATGTTTGGGGAGAGGGGAAAGGAGATTAAATGTTTTTGTTAGTACATACGTAGCTCGTCAAACTAAATTCAAAGGGCTATTTACTGTTAAAGTTTTGTATTAAGTTAACTACGTTTTTTCCTCAATAGACACACATACCAAAGAGGTTTCAATTTATTATTTTGTTTTCATTATTTTTTTTGTTTATTTAAAATAACTGTTAGCATTTATGTAACATATACCTTTGTTTTATCTTGAAAACTGCTTTAAAAATAATTAGTTTGTTATTCAGGTGTTTAATAATGTTTTAATTTAATTCGAATGTAATTATTACACAACTCAATCTAATTAATTTTATATTGAACTCACTCAGTTTTATCTGTTTATTTAAGGAGTAAATTTGACTTTTTTCTTTGACTCTTTTGCAATCAGTTAAATGTAGGCCCACATGTAAAACAGAAAAATTAAATGAGTGTTATAGCTAAAGTCATGTAGTTTAAGGATATACCTATGGATAAATTTGTGACATAAAAACGGTGATTAAGAATTAAAATCCAATATTCATGTTATCAGTTTAAACAAGATAAGATATCGTGCTTGAGTTGGCATTCTTTTATCTGCTATATAACGGAACATTCAATGACTTCATTTTATCTTACTTTTACCTTACTTTTTTTATTACTCATTTTTTATATAAATTAATTAACTATGTATTTTTTTGGGGGGGGGGGGGGGCTCAGGAAAGACGATTTGTAAGGGACCGGCACTCCACCACTATACAACTGCAACGGACTTTGACGGTGACAGATTATTACTGGACAGCTACAGACGAATTCAATGTGACGAATTTGACAACCATGACTGTTTACATAGCTTCCTTGACGACGAACAGAACTCACGGTTACTGAAATTTATTCACTTTAACATACGTAGCTATTACAAAAATATAGACAGTTTGTTGGTGACTTTAGAGAGCGTAAATATAAAATTTGACTGTATCGTATTGACTGAAGCATGGGTTGACGAGGATAAAGCATTAATCACACTTGACGAGTACGACATTTTTGTAACTGATAATAACTGGAACAGAAATGACGGGATTATAGTTTACTCCAAATCTGAACTTTTGTGCTACTTCACAACAGATTAACAACGGCGAAGCTACTGGACTGCAACTGGACTTTCACGTTGACAATAGCCATTATTCTATTCTTGCACTATATAGAAGTCCTTCAATGAATTTAGAGTTATTTTTATCCAACCTAGAAATTTTTTACAGTAATATTTTGAGAAGAAATACTCATGTTTTTATAGGAGATATCAACATTGACACGTTAACCAGTAACAATAAGAAAGAAAAATACGAGTACTTAGATATTATGTATGGTGCTGGTTTTGTGGAATGTATACATAAGCCCACGAGGGTCTCCGACCATTCGTTGTCTTGCATCAACCATATTTTTATTTATCATAATGACGTAAATCAGATACAATCTGCTGTTTTCCAAACAGATATCACAGACCACTTCGCCGTTGTTGCTACAATCAGACGACCGTTCACTGACGTTCCACCTGACTTTTACGATAACCAGACTGAAACGTACTTGGACATGAGGACTATGGGAAGACTACTCGAGGATGAAAAATGGGAGGATGTTCTGGCTCTGTATGACGTTAACGATAGTTGTAGTATTTTTTTTAACACAATTGAAAAACTAAAAACATTAGCTACAAAATGCAAATTAACTAACACACGACATGAAAAACTCAAGCCTTGGATTTCAACAGAAATCATTAAAGGAATTCGAATTAGAGATAAATTAAGTAAGCGTCTAAAAAAACACCCTCTTGATGAGAATCTGAAAGTCATTTTTCAACATTTAAGAAACAGATTGTCTAACGATATAAAAAGGGCTAAAATTAATTACTACAAACAAAAAATTATTGAGTCACATGCCAATCCTAAAAAGTTTTGGAAAGTTATCAATGAAGTAAGCGGGGTAAAAAATTAAAAAAAAATATTTTTCTTTAAAATTATTTGATGACAGAGGTGATGGTGGGAAGTCGGTGGCTGATTCTTTCAACTCCTACTTTTCACATGTTGGGGTAAACTTAGCTAACCAGCTGCCGTTGTCCAATGGCCCGCCATTGCTTGACGATTCGGCGTACAGGGTAGATCACGAGTTCCGGCTGGAGCCGGTTTCCGATGACCAGGTGCGGAGATGCATCCGAGAGATGCGTGGTGGATCTGCTCCCGGATGTGATGGTTTCACAGCAAAATTACTAAAAGACAACGAACAGTTTTTCATTATTCCTTTGAAACACATTATTAATCTCAGTTTTTCCACGGGTACATTTCCAGAAGTTTTCAAAACTGCTAAAGTCATACCGTTGTACAAATCTGGCGTTAAGAATGATAAGAATAACTATAGGCCTATCTCATTATTAAGTGTTTTTTCTAAAATTATTGAGAAATGTGTCAAGTTGCAACTTCAATCCTACTTAGAAAATCACTTTATTTTATCGGAGGAACAGTTTGGTTTTCGTAAGAGGCAAATGACGTCGGATGCACTTTTTTCATTAAATAAACTTATAATTGATTCTTTGAATAAAAATGAAAAAGTCCTTTTAGTTTTTATAGATCTTGCCAAAGCATTTGATTCTATCAACAGAAATCAACTCATTTCTAAATTAGATAATATAGGTGTGAGGGGTGTTGCTCTTGTTTGGTTTGTTAGTTATTTTAGTGGTCGAAAGCAAGTAGTTTCAATTAATAAAATAAATAGTGATTCGATTCATATAGATTATGGGGTTGTTCAAGGCAGTACGCTTGGTCCTCTATTGTTCTTAATATATATAAATAATTTGACCAATCTCGCAATCACAGGAAATTTCTTTCTATTTGCTGATGATACGGCGATAGTATTCAAAGGGCCTTCATGGGAAGAGGTATTTCGTAATGCGATTCATGATATGTATTTAGTAAAAAGATGGTTTGATCAAAATATATTATCTATGAATATTTCCAAAACTAAGTGTATGCCAATCGCGCTGCGTCCGGTGAGTGAGCCACCCGCTGAACTCTCACTTGTACTTCATACTTGTGGGGATTGTACGAGTGGGGGGTGTGGGTGCCAGGTTGTCGATAGAGTTGACCAGTATAAGTATTTTGGAGTAGTTATGGACTCTAGGTTAAGGTGGGATAAACACGTTGCTCAGTTAAAAACCAAACTTAGAAAATTGATTTATGTATTCTTTCAACTTAATCAAATTTTGACTTTGAATGAAATAAAAGTAGTTTATTATTCTTACGTTCAGTCAGTTTTACAGTATGGTATTATAGTATGGGGTGGGGCAAATAAAAGTGTTCTTGATTCCCTTTATGTAGTTAAAAAATTGTTAATAAAAGTGTGACTAAAAAAGCCAAAGCAGTATCCGACAGAAGCTCTTTTTAGAGAGGCCGAGTTATTTTCAGTGAGACAATTATTTATTAAAGCTTTGCTGGTCTTCTCCTACACCTGGTAGTTGCTCTTTTGACTCATCCCTACAGAACTAGAAATGCAGTTCATGTTGGTCTGCAGGTTCCAAGAGTTTTTAAATCTATCAACCTTACAAAATCTTTTTACATTGCGAACTTTTTATATAGAAACATTCCGCAAGAGCTAAGGGACCTGCAGGTTTCACAAGCTGCGTACAAAAGAATCATTTCCGCTTGGTTGTTGGGGATCGGTCCAGCTGGGGCAGATGCTCTCATATCCTCTGAATACATTTACAGATGACTTATTCAAACAATACTTACTTAATTATCACTGTGATTCACTGCTACAGGTTACTGCCTAACTAAAGGATCCCTTCATCGTCGTCTTTCTTTCTTCTTTTATTTTATTTATATATTTTTTTTCTTCTGTTTAATTCATAATTACTTTACCTTTTTCATGTCACATTTTGCTAAAATATATATTTAAGGCTGATCCAGTATTCTACAGGTATTTTTATTCTCTTTTTATAAAATGTTTATTTCATACGATAAGAACCGTTCCACGAACAGGTCTCTGACCCATGTGGAACTATTTTAATTATTATGTTTGTATATATGTTATTATTTCAATAAAGAGATTTTGGATTTTTTAATTTTTTGTTGTGTAGCTGTATATAAATTCAAATTGTGAGAAGAATCAGACTTCGTTAGATCTAAAATGGCGTCACACAAATGCTGCCAAATACAAATCAAAAAGTTTTTTTTTGATATTGTATTGAGGGAATATGCATTTTAAATGTTTCCAAACACCTTTGATTTTGTTGTTATAAACATCGCTGTCAATTAAAGTGCCGGAGGTTTACGGTTACACTGTTAGGTTAGATTATTATTATGATACATATCTTTTCTCAGTATCGTTGTTGTTTCGATTGTTTTCATCGATCAATTTCAATCACAATATCGAAATTTCCACATCGATAATAACGGTGGAGACGGATAACGAAGTTTCGCCATATTGTGTAGGCCTAACACAATAAATCAGGACAAAATGCGTCTCGACGAATGATCTGTCGGGCGCGGGACAAAAGGATGTCGGGACAGTCCCGACCTCCGATCCTTTTGTGGGTGGCAACCCTCAAAATTTGTCCGGGTCGGATCCAGGGTGGAACCCTGGTCCAGGTCCTCAGGTCACTTAATCTATTATTACCCTTTTCTATCCATATATACCTTACTGTAAATCCTTATCTACATTAATTTTCTAGACATGTTGGAAGAAGCTGGTACAAACTGAATACCTACCACAGCTGGTGTAACACCAACACCAACATAGGCCTAGGCCTATGGGATGCAAAGGTTTGAAGAGACATCCTCATTATCCTATAAGTTATCTAGTTCTAAACTATTGAAATACTTGCTTTCTCTAGTTGCTAGTAATTAATTAATAAGGAAAATTATTTATCAAATAAACACTCAATCAATGTAACATAACATAACCTGCATACTGTACTGTACACTGTACACACACATACACAAATTAAATACAAACCACAATTTTTTTCTGACCGATACTCACAGTGATACCACTACCACAGTGGGGCTGCCATTTTCAGCTGTCGTGTTTTCTGCCGCTGTCACAACTTTTGTAATATTTTCAGGTTTAATTGAAATTAAGAGAGAAACGATTGTGTTTTACCAAATGTAAACTAAAGTTTTTCTAGTTTCTGAGGGTTAAATGCTATGAAACAAGTTTATAATAAACCCCCAAAATGACAAATGATATATTTTTTATCGTAAATTTAGGTTGGTGAAAATGGTTGTCCATAAACTGCGTCTTCTGCTTGTTTTGTTATTATTACTTCTGTCACTTTCCCTTTAGAGCAAACCTAACCTTTTGAGAAAAAACTAAAGACTTTACGTATATATAATCTGTAAAGGAGATCCCGGGGATTCATATTTGAATAAGTTATCATCTTACATGTTGATATCAGTGTATGTGTTGAAAAATATTTTTATAAACATCGAGATGATTGAAAAGTTTGATTCTCGGATGTAGTCAGTCTATCAATATTATGGCTTTTTACTTGTTATTGAAAATCTTTTCACTATACATAACATTTCTTATGTCATCAATATGTTGCTATAAATCAGAAAATGTGATAGTGAATAGCACAAACGATGGTAAGTTGTTTATTTTATCTTTTAATCAATGTTATCATAGGCTAGAAAGAGTATAAGTTATTTGTTTGTAGGTGTTCAAGGAATAGGCTATGTGTTCCACAATGTGTGTCCAGCCTATCCCTTACTGTTCGGGTCGTCTCCACAATGTTATTGTATGCCCAGAAACCAATTGATGTGTATTTTAAGACCTCTGATCTCATAGGCTTACCTTTTATAAAATCAAAAAGCTTTTGTCCAATCACCGTACAGCATCCTCATCACCTGGTAACTTGCAACCAAATGAAGCCCTCCTCCCCTTGTCCTGGTGTGTCTCATAGGCTAATTCACATCTATTCAATATATCCGCCTATCCATCTATGGAATATATCCATTCAATATCTGAAAGAAATACTGTTTGAGACAAGTGAGTGCACGAACACACAGAGCGACACGACACGACGTGATTGAATCAAATCCATGTAATTAGATTGAGCCGAACACACAGAGTGCGACGCAATGAATTACATCGTGTCGTGTTGCATCGCTTTCTATGTATTTGTGCATTTAAAGACTGCAGCAATATGGTTAGTCAGTTTGTTTTGGTTATTTAAGTTTAAGTTTGAGTTTAGGCCTGAATTTGTTAGGCCCCTAACTAAAGTAGGCTAGTAGGCCTATAAAAAATTAAATATAAAAGTATAACCTTAAAATTTTCAAAGTTCACATTTGTTTTTTTATTGATTACCAGTGATTTATAGGAAAGGAAAAATTATATTAGTTTTAATTATGTTATATTTTTTAAATTCATTTCATATTCAACTGTTAAACAGCAAATTGTTTCTCAGAAACAGTAAAATAATAGCCTATTTGTGGTTTTAAAACCAAAAGGGGCGGCTGAAACAATGAATGCATAATTAGCTTTCAAATTTATAGCTTACAAAACCTGAATAATAACCCCTAAATATTTTTGCAGGTTTCAATTTTGACTGTTTTGATTTTAACGACTTGGAAAATGGCAATATAACCTTGATCGAGAACAAGAAACACTATGAACTTCACTTATCTTGTCTCCCCGGCTTCATCTTGGTTGGCGACCCGGTGGTTATTTGTGATGAATCCCACAGGAATACTGAATCTAAACCACATTGTATACATGGTACAAATATATTGTACTGTATTTAAGTTTATTTAAATTTTTAAAATAAGTTCTTTCATAAAGACCATATTTACCAGATAGTTTGTATTAGGCCTACATTTGCAGCTGCCGTGCTGTTAAAACAGATATAAGTTATGGCCCTGATTCTAGATTGTGGTAAGCTAGGCCTGTATTTTACACTGTAAGTTTATGCTTTTGACATACCGGTACTGTGTAAAATATTGTGTATAATACAGTGTATAGTATGTATATAGTGTAAACACACAATAAAAATATGCAGGCGTTCCATGTTAAAATGTTAAAAAATGCCACAGCCATAGAAATACGCGAATTAAAAAGAAAAATAATAAAATAAATAAACTAGGAAAACTGGTGGCTTGAAGGGGCCCCTAAAGAAATCCAAATGTTGATCTTTTCTGCAAACCAAAGTTCCAGTCCATTCTCTCTTTTAACAAACATTTTGTCTCAAACTATATCATAAATTTTCAATGTTTTTATTTTCTTACAAAATTTTATATAATGTTAATACTGAAAAACCTTTTTGGCGGTATAAAATCCAAAGATTCAAGATTCAAGATTTTTTTCAGCCGTTCAGTGGTTACAATAGGCTAAGTCACTAAAACTAACTTAAAACTAACAAACAATAAAAGCACATCCTCTTGACTCACAAACCAGGCAAGTCCATGCAAAATGCAGCATTCAAGTCCAGAAAAGTCTATAAAACAGCACACCATGCACAAACAAAAGGAAAAAAAAAATAAATAAACACTCCAAAAAAGCATGCCACTTTCATTCCTCAAAACCAGCATAAGCACTAGCCTAGTTAGTCAAGCATAGTCCGGTCAGCATCCCAAAATTCTCTTGTAACGAAGCTTAATTCTTAAAAACGAAGCTACAATTTGCCTGAAAGAAAGCAGTCTGTTTTTTTTTTTTTTTTTTTTTTTTTTTTTTTTAAGAAAGCCATTGCATTATTATTTGCCGTATTTTAAATGAAAATAGTGGTAAACTTCTATGGTCTCTTCATGTAGGTACATAATGAGTTTGTAGCTCAAGTAAATAGAATAGTTCAATACAACATGACAAAATGGTTACAAGCCCATTAATTCTGTACACTCCTGTATCGTGGAATTTTGTGTTTTGTACACTTACAACTTATTATACTTTTGCTTATTTTTGGTCATCTAAAAAGTTGTTGTCCATGTAGTCTGTGTGTTCAATGAAGAACATTGACTACCTATATTGTTTGTTTTCGTCCACTGTCATTTACATGATTTTTTTTTTTTTTTTTTTACATCAAGACAAAATAATATATACATTGACGCAGCTATTCCAGAATATTCTGGTTACAAGCGAAGGAGGAGGTACTCATTCATAATCCACACAGGTACTAATAACTCCATGTTTTTAGAATTTAACAGGCATTTATTGTCACCACCTAAATAAAATTAGAAGTAAAGAATGAATAAAATTAAATATTTTTCCTCACAAAGAGATTTGCCAAAGTAAAAGGCGTTCATAATATGATTCAGTACAAAATAAATAAACCCTTAAATATAATTTTAATATAATGATTCAACTCTAATCAATACCGTAACCATGGTCAATTTTTATAGTAGCAATATACAGCATAATAACTAAACTACATTTACTATGAGTTTCAAATAAAGTGACTCTCCCTCTCTCTAAAATGTAAAGACGCTAACCATTACAGCAACCATACCACGACTAAGCCTTTTAAATGCCGTGTTAATTGTGAAATAATTTGTGTACCAGTTGACAAAATCATTCTAGTCCTGTTTACTTAAGAACGTTCCTGTTCTTTATTATTCATGAGATAATAAAGAAGTACCGTAATCTACTGTTAATACTTAAAAATTGTATGATTATTTGTGTTTTATTTTTATTTTATTTATCTATTTTTTACAGTACATTATTGGTTTTTAAAAGTTTTAATTAATTAGCTAATAGCCCGTCAAAAATGACGGTTAATTTTTATGATGATTATTCAAGAATGTGATGTTTATATCTTAAACATAACATTTGAAAACATGCCGAGTTTAATTTACTTAGGCTAATACATGTTCCCCAATTTAAATGTGCATCAACATACAATCCTAGAAACTTTTTGTTTTCTTTGTTTTTTTTTTGTTTTGTTTTTTTTACTAACCAATGCTTGATAATTGATGTCTCTATATGCTTTGTAAGATGATAAGATGTATCTAATGCTTGATGTAGATAACCTATAGTGTATATTGCTGTTGATTTGTTTGTTTTCAACTCAACGCTTTTCGCTTTAGAAGGTTGCGGAGAGCCTGCAATGTTGGCTAATGGAGAAGTGCGAGTGGAGGGCTACAGGGAAGATCAGCTGTACTACGCCGAAGGTGTCACCCTCGAGTATCAGTGCATGTCTGGTTACCACCTGGTGCCTCCGAACAAGCACAGGGTGTGTCAGAACGGCCAGTGGAGTGGACAGGATCCCTCATGCCGTAAGTCGTTTCACACTGGTATTATTAAAATTTAATAAATTGAGATGGTTATCAAGTATTTATTTATTTACATGCTACATAACAGGCAATGCCCTGTAAACAACCAACAGGCAAATTACAGGCAAGTAACAGGCAAGCAATCTGTAAACAACAATAATTAAACTAGATAACTTGTGAAAAATCCAAGTCCAGTTACACAATTTACCACAGTCCAACATGTAGTTTGGCTCAACCAAAAACTGTCTCTTAATACTAACAAGATTCCATAATACAGTAGACTCCCTCTTAACCGGCCACCTCGGGACCAGGCCGCGGCCGGATAATGAATTGGCCGGTTAAACCAATGCATTTAAGAACGCCATCCCACAATTTTATATGACCTAAATATAATTATTACTTGAAAAACAACCTTAAATACATTACTGTATATGATTTATAGCTAATATCCACCACCCATGAAATCCACAACAAACCTACACTAATAATAATTCGTTTATTTATTGCGGTCTACTGGATAATTGGTCCAAACGCATTGACTTCCGGTGGCAGTCACTTCCGTCCAGGACGTTATAGTTTAATTGGTTTGAGAACGTCAATATGAAATAAAGTTGAATTGAATGATACATACATTAGATAAGAAAACTTAGTTTCCGGCGAAACGGGGCCGGTTAAAGCGATGTTGAGATAAAATATGGCCGATTAAAAAGATGTTATTTTGTCTCAGGGTAGGCCGGTTAAAGCGGAGACCGGTTAAAAGGTGGCCGGTTCAGAGGGAGTCTACTGTAATCATAAGCTAATAACAATCCAACAGGAACAAAATCTTTGATAAAATCTTTGAAAAATACAACAGAAAGACTTTGGCTAACATAAAATGAACAAGTAGGATACATTAGGCAAGTCGAAAACTAGGAATTTACATTTAAAGTACGGTATAAAAAAATTCATAGGAAAAAATTTTTCAATGTGTTATAGTTTAATTGTGTTATATATCAAAAATACGATCTCTACGTGCACTAACACACAGAGAGTGACGCAACGCGACGAGACGCGATGCGACACGATGATAAGCGATGCGACACGATGAGACGCGATTGAATAAAATCCATGTAATCCGTGGTGCTGCACCGCCTTGCTGATAGTGTCTTCGGCTCAACCTGATTACATGGATTTGATTCAATCATTCAATCGCTCTCTGTGTGTTCGTGCACTTGGAAAGCAGTACGCTTCTGTAAATATAAACTCTTTTTGTTGTGGATTACACTACATAAGTAGATACCGTACGCATGGGTGAGTCGGTGGCGTAGTGGTTAGCGCGCCGGACTTCGGGACCATGGCAGCGATGTCGTGGGTTCGAATCCGCGTTCTGCCAGTGACTTTTATCAGTACCTTTCACCTTGTACTGTAGCGGCTCACCCCCTTACTTTGTCTAATACGTTCCACGCACAGATCAATAGTCTATGTGGACGGGGCAAAGTAAGGCAAAAAGAGGTCCGCCAACCTCTTTAAAAAAAAAAAAAAAAAAAAAATATATATATATATATATAATCCCTGCTCTTCCTCTTGTTTATAACATTGTTTTAGACCTTAAAGCTTTTAGGCCCATCTTTCTCAAAATAATTGTTAGGTACGATTTTGTTGATTTTTGGGCAACACTCACCTGATTTTTTATCCCAGTAGTGGATAAAAAAACGCCGCGGCACGGCGTTCCGAGCGACTAGCGGCCAAAAACATCTCGGCCAAATTATAATTAATTCCGTGATCAAGCGGCGTGTTCAAATTTTCGCCGCGAAACGTCGGATTCGGTAGTGCGTGACATATCCATGAACTTTTTAGATACTGAGTGTTTGTGCATGTGTTTTGACGATTGGATATACACCACTACTGGGATAAAAAATCAGGTGAGTGTTGCCCAAAAATCAACAAAATCGTATAAGATTCCCTCACCAAAAAATCATGTCATTCAGAAATAATAATTATTAGGGCAAAAAAATTATGTAATGGTTTGTTGTGAACTCATAAGGTCAGGTACTAGGAAAGTAAACATGACATGGTTAGTTTCTAGCAATCTCTTGCTGAAACCGTTTTGAAAATATTGGTTCTTTCCTTATGTTACCTGAAAAAGATATCAGGCAGGGGAACCAGCTGAGTTCTGAGATCTATCTATGTGTTGATATAGTGTAACCAAAAATACTACCGGTACAGTGATTTGGATTCTAAATTTGCTGTTTGGGTGTGTATCACATAATTTCACCCGAAGTTGAAATATAAATTGCTTTAGACGAAAGTAGAATTATGACTATGATTAAATGCTGACCCCATTGCTGACTTTAAAAGGTTTTCAATGGAATTTCAGAGCCTGATGGTTGTGCCAAGCCTATTCCGTTGGTGAATGGCCATTTTGTCCCTGCTATTGAGGCCAGCCGATACCCTGTTGGAGCTTATGTTCATTTTACCTGCGAAATAGGTTTCCAACTTCAGGTAATATGATACTTCTTATTTTTAACTTAATATTTATGAGAGATTTAACTTTTGTTTTAAGAAAAATGGAGAAAGTTATACTTTATCAGATAAATACAAGTGCTTTACTACCAAAACTTAAGTGAAGGATATATTTCAAATTAATTAATTTACAGCGAGCTCTTGCTTATCGGTTCACCCCCTTCAAGATTAGCTTATTAGCTTAGTTTACTCTCCTCCAGGATTAGCTACATATAAAAATTGTGCAAACTTGTCACAAAAATTATAAATTACTGTTTTCTGTTATCGGTCAAAAATGCTAAAACCAAGTTGACCTAATAAAAACAGAATCCCAATTTAACTTGCTTTTCAATAACAAACTATTGGATTTATAAGCAAACCTATAAGCTTTGTTCTTCAATTTTATTTTTTCTTTATGAGAAACAGCATTTTTTTGACATTAAAGAGATCTGCCTTTGCTTCTTCGCATTTCAGGGAGCCCCTACCGTTCAGTGCCTGGAGAATGGCAGTTGGTCTCACACACTACCTCAATGTTTGCGGGTTATTCATGGTAAGTAGTTAAGCTACATACAGTGAATTTTTAAATATCAACTTAGGTACTAAATTACTTCCATGTGGGCTGGTTCAACTGACTGTGTAATTAGTTATAATCCAACATTTCTAAATGGATTTTACTGAAGTCATGAATTCAATGGCCAAAGGACTCTCCTAAAACTTGTCAAATGTATTTAATGGTTAACTCAAACCTATAAATTTTTCTGATTAAAGAAACATTTTTTAAACGACAACTCAGAGTAAAATTTCTTAATAGTTTTAAAGGCCTGTAATATTTTTCTCTCTGTTTTCACTGCATACAAATAATCTTCCGCGCTGCTTTTTCTGTGCAGATGAAGGCATTTCCTGCGCCCCGCCGTCACTGGGGCCGCATGTTGTGGTGACGGCCGTCAGGGGACTGCAGAGCGCCAACTCAGCGATATCGGGCACGACTCTGGAGGCGACGTGTGAAGCGGGCTACCGAGATCAGGCGTCCCCTTGCGTCCCCTCACTGCTACGCTGTATCGATGGAAACTGGCAAGGCCGCTTTGCCAATTGTGGTATGTACTCATGATTGATCTACTATCATATACATAATGGTATTGTTTGTTAGTAGTAAAAATACAATTGCAGCTACTGGCTCAAATAACTTTCGAGTGTTTACAAGCTAAATTTAAGAACGTTTAAAATTCCTTTATTTTACAAAATAAAATAAAATTAATAATTAATTGCCATGTTCCGTACTGCAATCTCTCACAATTTTCGTTTTCAGTCATATAGTGGTGTTCAAGTTGGTTCAGTGCTGACTCAAAAAGTCAGTGTAAAGTCAGTCTCGAAACTCAGACATGTATATATCTTACATTTTCTGCATAGCTATTTTGATGCATTGCAGTATTCTAAGTGTATAATGCAATTCATTAGGCCTAAGTCAATAGCATTGTAAGATTAGGTTAGGTACGGTAAGTAAGTACTATGTTAGTGGGAGATCAGTCAGTTGTCTGCTCATCAGAAACAATTAAACCAACAAGTGCATCTTTCTCATATTAAGAGTTGGAAAATACTTACCTCTTTTTGATTTGTAAACAATCTGGGGTTTTTTATTCTAATATTGAAAGCAATCAGATTCTAGAAAACGAAAGAAATATAGGAGCTCTATAAGAAGTTAAATAAGTTTTGAGCAACCTGCTTATTTTTTATTTAAAAAATTAAACAGTGTCATTGCATTTTAAAAGCAGCTATTAAACATGAAACCTCAACTACATAACCTTCTTTAGTGGATGGGCATTATCCTGTAACTGACTAATAAGCTGAATAATAGTCAGACTGCTAAACTACACTAAATTGTAATTAACTAAGCACAACCCCATGCTATCAAAATGAGACTTTTTTACAAACACACCAATATACTAAAGGTGGAACAAAATTTAATTAAAAACTTACATTCTAACTTTACTTTGATACTTTCTTTATTCAAGCAACTCAAGCACAACTTGTTCTGCCAACAGTGAGTGTGGACACTTGCATGTACCCGTTGAACATCCCACACGCCACGGTGTTGCGGGTGGGGCTACAGTCACCCGCAGGTGGTGCCGGGTACCCACTGGGTTCCCAGGTGGCCTACACCTGCCACACGGACTACCAGCTGGTGGGTGACGCCGTCCTCACCTGCCAACCCGACGGGTGCTGGGACCCGGATATCTTACCCGTGTGTCACCCTCGCCACCCACCTTCGCACTTCTACAGTGAGTTGGCTTTAGAAAATGTTCCTACTCTAATTTGTAAGTAGTTGACTCTTGTCTGAGAGTTTATATTTAGCGCTCTAATGTAGGCTTAAATGAGAAATATTACTTAGCAAATTAGTGCTTTATCAGAATAAACCATTTCAACGCAATTAAATAAATATTAAATTGAAAAAGGATATTACAAGAAACTTTTTGAATCACATATTTTGTTGATATTTATGTTTCATTTGTTCTCTTTTGATCTACCACCTTTTTATCCTTTTTTAATTACATTTTGATAAATAGTCTCTGGATATTTGGATCTGCTTAATCCACACTGCTGATTATCTTCACTTTGTTGTAAGAAAAATTAATTTTCACTCTTTAACGAGTTCAGTTTATTACTTGATTGCGCACAGGACACAAATGTCACATATTTTACTTCTTCGGGTGGTTCTTCATAATCTGTGTCCGACCAGGGTGTGGACAGGGTGTGGTATCAAAGGCAGTAGAGGGGGTCAAAAGGGATAGGAAGGAAGACAGGATGTTAACTTTCGATTTCTAACCTAAAGTCTCTCAAAAGCACCTCCATTACATGAAAATATTAAAAGGTTTTGTTTCGGTTGAGGATATAACAAAAATAAAACCTATTGATGCCAGCGATTGAAGTCAGCAAAAATTTTTGTAGTTGAATGTGAATGCGAATGCAGTCGGAGCAAGTACTGTGTAGGTTTAGAGTTTGATTTAGAACTTTGACTGAGAGTCCCTTTCCTCAAAGTCAGTTTATTGTATTTAATAATTGCATAGTAAGCATGTTTTAACAGGCTTGTTAAGTATTCCAAGAATGACTGGTAAAAGCCTTTAGGACTGAAAGTTATATAAATCACTGTTTGCAAAATGATGATTTGAGATAACTGCAATATCAGACTTGCTAAACAAACCATCCCAACCAAATAGACAAGACAGTAGTGTCTTTTATTTTTTCAAATAAATAAATTAATAAGATGAGAGCTGAAGTAAAAATAAATGTTCTATCAGTGAACCCCGGCGTGTGGAGCGACTACATCAAGTTGAACACTACTCTGCTCGTCTCCATGATCACCATAGCCAGTGTCAGTGTGATCCTGCTGTCCGTGTGTCTGGTGGTGATATGTCGTCCCCACCCGGCCCCCGCACCCCCCGCCACTCTAGCCCCGCCCTCCGCCACCGACCCCGACAGGGTGGCTCTCATAGCCTTCGCTGACGGTGTACAGGTAAGCCTACAACCATTTAAGTTTGAAAATTCTTAAACCTATTATAGTGTCAGTCTTTGAAGATTTTTAACCTCAAAACAGAGAGGAATGGACTAAAAATTTCTCCAGAAAAAGGGCACTTTCACCGTTGAACCGATTGATTCATAGGTTGTGTGTTGTGGCAGAACTGCGGTGGGTCAGTGTTGCCGAGCTACGAGGAGGCAGTGAGGGGCAGCCTGGGCGGAGTGCTGAACTACCGGCTGCACCGGCCCCACTGGACCACCATGCTGGGCGGACAGCGGCGCGGCAACCGCGACACCAACCGCCAGACTCCCAGGTGATTAGTGATTTGGTCATCAAAAGGAAAAAAAACATATACAAGTCATTTGTTACACAATTATAATAGTGTCATTGTACGCTAAAACAATCATAAACTAAAATATTCACTGTTATAAAAATTTATTTAGTTAAATACTAAAGAATAGGATCTATTGTAAGGATGCAGGATTATTGGCTTAACCCTAGAACGGCCATATAGAGTGTTTCTGTAGGGCCAGGCAGTTTTGGCCCTTTGTGCAGCATTTTATCTTAACTATTATGAAATACATTTTTCTTTACCAAAATATATTGTATTATATACCATTGGATTCGGGATATTCTACAGAATCTCAATATATAAACAAAACTTATATTTTGTAAAAAAAAATATGGTTAGCGCAAATAAAAACAAGAAAAAAAAATTTCAAAAACTAAATTTCAAAAGTAATACCTTATAAAAAATATGTAAACGAAATTATTCCAAAATTCAATATATACAAGATATTCTAAATTTATTTCCCTACATAAAAACATAAAAATATTAGACACTACCAAAAAACTTATTGAGTTATTAGGTCAAATGTAAAATATTCCAATTTTTTTATTTTTCGCATACTTATAATTGTTTTAGGCCTACATATAGAAAAGGCCAATAATATAAAATAAACACGTCTATTATGTTAGAGTAGTAATTAAGTAACAAAACCATATGAAAATTTACTTGTTTCAGTAAACAAAATATATAATATTTCAGTTCAAAAAATAAAAACATTTCTTACCTACTGAAAATCGCCAAAAAATATACAACTTCAAAAGCTTGCATGAAACAAAATGTTGGCTGTATAAAAATTCCAAGATATACAAATTGTTTGAAATTTTATACAGAAACAGAAAATGTATTGTTTATTAGGTGGAAAATAGCTTATAAGTTCTTGAAGTGATAAAACGTAAAAAGAGAGCAAGTTTTTTATTTAGCGCTATGTTGTGCTTTCATACCATAAACAAGATTTTTATCAAAGGACTTATACCTTCTTGATTTGATAGATTACTTTAGCTTTTTTTCTTATCAAATGAGAACAAAATAAAACATTCAATAATAATAACATTTTTATGGCAGGTAACCATAGTACTAATAAGACGATACTTTATACAAAATTTTATTGAGCCTATCCAACAAAAGACAATTTTATAAAAATTAAAATAATAATTATAAAAACATGTCTCCTATACTCAATAAGAATAAAACCAATTAAAAAAATTAAGTAAACAAACACAGCTGCAGAGCACAGCACAAAACAAAACATCCGAGACACGGAGACACACAACTTGGCACAACAGGTGTTCCGACCGAGGGGACAGACTTGAGGAAATTCCATCAGTTTGACCAACTGCAAAAACCAAAATATCGGTACGCTAGGTTCTCAATAATGCTTGGTTCGATAAAGGATTTCTTCCTCTTTATTTTCATATTTATTTCATTTTGCAGATCAAAATACAAGCCGAGTAAAATAAATTTTTCCAAACGACTAAAAAAGCTTTTTGGCCCTACAGAAAAATCTTACTATGTTTGTTTGCAGAGGTTTTGTAAACAAATCACAGCTGATAAACTATTGGCGCTTGACTCAATCATTCAACAGACAAAATATACAGAAAGAATCAATAAATTCGGTGCTGCCAACCGCTATTCTCTAGCATGAAAAGTGAAACTTCCACAGAATTTCAAAATTGGCTATTTTTGCCTTCGTTTCTTGATTGGCAATGCCGCCGAGCGCGAAGTTAAAAAATGTGTAATGTTTATTTGGTATTCCCACCGTCATTATCGACACAAATGAGTATGTTATATATGAAAATTGTAGCTTATCCAATTATCTTTACAATGGTATAACTTTTAATGTGATTACTGCTTTGTAATATTAAAAAATATTGGTTTGAAAAAAAGGTTGTAGCAAACGACTTTAAAAGTTGTTTGGCCACCATCTTACCGTAACCAAACGACTGTAAAAGTCGTTTGGCCGTTCTAGGGTTAAAGGAATAGACCTCATTATTCAGACGCTCTATCTAAAATCAAAGATTTTTCGGTGACATGTTTTTTTGTTCTTGATATTTAGCATTTTATCATTTGTTCTTGGAATTTTTTTTTTTTTTGTATTAATGGTATTTTTAAACTTACACACTGGAATTTGCATATTTGATCATCCAGAGGTATTTAAAAAAATTAAATAGTGATATGCTGCACTTTAATTATTTAGCCTACACTTTCGCCACCACACTGCATTTCACACTGACATCTCTTCCGGTTTCCAGTAAAAAGTACTGTCTTTCAGCGGTTTCCGGAATTGTGACGCTGAGTCAATCATAGTTTAACACTTGAAATTCAAGTGTTTTAAATAATAAAATACGAACATTATATTGTTTTGGATACTTCCTATAGGGTAACGGGGTTTTCTCCTTTTTTCCTATCTGTATTGATACCCAAAAACTTAATAATTTGTGGCTATAAAATATTACTTAATTTTACTGATTGTTGAATAAATTTTTGACTTAAAATATGTTATAAGAAGAATGATTATAAGAAGGAAATAAGTTAGCAGTTGAAAAATTAATTTTTTTCAAGTTTTGCACCATCTGCCTAGCGCACCACTCACAATGAATGGAGCTTTATTTGTCGAGTATTGATGAGCAACAAATAGAACTGATTAATTTAATAAAATAAAATGAACCTTTAGTAATTGTACAGTACATTATTTGTCGGCAATCCAACACCCATCATCAATGTAGATGTGTTTTCCATTTTAAAACGGATTTAGTTCATTTCTGATCCTTTGCACTACCTTTCACAAAAAAATATTTGTTTCAAATGGGTGGTTTATTTTAAAGTATCCGGAAAATCAACTTAGCAGGGTTGTAGTGTAGTCCAGTTGGCACTAATATACAATGCACTAGCTTTGGCAGAATGATAAGGCCAATTCACCCTCAAATGCAAGTATAATTAATTAAAGTTTGTTGAAGTTGGTGATAGTTTGTTTATGATCTGGCAAATATTTCTCCTGGTCAAAAACCCAACTAATATCCAAAACTATTTGAAATATTGGAGACTGGTAACCCTATCTTATTTAACGTTGAAAATTAAATATCTTATCTCAATTAACTTTGATGGTAATTTAACTGATGAGTAATGGAATAAAAAGATTTTGGAATGGTTTATTCGCCACAGTAAAAAATGCACACTAATTAATTTTGGTTCACAAATTCCAAGTTGTGCTAACAAAACTTGAGCTTTCACCATTTATTTGCTAACTATATAAACTTTAAATCATCACAGAATAGTTTCACTGCAACGATAAATTGTTTTACTTTGAAAAAGGTTAATAATCGTAAGCCCAGAGAGAATTTTTATAACGGTTTGACTGGTTGTGTGGCAGTATGCGGGACAGCATGGGCTCTACCGACACGGTGACTGCGAGCGAGGTGTCGACCAATGTCACCGTGGACACGGTCTCCAGCCACAGTGGGTCCCAGACTGCATCCTGCCACGCCATCTGCGGCTCCCTCGCATCCTTTGATACCAGTTCTGTCCTCAACACCGACGGTAAGAAGGCCTAGTGATAAGCGTTATTTTTTAACTGTTACTGAAAAAGAACTGTTATACCAATTAACAAATAATAACAGTTACTGACTAGAACTTTACTAAAACTTTTACGACAGCCTTATATTGAGTCGGGTGAGTCGGTGGCGTAGTGGTTAGTGCGCCAGACCATGGCAGCAATGTCGTGGGTTCGAATCCGCGTTTTGCCCGTGACTTTTGTCAGTACCAATCACCTTGTACTGTAGCGGCTCACTCCCTCACTTTGTCTATACAACCCACGCATAGATCAATAGTTGGACGGGGCAAAGTAACAAAAAAAGAGGTCGGTCAACCTCTTTTTGAAAAAAAGGATAATGCACAACTAAGAGATTCCCTCTGACTTCAATATAAACAATATCATAATCATGTTAATTCCTAAATAACGGTGGCTCCAAAGTAGCCTATTGGTATTGATTAAGGCGGAACAATACTGATGCGAAAAGTGATAGAAATGCTGCTGGTAGTTACAGCATCTGAACGATAGTAAGGTTCACAAAAATAGTCTGATGAGAATTGACACATTGTTCCAAATCCATCCAGAATCATATTTTTATATGCATTACACATGGTAAACATAACCTTAAAGGCTTGCTGAGTTTCAATGTTAATCTTATGAAAGAACGATTATATTGATTGAATCATTATATTTTGACAGCTGTTAATGTATAGCTGCTGTAATGATCGATGCTAGCAAAGCAGGAAGAACAGAAGATATCAAACTAATTTGGTCCAGATCAACTGAATTGTTTGTTGAATTTCAAACAGTGGGTGATCTCTAGTATTGTTTTGAAATCCAAAGACATTCTTGTTCAAATAGTACCAGTTTTTATACAAACTTCTAAAGATGGTTACACTTTAAAGATGTGAGTTCTTACAAATTTGGAACAATTTTTCAAGTGATACCAGTTTGCATGATAATAATTTCACTTGGATAATCTCAATACTCAGATTTTATTATTTTTAAAACAACTAGCAGTTAAAATATTTAAACTGTTCTGCTTTTCCCTTTACTTTTACATAACGTAGTATTATTGGAGGCTCCCACAGTGTTATCACTAATGAAAAGAATTTCCAGGTGTTCCATTGCTGGAAGTGAACGAGTTAGAGGAGGTAACTACCAACAGCCAAGGCAATGGAATTGTTCACGACCCAGACTCCAAGATTCAGAGTGACATTGCTTCCATTCATTCTTAACTTTTACATCAGTTTACTACTTGTTTTGGTGTGTGCACTTGTTATTCCACAGTTTCATGTTGAACCTTTTAAGACTTAAGTTTCTAAGCAGATTTAAATAGTTTTACAGTTTGATTGATCTTTAACATTAAAAAAAAACTCTTCACTCTCAAAAATCTAGGTTGTATTAGAAATTAAGTGAAGATGAATGTAATAGTCAAGTTCTTTTGTAGTCCATATTTGGAAGTTTAGTAGTTTGGAAGACCTCAAAATAGTTAGAGATTTAATCAGTTGAGAATTTAAAAGTTTGATTAAAAGTAAGTGAAATAAATTAGTTGGATTAAAAAGTAAGAATTTTAGTGTTAAGCCGCTCTTTCTAGAAGCTGTGGGTTTTCATCTTTCAGCAACCATTGTTTACTCTTCATTTTGGTGATTTGTATTGATAACATTATGTACTGAATGTCAGAGTTTAAAAACTATTCAGAAAGACTATTTGAATAAATTCCAATAAACCTCAGTTTTAGCAAATTTCCCTATAGGGAATACGCTATTACGGTAGTAGCCATGGTAAGACCTAAGCCCGGGACCACTTTACTTTTTCATTTTGAGGTCCCCAGAAGCCAAAAACACCATTCGTTCATTCTCATATAATGTCCGTGGTACCGATAACTATTGAAGGAAACCTCCGATTTTGATGAAATTTGGTATAAAGGTGTAAGACCAGATCTATTTTCATGAGTTCGCGAACCAGCATTGTCGGGTTATGGGAACGGGGTTTTATGGGGTTTCAAAGGGGTCAAAAATGGGTTTTTAGCATTTTTTGACCTCAATTTTCAAAATTCATCAATTTTAACTGAAACCATTTAAAAGAACTTAAAAAAACAAACAATTTGGTATTTTGAATTTTTATCTTAGCATAACTGGTTACGGAGAAAATCCAAAAATGTGTTTTCCATGTTATTCTTATGGGAAATCAAGAAAACCCTATATCTTGTTTATTTATTGACATAACTTAATCAAATTTGGTATGTACATTATCTAGATAAGGCTTAACTTATTAAGCTTACAAAACCCATGTGGTGGCAAACCTGCATACTCACCCCCATGGGGTTTATGGAGAAAATAAAAAATTGCCAGAGCTTGATACAATTTTGTGTTTACATTCACCAATTATTGATTAATTTAGATTTTCTAACAACACCCAATGGCAGCAAACCTACATACTCGATCCTGTGGTGTTTTTATGGGGAAAGTAAATAATGTGATATTCCATTGGAAATTCGCTGAGTACGCAGGTCTGCTGCGACGGGGGTATTTAATTATTAATATTTATTTGATAGGCAGTTTTCTAAGAGGTGGTTTTAATGTGCTGAACAGATCCAGCTCAGGTATATTTCCTCATACTAAGCTGAATACCGCTAAAGTATGATACTCATCGCATTTCTGTATTACTTTGAAATAGCTTACTGGCTCTTAAAAATATTGAATCGTCATCGTCATTTTAAAAAGATGTCATGTAGATACAAATCAATGAATGGACAAATTTAAATAACACTGAGTAAAGTATGGGTCAACAATTAATGTTGTACAGAATTTTCTTTCATTAACTGCTATTTTTTAAAAATTTGAGAAATCCTTAAAATTTCTTAAGATATTAAAACTAAAGCACTCAGTTCTACTCTTGATTCTATGCACAGTAAACACCTACAAGGTGTATTCACTAGGGTGGATTATACATGCCGTTTTTTATTCTGTGCTTTAAAACAAAGAATTAACTGGAATGATGTCTCAGAAATGATGAGTAAACGATGCTTGCATGAAACTTTGCTTTTTACAGCAACTTCTTTAAAATCAGAGCAGAATAAGCAAAATACCTTGAAATGTGGAGATCTAAATATTGAATGCCATATGCTAGTCTTGTAACTGTTACCGTTCAAAACTAAAAATAATTGGATATTTTGATCTGCTGTAAATACAAGCAAATGTATTTGTTTTTGTCTGCAATAATTCTCTTTGCTATAAATCTAGTCAAATTCATTCTACGTGAAAGACAGAAAAAGTCATCGTAGTTAATAGTATTTTAAATGGTAGTATTTCAGTTATGCGGCAAATGTTCTGAAATGCTCATACTTTAGAAACAAACCCTGAGTAGAGTAATTTCTATTTTACTAGTTTTAAATATTTCAAAATGTTGGGAAGCCAACAAATTTAGAGGTCCACAAGACATATGACATCACGGTATTATTAATTCAATATAAAATAATGTTGCTGTGATTGGTGCGATTGACCTACTGTGTTGATGTAATTTATTTTCTTTATATGGTGAGTACACTATAAATTATACTTCATCAAGATATTTTTACTCAATGATGTGGGAAAACATGCTGCCAAATGTTGACAACATTTTTGTCAAAATTTTCTTTGTTAATATTAAAATATCTTCTTTGAAATCTTTTTTATAGCTAATTTGTATGTTTATTTTCAGCATTGTCTAGATTCTCATATTTGTAGCATAACTTATTTATATTTCATTCATATTTAAGGGTGGAGAGTGAAGATGTCTGTGTAAAAGAGACTGATAAAGGGCTGAAATGCAATGATTTAAAGTATGGGGAAACTGTTCAGTTTATGGACTAAATAGTATATTTCTTTACAAGGGGCGAAAATGGGGTTTTGCCAGCCTCGAGATCGGGTTTGAGCATGATTAAATGATTGAGAGCAGGCAAAATATTTTTGGCCGAGTTACGAATGATATTTTTCATCACACTACACTAGGCAATAAGTTCTAAACAAGTAAAAAAATATTTTTTTGTTCATAACAAACAAAACATAACCTCAACTAACCTAGCGAGATATACTGCTTGTGTTTCTGGTTGCTAGGCAACCACTTCACATCAGCTAAGGCCGCCGAAACTAGAATACTCTAACGGAAGGTGACAACTACAGCTGATTCCAAAGGAAAAGCACCATTTTCCCATGTACGTCATATATACTTGACAGTTGCTTTCAGCTGAAATACCAACTACATCACTGATTTGTTATTTGTTGTTGTTGTCACCTACCTTATAGTCTAGTCTTAGAAGAAATTATTCAGCCAAGTAATCTAGAACCAGTATCATATGTCCTAGATGTTATTTTTCTAAATGTAACAACCTACTGATGATAATATGCAATCCAAATAGTACAGCTACCGTGCTTTTCCAACTATTTCAGGGTGAGGATTGTATTTCACAAAAAGACCTCCTATACCCATAAGCGAGCAAGTAAAATATTAAGGAGCAATAGAGAAGCTTCCCGGCAGTTCCCATTCTGTATGGTATACCCACAACGTCGATTGTTAGTCATTTGATGTCTTCACTCACTACCCTCTGAACTTTAAAAATCTGTTATACTAGGCGGCACAAAATTGCTAGCCTCAAAATTTAAACAGCTGGCAGCTGATTTCCATTGATCTTATGGAATGATGTTGTCAGTTTTGCTTTAGGAATATTTCTCACGTGGTTAATAACAGATAAAAACAGCTGGGCTAATCTGCAACTCTGTTGTAAATCCAGGCTTGCAATTTTGTGACGCTTACTATAGTATGTTTTTGTTCATTGTGTGTGTTACTATGCTTTTAATTTGTCAGTGCTTTGTCCCCACAGCAAACAGTACAATAATTTTAGTATAGTTTTCCACTAGAGTAACTATTTTAATGTTCCTAATATTGAAAGTTCAAAATATGAAGTGGCTCTTGCAATAGAATTTTATTGTTGTTAACATCTAGTTTGAAAATAAAAAATAGTTTTGCTTTATCCCCTGTTCTTGTTTAGGTGCGTCTGTGAACCACATATTATTAATTGCAGTTTGGTTGCTTGACCTCTGTTCTCTCTGTAAAACATTTCCTGAAATGATGTAATGAATGTTTAAATTAAAACCAAGCAATGAGTTTTAGCAAACCTATGAGAAATGTACCGTACTAATGTAGCTTTTACTATACACAATTTTAGAGATTATGGTGTAAAATAGTTCTGAACTCATAAAAAGTGCAACGGTTCTTTTTGAAAAAGTGTTTTTACACCATGTTCAAGTCTGAAAATTGCACCTTCTGCAATGGTCAGCATGAAGAGATTGACAGGAACCCATAAACACTACCATATATAAACTTATGCTCAATCCATGACAAAAGCATGACTGTGTCAAACCCTTTCCAATCGCATTAAATTTGCCACAGGGAAGTATTAGCCCAAGTTATGTCCCTTAGTTAATTAATTCCTTTAGTTAGTGCTGCGCTCTCGCAGCAAACTCACTCACTAATAATGTTTATAATTTTCCCCCTTTAGGAGTGTGCACCATTCAAAACCCTAATTCACGTGCCTAGGTTGCCCGTCAAATCTCAGATGGCTAAGGCATAGGCACCTTGGCCAGGATGTCTACGACAGTGCAGGTTTGATTCCTGCACACCATCTCATCTGACCTGGTGGTGCAACTCTTAAAAGGGTTAGTCGATCTGTGTCAACATCAGTGGGAGGGCCCAGGTATAATAAATGGTGGCAGGCTTGCGGGGGCGCCGGAATTCTACCCCCAGGAAAAGTACCCCCATGAAAAAACGCTACGTCATTTTGACGTCACAGGTATGGGGGTAGTTTTCCGGCCGCGAACTTTTGAAGAGAATACATTATACTCTACTTCAATCATTGGTTACGCACTTTTATAATTTATTTCTATAATGAACAATTTAAGCAATGTTTTGTAAGGTTACTAGGGGTGGAAAACTACCCCCGGAATTCTACCCCCGGAATACTACCCCCAGCAAAACTACCCCCGGCAAAACTACCCCCGGATTTCTACCCCCGGAATACTACCCCCAGGAAATCTACCCCCGGAATACTACCCCCAGCAAAACTACCCCCAGGAAAACTACCCCCGGAATTCTACCCCCAGCAAAACTACCCCCAATGGACTAGACCGGGAATCCTACACCCGCGAAAGTACTTCCACGTACACAATTCCTTAAGTATTTAACAATTGTTATTTTATGTACGTGTTCTGGTATTTAAAACATTTCTATTATAAAATAATAATATGTTAAATTTACATTAATACAAACTTACCCTTCGGGTGATCTCGTTCTCTACCCTCACTCGCCGTCAAGTTCTATAATTGGCCTATGCTTTAGTCTTATGTTACCAATCTTTCCTCAATCCTTTACAGGCTTTTAGCTGTGTGTTTTTGAAAATGCTTTTTTTGAGTGAAAATGTAATTGTGGGTGATGATGAGTTAATGTTATTGGTTTAATGTTATATTTTACAAAACAAAACAATATAATAAATTAATTGTATTAAGGTATTTTTTTTATAAATTGTTTGTAAAAATGTGTATGCAGCAACTGATAAAAGAAAGCAGAAATTTCCTTCGAAGTTCATTCATGTTCAGGTGTTACATAATATTTATTAGATGACAATGTACTGGTTGTACTAGATATATTGAGTTATATACTTTTCAGACTATCTAGATTTACAAAACGTGAGTTAAGTTACATAAGCATAAAGTGTATCCTATCCTAATACTGTAATACGAGTAAGTTATATATTTGTATGTGTGTATGTTTGCACACGGATCTCAAAAACAGCTAAAACCATTTTCTTCCAACATTATTGCAGATAACATAGTTTTGGGATGAATTTAATATAAATATAATGTCTCTATGCCATAAAAAATTATTTCTTTATAATCATTAATTCAAATTTTAAAAATTTTAACATTGGTCTTATGGAGTTAAAAAAAATGAAAACAGTAGACTCAACTGTCAAAGTGCAGAATAGGCCTATGTGTTCCAGTATAAACATGTAGTTTTGCATGGCAGCCAATTACTAAATTATTAAATGGTACTATTTTATGATGAAAATACTCTATAATTTTTTTAATCGTACTTCATACTGCTGATTATGAATAAGAATAAAAGTAATGTAAAAGTATATAAAACAACAAATCAATTTGTAGAATTACATTTGAATTTAAAAACAAAAGCATTAGAAAGAATAAAGCAAACACCAGCTAACTAAATAATTAGAATCCACGTGTTACACATTCAACATGTGTTTAACAAATATTATACACGAGACCCGTAAGCCTACATTGAAACAGTCTGAAAGCACAGAAAAAGGAAGATGAAAGGCGAGTGAGTGGAGCGAACGAGCTCGTCTTGAACAAGAAATAAGCCTTTTTGCACCGGGCTGTCTGTAAACGATATTACCATATTTTATCTATGATATTACTACCAAAAATATTACTGTTTTAAGTTTACCGAGCTAATGCTTGGCCCCCAGGAGCTGAAAATTATAAACCTAATATCAAAGTATTTCATGGTACGGTAATGTATATATTTTATTTGATGTCAATAAAACCATACAGCTAAAAGCCTGTAAAGGATTGAGGAAAGATTGGTTATATAAGACTAAAGCATAGGCCTATTATAGAACTTGACGGCGAGTGAGGGTAGAGAACGAGATCACCCGACGGGCAAGTTTGTATAAATATAAACTTAACATTTCTATTATTTTATAATAGAAATGTTTTAAATAGCAGAACACGTACATAAAATAACAATTCATTGTTAAATACTTAAGGAATTGTATAAATGGAAGTACTATTGCGGGTGTAGGATTCCCGGTCTAGTCCATTGGGGGTAGTTTTGCTGGGGGTAGAATTCCGGGGATAGTTTTCCGGGGGTAGTATTCCGGGTCTAGTCCATTGGGGGTAGTTTTGCTGGGGGTAGTTTTCCTGGGGGTAGTATTCCGGGGGTAGAATTCCGGGGGTAGAAATCCGGCTGGTGTTTGGTTTGCTATAATGTTAATTTAGAGCAACCAAATTAAATAATAATGTATTTATAAAACTGGGGGTACTTTTCCGGCCGCGAGCCAAAACTCCATGCCACTTTAAGCTCCGCCCCTCGTGACGTCAAAATGACGTAGCGTTTTTTCATGGGGGTACTTTTCCTGGGGGTAGAATTCCGCTACCCCGGCTTGCGTGGATGACGACGGGATTGGTTGATTCTTTAAAAGTTGCACCTTGGTTTTGCTACTGTTTACTTATGTTTTTTACTGTGTGTGTGCCACCACAGCTTAGAAATATGCAAGATGATCATTTATATAAATATATTATCAAAAATCATGTGACATTTTAAGAGATACGCAATAACAAGTGGAAATGAGTGGAAATGAATGTCGGCTAAGAGCTGACATGCGATCGGAAAGGGTTTAAGGTCTGCTGACTTCCCTTTATGGGTTTGAAAAGTGTGGTGTAAAATGAAATTCCTTTACTTATTTCCCAGGAAAAAAATATGTATTAGAGTTTTTTAAAACACCCTATTGCAAGATGCGAATAAAATGCCAGTCTTGAGTAATGTCTTTCTTTGAACAAAATGTTTACAGATTGTTGGTTGTATAGTTGTGTAGACATCCACTGTAAATAGTTATTGTTATTTTTACAAAGTCTTGTTGTTTAACTGTTAATAGTTCCACTATAAGACATTTTAAAACTTGATACTATGAATAAGAATCTAAAAATCCCCAGTAGTGTTGTTTTCAAATTGAATTTTTTTAACACTTTTGGCCCCATATGTTAAAACGAATCACATCACTTTTTGCACCTAGCCGGGGCCTATGATAACTCTGGGCCTGTATACTCCCTCCACTCCCCATCTCCCAACGCTGTAAGAGACCAACTTTAACATGCACTCTTATGGGAGAAACTGGTTTGCACGCTGATAGCTTCCACTTATTTCGATTAAAAACTTTTTGAGTGCTATCATTGTTTTTCTTATCCCAAGCTTTTTTTGAAATTTGAAAATTCCACCGCTCTATGTCCAATATCATTAGAAAAAAATCATTAGTGTTTCCAACAAAACCAGTAGATCTTTATCAGTGATGCTCATAGCTTTATAGCAATTTTACATAATGGGCCCTAAATGCCTAATCGCATGAACTTAAATTTCCCTATGTTATGACAGAAACTTCATTTAGGAGTCAGTCGAAAAGTGTTGAAGGACATTCACGCCAATAAACTTTGAAATACTAGGACAATTTTTTTTGCGAAAAGTGTGAACTGTCATTAAAGTGGTGAAAGTTTCTTATCCAAGTGTATCTTAAAATGAGATACCGTACATAACAAATATTTTACTCACTAATGCTCATGAGCTCCTGTTCACTGTTGTGAGTTTGGATAATTGAAGGGATCTGCAAACTACATCAATATGTCACATTCTGTCACTTTTAGCCACCATCATGGTTTTAATTTGTTTTATCGTGGGGCTGACTTGATAATTTGTAAGTTGTCATCAGAAAGCTTACTCTTTTTTCTTTAAAGATACTATTAAAAAACTATATTGTTATTTTATTTATTTTAATTCAAAAGAATATAATTTATTTTGTTAAATTGTTTGCATTTCAGTGTACAACATTTATTTTTTTATAGTCTCTTAAGGATCTTTCTCCATATAAACGGTTCATATTAAACTTAGAGCTTTCAATTTTGTGCTTCCAATAAATATAATTTGAACAGTATATTTGTAACATTATAAATTCTACTGAAATATAAATAACTAATTTAGTCGGCATCAATAGAAATGGCGACTCAAGATCAAGGTGATATCTTGTAGCTAATTACAAAAATAATTGCCGGATTATTTAGACTTGACCTTGATCCGCAAGTTCTATTTTTTGCCAACTTCAGTACTTAACATACAGCTAGAGTTAAATAATTTAAGTATGTTACATACAAGAAATCAATAAAAGTTTTTTTTTTTGTAACTCAAGTTAAATAGTCAAGTTAAATGTTATAAAATGTTTAGAAACTAGAATTTGAATGTTCTTTCTTTTTTTGCAGTTTTAAAAGTTCATATTGCAATATTGTTTTCTAGGCTTATTGTAAATGTAAGCTTTCTGAGTTTTTAAAAAAGTTAGCTGTTGTCATGCCTCTCAATTCTAACTTTAGTCATAGATGTTCAAATTAATTATTTTTTATTGTTAGATGTTCAGCACACAATAACTAGTAAGTATAATTTTGTAGATAATTGACTGTATACTTGTAAATAAATGTATACTTAAGTATTAAGTAGTTATTCCTTTGAGAATTATCCTTTTGAAGCTTTGTCTTATTATCACATGTGTGTTTTAAACAACGGTTTAAAGTCTACCATTGCAGGACTGTGGTGAAATAAAAATTAAACAATCCTTTGATGTTTCAAAATGCTGTTTATGATTTTAAAAAAGTGTGGCGTAATCTACCTGATGTCCATAAGAATGACATGCATCAGCTGTTTTTGTCTGATCTGTCAAGTGATGTAGAGGGGAAATTGTTTTAGCAGTTAACGGGACAGACCCTTCTCTATTTCATAGCAGTTCTTCACAGTTTGTCTCAACAGTCTTGTTATTATTCAATATACTATAAAAAATAACATGGGTTGACCATTTGTCTATTTATTAGATGACTAGCTGTTGCCCGTCACGGCTTCGCCTGTGATTGAGTTTATTTTTTAGCTAGACCCCTAATAAAATCTCTCTAAAGAGCAACTGAATCTTTTTCAAATTCCATTGAAACATTGATGTAGTGTGGGCGGAGCCCTGAAGGAATTATACAAAACATTAGCTCAATGAGCACCTTTGAGTAAAGGGGGAACGTTCATGTCACATTTCAACTCCGTATAGGCTCTAGAGTAATTTTTAAGTCCAGTGAGAACCTTAAAGAACTTCAAAAACTATATTTACAAAGCTTTTTAGTAGGGAGTACCTATTAGCAAAGAGGAACATCCACGATTCATTTCAATCCCGTAGGATTTATGGTAATTTTTTATAGTCTGTGGGGCGGAACCCTAATGGAAATTTGCAAAACTGTTCCATAGTGCGCACCAATGAGATAAAGGAATGACGACTACAAAGTCTATAAAAAAAAAAAAAAACTATTAGCAAAAAAGGAGTCCTTGCCAAATTTCAACTCCTTGAGCTTTATAGTAGTTTTGAGGTTCTGTGTTGTCCCTAAAAAAAATGCAAACAGTTTTCTAAGCACCTATGGACAAAGAGCTTCAATTTTCAACCCCGCATTCCCTATATTTTAAGAGATGCGTCATTTCCTAAATTTGTATTTAAATTGGCTATAATAATAACATTAAATATATTGCAATTTCAAAAGCCTGTGGGGCAGAGCACAGAAAGAATTGAAGGAATTGTGCAAAAGTGTTTCTTGGTGAGCACCTACGAACAAGGAAACTGTCGATACCAAATTTTTAACGCCATAGGCCCGAACGTATATTGAAGTCCTGTGGGGCGGAGCCCTAAATAGCGTGATACTTGAAGTTATAATTCATTTTGCCTCTGGATTGTTTGATTAATAGATGTTGATAGGTTATCTTACCTTAACAATCCTAGTGGAAATATCCCTTAAAATCGGGAAAATATCCCTTAAAATTATTATCAAGTTAGACAACAAGTTTTGAACCATGGTTCTAAGTGTTATTATTTTGTGTTTCATTGTCATGTACTATGTTTTTAATGTGAAATGTGTTCAATGTGAAGAATTTAAATGTAACAAAGTCCACCGGATGGAAAATTTTAACTAGTCTAGTCAACCTGGTCCTTTAACTATGGGTTTTCGAACTCGAAATCGCTTTTAAGGGATATTTCCACTAGGATTGTTAAGGTAAGATAACCTATAACATTCCTAAATAGCTTTCCAAAAACATCTTGTAGTCAGCACCTATGGGCAAAGTGGATCTTCCATGCCAACTATCAATACCTTAGGTCGTCTGGTTTTTTCAGATTCGTTGTTGACCCTGAGTTGAAACTTTTTATATTCACTGCTTGTCCATGTATTGCCAGTTAAGAGTCTTCATCACCTTTGGCAAAATATCCATCGTACACTCTGATTTCCATCACAACTGTCCTAGTACAGTCAGGTGCGCCCAACTAGGGCGAGGGGTGAGGCGCGGGTACATTTCTAAAAACATCGGACTGCGACGTCCCACACACGCACGCGCAGACTCGCTACAATGAGAGTTCGGCCAGTCCGATACTGTTGCAGCGTTGTCCTGTCTACATTTGAAGAGTATTTTAAAATTATTATTAATACTAGGCTCGAACTTTTCCATTTCAATATAGCCGATTATCATTTTACAGCGATTACAATTAATTAATGGTTTTCAATGATTATATTAGCTATAGCGTCTGAACAGAACATCCGATTTAGATTAAATTTGGTTCAGGGGTGTAAGGCAGTATCTACTAGAATGAGTTCGCGAACCAGAATGATCAGACAATACAGAAACTAAACAAAATAAGTAATTTTAAAATGATGGAACTAAAGTAATTATTTTCTTTAGAATAATCTGACGCAACGTATAGAGGTAACCCCCGCACACCAAAAACAGGTTGACACCCACTAACAAAGGACATATAATCAACCTCTTATAATGTATGCTAAATTGCGTATAGGGCCTATATTGATAATTTTATTCGAATTAACCGAACTATGAAAGAGTTATACTCGTATACTTATAACTCATAACATACTTAATTAAATAGCCTAATTAAAATTACAATTTTGTTTACTAATTGCTTGGAACCATGAAGTTGTTTTTATTTATGTTTCTAGCCTCAGTGTTTGAAAGTCGAAACATCTAGCTGTGTTTTTTGGTGCCGCTTTTTTACAACTGTAAGTTAAATTTGTACAGCATAATGGCTTCACTGGATTTTACTTTTAATGTGTTTTTTTTTTTTTTTTTTTTTTTTTTTTTTTTTTTTTTTTCTGTAAAGCAGTATAAAATAATTGTGATTTGAATGACATGTGCGACCGTGCCTCTTTTCTCTCAGACCATGGAAGGCTCTAATTAAATAGTGGTCAATGAGACTCTGGCCCAGAGTCTAAGAATAAAATACATAATCAAAGTAATTAAGTATAGTAATTAAATCAGCCGATCATAATTTTGAAAATTCAAACGCAAATGTCAGTATTTTATTAGAACAACTATAGGCTAACAAAATATTCCGGATGATGATGAAATCTGCTCAGATGAGATAATTTTTCCCTAATAAAATAAATAATTTTTCCCTTATAAACAGAACTGTATAAGATTTATTTGTCTTTTTAATTGCTTCATCATCACGTTATCCTATTGAGAACTGAACAAATCAGTGTACCAAATTTCAACTCTCTTGCGTATCGAAAAAATTTGATGATTAGTAATGAATGAGTGAGGGATTTGTTTTTTAAGGTGGCGACTCACTACCTGACTTTTCACCGGACCGAGCATTGTACCGAGCAAAAACAAACAGCAAGTCCGGAAGTGTGCCAGGGGTCTGTACATCGGACCGAGCGCACTGGAGGCTGTTTTGGGGCGAAACATCAAAGAAAAGATTGGTCAGGTGGACGGTCCGATGTACGGTAGTGTGTCAAGGTCAATTTTGCTAAGAACGCCGTACCGAGCGTGGCCCCGAACGCTCGGGATGGAAGGCCCCTCCCTTCTCCACCCCATCATCTAGCGCCCTGACTCACGCTCTCCCTATCCCTCTATAAACTTCCTTCACCTCGCTTGGTGGATTTGTCCGGTACGATGCTCGGTCCGATGTCTTGCTTGGCGAAATGTTCGTAGTAAATTTACGTCCCTTTATGATGTAATGTACGGGAGGCCTACGATGCTCGGTCCGATGTCTTGCTCGGCGAAAAGTTTGGAGTAAATTTAATTCCCTTTACGATGTAATGTATACGGTACGATGCTCTTTCCGATGTCTTGCTCGGCGAAATTTTCGTAGTAAATTTACGCCCCTTAACGATTCAATGTCCGGTACGATGCTCGGTCCGATGTCTTGCTCGGCGAAATGTTTGGAGTAAATTTAATTCCCTTTACGATGTAATGTATACGGTACGATGCTCTTTCCGATGTCTTGCTCGGCGAAATGTTCGTAGTAAATTTACGCCCCTTAACGATTCAATGTCCGGTACGATGCTCGGTCTGATGTCTTGTTCGGCGAAATGTTCGTTAGGGGCCGTCCATAAATTACGTCATCGCTTTTTGGCCATTTTTGGACCCCCCCCCCTAAAATCATCCTACCATCATAATTTGTCTGATCCCTGCCCCTCCCTTCTCCACCCCATCATCTAGCGCCTTGACTCACGCTCTCCCTATCCCTCTATAAACTTCCTTCACCTCGCTTGGTGGATTTGTCCGGTACGATGCTCGGTCCGATGTCTTGCTTGGCGAAATGTTCATAGTAAATTTACGTCCCTTTATGATGTAATGTACGGGAGGCCTACGATGCTCGGTCCGATGTCTTGCTCGGCGAAATGTTTGGAGTAAATTTAATTCCCTTTACGATGTAATGTATACGGTACGATGCTCTTTCCGATGTCTTGCTCGGCGAAATGTTCGTAGTAAATTTACACCCCTTAACGATTCAATGTCCGGTACGATGCTCGGTCCGATGTCTTGCTCGGCGAAATGTTTGGAGTAAATTTAATTCCCTTTACGATGTAATGTATACGGTACGATGCTCTTTCCGATGTCTTGCTCGGCGAAATGTTCGTAGTAAATTTACGCCCCTTAACGATTCAATGTCCGGTACGATGCTCGGTCCGATGTCTTGCTCGACGAAATGTTCGTTATACGTCCCTTTACGATGTAATGTACGGTACGATGCTCGGTCCGATGTCTTGCTCGGCGAAATGTTCGGAGTAAATTTACGTCCCTTTACGATGTAGGCCTAATGTTCGGTACGATGCTTGGTCCGATATACGGTCTGATGGGAAGTCCAGTAGTGTGTCGCCGGCCTTTTAAAAAGTCCTTCAGGCGGTATCAGGCGGAACCGTATTCCGCGCACTTCCGGTGTTACAGTATTTGTTAACACTGCCATTAGAAAAATTGATGAACGGTTTAGGCTATTTGTTTGTAAGATTAAAATTTGAATCTCATCTGTGAGAAGTTGAAAATAAACTTACACATTACTAGTTTTCTGTATTACGTACTGTAAAAACCAGTATAGTGCAAATAATGTACTGCTCGTCTTGAGTACATAAAAAGCAATCGCCAATCAACCATAGTGCTGTAGGCCTATAAACACACGTGTTCTAAAATTGAATTGTACAAGTAATTTAGATGGATAAAGAAGTATTCAAATAAATACAAGGAATGTGTCCCCCAACATCACTGAGTGATTTATAATGCGATAATGTTTGTGTGTGTGTGCTTGTGTTAGTGAGAAAGACGACGTTTGCGAGAAGGCTAGTAGCGCCTCGAACGGACGAATTCCCAGACCCCGTTTTTGCTCAAAACATGCGTTCGTAGTCCCCTGTTTCGGACGACATTTTTTAACCGATTTGACTGAAAGTGGTCTTAAACTGTTCAGAAAGAGTGCCTGCGTGGTTCTTGTACCTCGATAGTTCGATAATGTTTCTTAAAAGTATTTAAAAAAAATGTTAAATATCTAGTAATTTTCTCCTTTTTTAACTGTATTTTTAAGTACTACCGAGAACGTTTTTTATTATTATGAGGTACAAGAACCACGCAGGCACTCTTTCTGACCAGTTTGAGACCAATTCCAATAAAATCGGTTCATAAATGTCGTCCGAAACAGGGGACTACGAACGCATGTTTTTGACGTTTTTCGCAGGGGTGATGAAGACTCTTAATAGTTTTATTAATAAACACTTCAAGTTGTCATTGTTAACTCAAATTAAATTCAATACATATATGAGCTCGACGTCGTAGATAGGCCTACATATATTTCCTTCTGTTTTGATAAGGCAGACACTCTCTTGTCATGAAATTAACGTGCATCAGCCTGTCCCAGTTATCAGTGGCATGTTTGACGATTTTGGCTCGTATACTGCGGCAATCTGCGATAGACCCTTTCATAGCAAAGGATAATGCAGGCAAAAGACAGGAACAATCATGAGAGCACTGTAAGTTTCTAACAGTTCAAGGTTCGTCATCACCTTATATTGTATTAACCTAACCAATAAATATTTTACACAATCTAAATTGTTAACAAAGAGATAAAAACATTGTCATATGGCTATGTCGTATCTTAAATTTATTATTTCACTAACAGCTGATAGCTTTGAATCTTCAACAGTAATTACATCAAATCTTTGAAGTCGTGTGGGGCGGAGTCCTGAAGGAATTTCGCAAAACCGTTTCTTAGTGAGCACCTATAGGCAAAGAGGAACTTCCATCCCAAATTTCAACCCTGTAGGACCTATAGTTTTGGAGATTTGTTGTTTCCAAGGTTCGTATTTTAAGTGCTCCATAAGAATAACATTGTAACAAAATTTTGAAGTCGTGTGGGGCGGAGTCCTGCAGGAATTTCATAAAACCGTTTCTTAGTGAGCACCAATGGGTAAAAAAGAACGTCTATACAAAATTTCAATGCTGCATGCTCTATAGTTTTCGAGATTCGTTGTTGCCTTGATTTATATTAAAAATCCCTCATAAGAATAACATTGTAACAAAATTTCTAAGTCCTGTGGGGCGGAGCTCTGATGGAATTTTGCAACACCGTTTCTTAGTAAGCGTTTTAGAGCAAAGATGAACGTCCATGCCAAGTTTTAACCCTCTAGGCCTTATAGTTTTGGAGATTCTCTGATACGTGAGTGAGTGGTATTTGACAAAATATAGTAGATTTAACCCATTTTGTGGATCATCATGTATTAATTAAGTGTTACATGTCTTTTAAAGTAGTTAATATTAATCCAGTCATTAATTAAAAGTAATTAAACATCTAGAATGTATTAGGGGTTTTAAACTGTGAAATTCCTTCCGCAGCTACTGAAAAGTATGTGAGCTCAACATTGTAACTAAACAGATAAATTATATTAAATACTAGAGATTGATTTGCTAACAGCTTGATCAATTGAAAGATCCAAAAGCTTCACAAATGATGTATGTGTGTTTACTAAGTGTGGCTAGAAGCTAGAAGTGACTTAGAAGTTATCTATGGTCTACATAAGCACTTAGATATTATTTTCACATGCAGACCCAGAAAGAAAGTACTTCTATTGGGCTATAAACAGTTCCTTTCTCTAGTGATCAATCACAATTTTTTTGGTCATATTGGTGGTTTCTAAATTTCTCTTTAGATAACAACGTCATTGTGAAATTTTCCAACATCTTTCATCTAGAGAAATCTTTAAAGAAGTTGTTTGAAAAATCAAGCTAATGCATGCCAAAAAGTTGTTAGAAGAAATCAACTCACCGTCAATGCAATCCAAAAAGTTAAACTTCGTGGTTAATTGTTTTGCCCCTTTATTACAGGGGTTTTCAGCATGGTCTTGAGGTTAAAACATTTGTGAACTAAAAGTTCTTGTTGAGAATTAACACATAGATAAATATAACACGAACACATGACAAAAAACAAATAAAACATTGAATCCGAACCAGCCGGTATTAACTTACTTTTCTCGACGATACGCACAAGCTGACAAACATTTGATGTGGTGACAGGTCGTGGAGGCCAACTTGATCTGCTGTTATCTTCACGACATTTTATAACTTATTCATATATGACATTGGCGGTGAAATCTGTCTGAATGTTTATCATTCATTTATCATGTTTTTGGATCGCATTGATGGGGAGTTGATTAATTTATTATGTCTGCAATTCAGGGTTGCCAAAACGTTATCATTGTTAAAAAAGTTTTGGATCAAAGTTAAAGTTTAAACTGGAAATAAATAAAAAAATGCACATTAAAGTTTAGATTGCAAAAGTCTTTTATTAAAAATTCTAAATATTAAATCTATACATTAAGATAAAAACAATCTCACTGTGGTAGAATACAAACATAAGCATATAAAAAAGATCTTTCTCTCATCAATATTTAGATTTGGTTTGAATCTATAAACTATGTATGATGAATCCTAGTTTCATTAATGGTTGGTATAGGCTTAATACAAGTACTATTACAGGCTGTAAGATACATATATATATATATATATATATATATATATATATATATATATATATATATATATATATATATATATATATATATATATATTTTTTTTTTTATTTATTTTTTTTTTATTTATTTTTTTTTTTTTGTCATTTGCCATGGTTGCTTTATGAGTGTTGAAATAATTAACACTGTCTATTCCCTTTAGGGGACCGTTTGTATCAAGGTCATTTTACCTCACCATCAGACTCTCATCTTTGACAGCAACTCATGTGAGATTGTGTGACTACTCTACCAAACTTTTGAAATAAATAAATATGAGCCCGGTTACTAAGTTCCAACCGATAAACCATACACCTAAAGCGAAAACTGAATAACCAACATATTCACGGTAATTCAAGACAATCCAGGGGTCATATTCTGGAATTCATAGTTTGTGACAACTGTAATAAAAATTAGAACCAATCCCAGCTGGAACAAGAAAAAACAAAAAATAAATTTCAATTTAAGACTGACTTCATCCAAATATGCTTCAATGCTCAATAATTCAAACAAAGTTTTGACATCATAAAATTATGTGGATGTCAACAGAAGTCTCTCGATTTATAAAAAGATTGGTAAAACTGATTAGTCCTAAAATTCAGGACAGATAAAACGACCTTTATTTTGTGCCAAGATATAGATGGTTAACTTGAGAAGCGGTTGAACCGAGGTCAGGTAGATAGAGTATACAGTACCTCCAAAAGAAAAGATGTCTTACATTGAAAAAGAAAAAAATTCTGCAAAAATGAAAACCTTATGGAACTTAAAGTAAAAGTTATAAAACATTTCAACAGATACATCACTAGTAATCTAATTATTAGTCTATCGTTAAGTAGTTATATAAAAGAATATTATTATGTATCTAAAATTAACAAAGTATCAAATACAATTAAAAAAAATATATTCATTTGTTCTTTGGTTTCTCACTACGCAAATTAATAAGCCTACTATTATTAGCTAATGTGCTCAACTACACTAGTAATAAACTTAATGGAAGCCTTGCTCTACTTAAACCTACGTTCTTTGGCATTTTGTTTGATGTTGCAAGATAAACATAAATATTCACATATTTTCCTCAAAGAGAGTTGTAATGACGCAATCTTTATATTCATTGTTTTTCAAAGATATAAACATCCATAATTAAAAAATGTTTTTCAAATTTTATTTTTCAGAAATAAATTATTTTTTACAGTTTATTTTGCATACCAACAACATACACCCAATTACGTTGGGTATTAATTCGTACTCACATGATAAGTTTCAATGTCAGGTGTAGAGGAAACTGAGTATTAGGTGTTATTATCTTTAAATTGAATTCATTATGAACTCATTCAAGTGAAAGTGAAAACGTATTAATTTTATTCCTTACAACTATTTGATAGGTACTATAATACATGAATATCCAAAATTTTAATTAAAAGTTTGCAGATCCACTGAATGGGGAATCAAAATTAAATTGTGGAACTATGAATTACTGAACCATTCACTAATTCAGTTAACTGCTCAATATTTATCATTGGAACAGGATGTTTTAGATATTGATGCTCATAAATATTATTATTATTATTATTATTATTATTATTGGTGTGAAAAACAAAAATTTGTCTTCCCAGTATCATAATGTGAATACCTTAATAATATTTTTACAAGACTAGATAATGACTAGTGACCCAAAACACTGGTACTTAATGACTTTAAAATTATTATTTGTTGTACAATGTATCATAAAACATGTAAGATGGTTCAATGACTTAAAAAAATATAGTATTTTCAATAGCTTTAACTCTCATCTAATTTCCATATTTGTAATTTTTCACTGGATGAAAGAACACATCGAAACAAGCTAACAACCTTTCCTGATTTGAAATTACAGCTTTTGTCAACAATATCCTTTTGGTAGTTGAGATTATACTAGTTTGTGGTAAAACTCATAATTAGTATACAGTCATACTGTATCACCCATTCCAACAATTCCTATTTTACACACAAATATTCACCTATCAAACTGACAACCAATGATCATCAGGATAAAGGTTTTATGCTTATTGAATTAAAACGGAATTTAAGTGCAGTAAAAAAATTTCATGAATGCATGTTCTGAGCTAATTTTTCGTAAATATCTTTATGATTAATTCAGCCTGAGTTTTCTGTACATGATGAAAAATTCCAAATATAAAAATTTAATTGCCGAACAAACTTGTGACATCAAAAAGTACAGTAGAATCTCTCCTTGAACGACCTCTGCGGGACCGGACTATGGTCAGGTAACGAAAAAGGTCAGATATAAACCGAATAATAATACCGCAAATAAGTGTTAATAGTAGTTTATGCAACCATTTTATTATGAAGACTTCTAAGCCACAAGTGTTCTAAATATCCCATGGGTGGGTTAAGAGCTAAATAAAATTGTTGCATACTTTATCTACAACAGCCAATTTAAAATTGATAAATTACAGTAATAAACATGTAGAAAATGTATAGGTTATGTCCGAGTATCCACAAAAAACATAGCCACATGGATATTGCTTGACCAAATTATCGTTCTCATTCACATGTGATCACATGATCACATTATTTTGAGGTTAGACACATAAAGAAACTAAAACCTAAATTGTAATAGAACAATGAGCTGAAGTACAAATTGCATAATTTTTTTAAACACTACTTTTGTCAAATGCTGAGCTCTCACTGATCTAGAACCTTTATTTTAATTTGAAACCTGTACGTTAAGGACCCCATTAAGCAAAGTGTTTAAATTTGGTTTAATAATGTATTTCTTTATTATGTTACTTGTAGTGTTGCAACAGTAGTAGGTAAAATAAATAAAGTGAAAATGTTTAAAATTGTTGCAACACAATCAATTAGTAAATAAAGTAAACACAGTTATGGTACCAAAAACTGTTACATAACAAATTAGCAAGCAGTAAACACTGCCACCATGAAATATTAAAAGCAACGTACTGAAATTGATTTGCTACGGTAACGTAAAATCGACCTCTTGTACCATAAAAGTTATTTTTCGATCATAAGCCTGAAAGGAGGAAGTTTGTATATTCCTAGAAAATGGTCGGTTGATTTGACGGGATCCGAGGTCAGTTAAGAGAGCTTCCAGTGTAATATCTTTTTCTGAGCTCGAGGTCGTAAAGTATTTGCAGATGAAAGGTAGTTTCTAAATTTCAACAGTTTTTCGGCAGCACCTCTTTCCACCAGTTGTCCGGATAGTGGTATTTCTGTATCTCGATACCTTCCCGAGGGACAGGCACGATGTAGCCTCCGAACTCTCGCGAGGGGAGCGGTGGCTTGACGAGACGAGGGGGCAGACAGCTGAGCGACGGGAGTGACTCACAGTCTGACGGCAACACTCGTCTCTTCCACCCGACCCTCCGCAGCATAGCCACCTGTGGAACACTTCACTGCAATACGATATCTAAACCGGACGACAAATAAAATACCCCGTCATAGCAGATCTGTGTAAGAAGCGAATTTCCAATATCTTTTTGTTTAATCAACAAAATTATTTGTGATGTTATACCTAATACAACTCATAACAAAATGTAGAATACTTCATTGAACTATATTTTCACATTGATTACCTTTATATATTTTTTTTTAGTAAATCAAATTATAAATTAATCTTTGAGAAACAATGATAACAGTGCAAAGTGGTCATGCAAAGGAATGATTTGTTTACAAATCTCCCCCTCCCAAAAAAAAAAAAAAAAAAAAAAAAAAATGACAACTGAATAAGGCAACTGATTAAGTACAGATCCAGGATCTCTAACACCTTCACTCCATTACGCACCTTATTTTTTCTTAATTCTCATTAAAATTTCAAAAACTTAAAAATTGGTTTGTTGTACAAAATTGTTGAATTAAATAAAATTAAGGTCAACGAACGCACAAAATCCATTCATTGCTCTCGAAACCCCTATCCCATGACTGATTATTCTGGTTTGAAGTACATGTTGCCTTACATCCAACGGAAAACGCCTTCACTCTATGAAAAACAACCGACATATCTGGGAGCAAAATTCCTCAACATCCTGCCAGAAGAGGTGAAAATGTCCAATGCGAGAAGAAGTTAAGAAACAACATCATAACATGGCTATGTTCTATACTGTATTAGTTTTAGTGACACATTTACTGTTCTCAATTAATAATGTAAATACAGAATTATTGTCTATTGTCTATCCCTATACCAAATTGCATGGAAATCGGAGGTTCTCTTTCAAAATTAATCGATTCACAGAAACACACATATATATATATATGAATTTGAACACAGTTTTCTTGGCTTGTAGAGACCTCAAAACAAAAGAGTAACGTAGTCCCAGGTTTAGGTCCGACTGTGACTGCTACCGTAATACCGTACACTGCCGTTCATCCAACTAAGTGACATTAGTGCCTTCAAAGCTACAATTTGTTATACCCACAATAATGTATCACATTTGGCATAATTTGTCATCGGGCGCTAATCATAACCTACATCCCTCAATGTGATTGGCGAGGCCATGTAAGTATTCACACAGAAATATTAAGAGGAGGGGTGGGCAGGAATTAATTAAACATCTGCTTCTTAAACTGTCTTTCTCACGAGTGCACCTGTGTTACATGGGAATTCAAATGTAAGACGGAAACACCTGTACAAATGTAGAAAACACCTCCATGGAAATGAGCAAATTGACTGTTGGAATATGAGTGAAAAAGCAATAAAAGGTTTGTGTATCTATCAAGCATAAACTTAAAGCTATTAAGCGAATCAATGTTGAAGTCAGCAAAAAACCTTGCTATGGAATGTGGAGTGGAAACAGTATGGGGATCTTTATATCCTTGTTAGTTATTCCTATAAGTTCATTGTTAACATATGTAAAGTTTCAGTATCTTATTTTCAGAAAATCTCTTGTATTATTCACCAACAATCGTGAATATAACCATCATTGGTCGCTGTAAAGGCAAAAATGGACAATTTGCAAAAAACATAAAGGATATTTTATTAGAAAAACTGTACTATAGTGTGGAAGAGTTTCTACAGGATAGCCTTATACAGTGTGTAAATTAAGTATGGAAACAAATCTGTATTTTTTAAACCAAATTAGATAGAAATATTTGGTTTGTGGCATTGACTGTTAACCAAGGTTCCGGAATTTTTTGCATCAGAAAAATTTTTTCACCCCCTCAGGGGGGTTAGGGGTAGGGGGTAACTTAATTTTTTTAAATAGCAACCCCTATTGAGTGACCCCTCATTTTGAAGGGTTTGTTAAAAAAAATACAATGCCGTAAATCCGAGGTCGGTATCTTACCCCTAACCAGAATGGCGGCCATTTTAAATTTCGAGATGGGCAAACAAAATCCAGTGTGGATACAAATATTTACCTTTTAAATGGGTTACATTGGGTAAGCCGAACTCCAGATACCATTATTAGATTGAAAAGTGGATGTTTTTATCGTATTCAAAATTTTGCCCCAGCCCCCAAAATAGGGGATTTTGGGGGCAGCCCCAAATTTTTTAACGCAAACCCCTATTGAGTGACCAATCGTTTTGAAGGGTTTGTCAAGACAAAAGCAGTGGCACAAATCTTAGGTCGATATGTCATCCCTAGACGAAATGGCAGGCATTCAAAAACTTGATTGGGTAAAAAAGCGCCCATTTCACCAATTAAAAATTTGAATGCCTGCCATTTCGTCTAGGGATGACATATCGACCTAAGATTTGTGCCACTGCTTTTGTCTTGACAAACCCTTCAAAATGAGGGGTCACTCAATAGGGGTTTGCGTTTAAAAATTTGGGACTGCCCCCAAAATCCCCTATTTTGGGGGCTGGGGCAAAATTTTGAATACGATAAAAACATCCACTTTTCAATCTAATAATGGTATCTGGAGTTCGGCTTACCCAATGTAACCCATTTAATAGGTAAATATGGGTATCCACACTGGATTTTCTTTGCCCATCTCAAAATTTAAAATGGCCGCCATTCTGGTTAGGGGTAAGATACCGACCTCGGGTTTACGGCATTGTATTTCTTTTGACAAACCCTTCAAAATGAGTGGTCACTCAATAGGGGTTGCCATTTAAAAAAATTAAGTTACCCCCTACCCCTACCCCCCCTGAGGGGGTGAAAAAAATTTTCAGATGCAAAAAATTCTAGTACCTTGGTTAACAGTCAATGCCACAAACCAAATATTTCTATCTATTTTGGGTTAAAAAATACAGATTTGTTTCCATACTTAATTTACACACTGTATAAGTGACTATGTTGTTTGTTAGTTGTTATATGTAAGTTTAGTTTTATTACTTTTGTGACAATGCACCTGTTTACTTTACAAAAAATGTAAAACAAAAATGTTATGTGCAATAAAGAGTATGACTATGACTATGACTAAATGATGACTCACTACGTACTCTGCAACATTACTTCCGATGAACAAGAGTTCACTATAAGGTAATTTGCTAATAAGGAAAAGATGTATTTGATTTGATATTTGGTTAGTCATAATATAAAACTACTAAAAAAAGTAAACTTAGTAAAAGCTGCCATATTATAGTAAAAAAATTTACATGACAGATAATCCTTTCTCTGGCTGTTTTGACTATGGATTTTTTATTTATTTATTTATTTATTTTTTTACTTTGGAATGATTTTTTTTTAACATTCCCTACACCTTTATTCCTAAACAACTTGATATGATAAAAATAAGCCTCACCATTGGATCTTCTTCAAAAACAATCAGTTCTATTCTGGCATCAGGCACGGTGTCATCAGTCACTGTGTATTTACCGTCCGTTGAATCATACACTAAGTGCATGTTGTTCTTCCTGAATTGGCGCTCCAAAAAAACCTATAATCAAAATATGATTTGTCATTTTTCGTTGTTGAATTAATTTGTTATTTTTTTTACTCTGCTTATTGAACAGTTGCTTTCTTACTTAATAAGAGGAGCATTTTTCAATAACTTTGTGATCTTAGAAAACTTTTATACAAAGGTTTGGAAGCATGATATTTATAAAAAAGTGAAAACCCTTGCTTGGTTTTCAATGCACAAATGTAATTTGCAACTTTATTTCTATGATATCTAAATTTAAATGAGAGGGAATTAAATATCAAAACACTTTTCTTATAACTTGGTTCATCTGAAGCTCAGAATGCTTTGGAGCCTTTATGAATTGGCAATATTAAATATAATAAATGTGCAGGATAAGATTAACCATACAACAAAAATAAAGCTTAATATTTATCTTCTTAAAATAAAAAAAAATAAAAATAAAACTGTTTGTGTGAATTTTATACGTCTAATTAGAGCAAAATTGTTTAGCTCCCTTGGAGTTTTATTATCAAGGAGTAAATAAGCCCCCAAAGCAGAACATCAGAGGGATGTGCGACATTGTTACAGAAAGTTCACGAACACGATATAGAGCTCCCCGTCAGAAAGGTTAACCATGTCAGAAAAATCGGCTGTGTCAGAAATATCAGCCGTGCCTGAAATATCAACCACAGCAGAATGATTTTGGCCGAAGGATTTGGTTGTTACAAATAATAAAATAATATAATAAAGGCTATTCTGTAGGATTTTATTATTAAGTTACATAATCACTTTCAAAATTGTGATAAATATATGATTATTTACTTGCTTGCAGAAAGTTTTTTTGCCTATGTTATGCGCTGATACAGAAAGATAAAAGGTGTTCTACTTTGGGGGAAAAGGTAGAACTCAAATATTTGCTATGAAAACAGGTAGGCAAAACTGGCAACGATAGAACAGCTTGCTTTACAGTTAGGACCTTCATATGACAGTCTCAAAAACAGCTGTATTTCAGCGTAATGTGGTAAAAAATATTTTTTCCGTAAAACCTTTCCTTATACAGGTCCTTTATATTGACAGGTTTGAAGAGCAGGAAGTCCTTGTTCCAAAAAACTACAGTACCCTTGTAATCTTGCAGGTGTTACTTTGCACCCATAATTTTGCAAAAAAACTTATATTCATTTATTTAAATATAGCTCTTTCTTCCAACCACCCAGCCAATGTTTGCTTTGCTCAGGGGTTATGGCAGAACTGCTCTGAGTAGTACCCTGAACACTATCTCAATGAGGCATAAAAAATGGAAAGACTGTTTAAAATTGTTTGTTTGTTTATTCTTGTTATAAACGAATTACAAACACTAAATGTGGGGTGGAAAGCAAGAGTGACCGCTTGTCGGCAAGTTTCAATTTTAGGTTTTCAAAATCACCTTTAAATTTTTAACAATTTTGTGAGTCTTAACATTTTTGTTGCAGTTTGAGTTATGCAAGTTTGAACTTTGATAAAGTGAAAAAAATATTTTGAGGAAAACGTTTTACTAAATTTAAATAAACACATCTATATAATACGAGAGGTTTTTTTTTTTTAAATTGGAACTCCTCCTACAATTTTCAACTGATTTTCATGTTTTTGGTGTAATTGGGTCTGTCTGGGGCTTGGTCTGTAGTTATTTCCATCAAAAATTTTTGAGAATCAGACTTAAAATAAACCATCATTGAAATTTGTAACATTCTCACTAGAATAACATTGGGATTAGGTCGGGCATTTTACTATTTGGTAATGTACAGTTGTAAATAAGTGTAGTTTTGGGTGATTACCATACTGATAATCACAATATTGTATTATCATTTATATTCAAAATATTAGTGTGAACTCTTCTAGTGAAATCTTCTTTCAAATCTTCATTTCAACTCTATCTAATATATCAAAATTAAACTGTATAAGTATTCTTTGTCTTAGGCAACCCTAAATGAGGGAAGAATGTTATTCTTATTGAATATGGTTTAATTGATTATGTTCGTTGGTTTAGAATTAAAACATAAAATTTTTAGCTATGACATGTGATAGTCTGAATTAAATTGATCAGTTTAAAGCAACAAGTACACTAGTCATTTATATTTTCCGTAGGGATTAGACAAAAATTTAAAGTTTATGATTCTATATTTAAAGATCACATTAGAAGTTTCCTTAATTTCTACTAGAATTAATGCAAAACTTAATTTAATTCCATAAGTCATACATAAGTTCATTTTATAAAAGGGTACCTCTTGTTGGTCCTGTGTTGTAAGATTGGTAATGGTCATAAAAATGGGTCCAATGCTGAAACAGTTCATTGGATTGCATAGATTTCAGAAGTAAAATTATTGGATCGTTGAGGCTGATGGTAAAGTCTAGATTCCAAGGGAAAACGCAGAAATACTGCTATGGTTGTTGAGAGTGGGTGTGCTGGATTCTTGGGGAAGAACAGAGAAACAACTGCTATTTGCTAACTGATAACATATGTGATTGTGAAGGAGACAATTGAAAACATTCTTCTCTTAATAAAAACCATTGTAGTTCCTTCGATTACCGTGAAAGTTCAGGAAAAACAAGTTTTTGAAGTAATGCACAAAACCCCCATAGGATTTGTGTATTTCAGAAAAGGGCCCTCTTGTCAATCCTCATGTCGTAGGCCTAACTCAATAAGCGACTTGAGGTTCCTTTTTTTCTAGTCTTTTTTACAAACTATTTTCATCTGAATAAAACCGTTTAATAATCTATTGGGTCTATAGTAGAGGAAATAATAAAGTATCTGAATATGCAAAAAAAAAACTAAAATCAATATTTTTCACCCAAATGACTTGAATCCATTGTGCTGAAAAATTCACTTTGCCAATAAAAGGTCCCTTTTACCCAAATATTAAATAATAAATGTATAATAGATACATTGACTTTATATGTTATTTGAGTCCTTAGGAGACTGGTAAGTGACATCAGGAATGTTCGACGACTCACGCAAAAAGTCAGTCAATAATCTAGAATATGCACACAGTTTTACCGATAACAATCTTGCCAACTCAATGATTTAGCATATGGAGCAAACTTAGAACAAAATTTTTAAATCTAAATTTTTGAATAAGTTTTAGCTGTCAAAATCAAAATGGTTGGTTGTTTTCTAGCTGTACAACTAAGTGGACAGAATTGGATTTAACAAATTACCAACCTCATCTTTAAGCGCAATTTCTTCATTGAGTACACAAAATTCGATGTCTCTTTCCCATGGCAGCGTACGGGACAATCTTAACTGGCCCCATAGAGCTCCATAGCACAGGAAGTGAGTGATGCCAAGACTGGCTAGAAGTCTGTGTACTCTGCAAACATGTCGTTATGTATAATTTAATTAATTTTACTAAAGTGAAATTTTTCTTTTTTTTTTTTGCACAGGTGTAAAACTTACTGCTATTATTTATGTAAATACTTTCACTGCTAAAGGCTACCGTACTAAAAATACAAATCAGACCATCTGCAATCTGATACATTGTTAATCCGGCAGTCAAGAAGGTGTTTCAGATTCAGATTAAAATTCAGATTACAATAATTGCTACAGTTCTATATTTATGATGCATCTTCATGCTCCGGTTTTCAATATTACCCAGAGTTTAAGTCATTAGAGACGCGATTCCGTCTTTATTGCGCAGCCACACTTTTTACTTCAATTGACATAGATAGACTACTGTATAGGTCTATTACAATGTTTTATTGATATTTGAGAAACAAGTTGATATTACTTAGTTTGGACTAGTAAATGACAGGAATAAGCCTAAAATCGGTTCTAGTAAGTTTTATTGACTTCTTACAGCATTTTCACTAATCCAGCACCAACCAGGTTTGATATCTGTCGTCGGATTAGCAAGGGTCTACCCTAGAGCTTGATTTGATTATGCTTTGTTGCTAAATAAAAATTGTTATCTATGCTTGTCAAAATTGTCTTTTCTAGACTAATACAATATTTTTATTAGCCTACTATTTTATTAAACCAACAAACACCAGTGTACTGCTACATTTCAAGTAGGGAGTATTTAAGGATATATATTGCAGTTTATGATGATTCATGCTCTAAAAACCTTTTACTACTTCCTGAGGGAAAACAGGTTGATTTTGAGGGTAAGTTTTATATAATGCCTACATGTCGAATGAAAATATTGATCGATAAATCACATGTGATAGATTGATAATATTGATAGGCTATATCACATTGGATCAAAATATCGATGGATATGTAGCCTATAACTAATCATCACACATCAAAATTCCTTATTTATAATATTGTTCCTAAAAAGTACATTATAGTTAAATTGTTTATCAACCCAAACCTAGATCCCTAAAAACGTATTATTTAAAGCACTCTTAGATGTATATATATATATATATATATATATATATATATATATATATATATATATATATATTTTCAATCTAAACAAAACATTGTTATTACCATCTATTTTCATTTTCATCTCCTCATACAGTAGAAGCCCCCTAGTCCAGCCTCGGATAATTCGGCCGCCGGATAATCCGGCCTCAGTATTCCGGACATTAAATGTTCAGCCTCGGGCGTTCCCAACGGAAAAAATAGACAAGAGTCAACTTGTTCCATGTTATATCACTATAATATATCAGTTAAATTGATGATTTCCAGATTATTCGGTTTTGGATGTCTTCTAAAACTTTTTGTTAGTGTTCTATTTTTGATCGTTATCTTTTTGTTGGGAGTTTCGTGGCTCGAATTTAAATGTAACATGAAAGTTAGGTCACTAGACAGATTCTGTCGCTTTTACGATCCCATTTATACTTTAGGGCCTTCGTTGACAGAAGACCAGTTTTATTGTTCGTAAACGCAGGTTCATCTCTAGCGACCGCTTGTCCGTTTCCGATCGTAATTTCAGCGCTACAACTACTGAAAGGGAGCAAATCATGATGGTTACAAAGTTGATATAGCATTGATTGGGCAAGTATGATACCCTTCATTGTTAAGTACATCCTAATAGTTCATTGTTAGAACACACATTTAATCCAGGTCTCTGTTTAATCCGTTCAATAAACCGCTGGTTAATCCGGCAATTTTGGAATCCGGCCGGTGGTCCGGTCCCGATGTGCCTGGATCTGAGGGCTTCTACTGTACATGCATTTTTTGTATAAGTAGATTATTTTGTAAATCCATATTTCATCCAATGCTGTAAAACTTCTCGATATTTCATCCAATGCGATATATTGATCGTATCGATCCATATTTTCATTCGGTAGGAGTGTAGGTGCTAGGGCCTAGCTTATATAAAAACTATAGGCTACCCGATTTTGATTGTAGGTTAAATACCAAAATGCAGGTCATTCACAAAGTTTGATACCGTACTCACCTATCGGCGAGGGCATGTAAGCCATCCTGGAAAGCTTCTGAATGATGACAGGTCTGTGTGTACGATCGTGAGTGACGCAAAAGAGTCCATGTTAGCAGAAGAGCCATGGACAGGCACAGACATGAAAGAACTCGTGATAAACTGAACCTCATCCTGTAAAATCGAAGAGTTGCATCTCTGAATGTTACTCCTAGTGCGCTATAAATTATAAATAGCTTTAGTATAGGCCTACGTAGTAGCCTACCTTCCAAGAAATCTTCATTAAGTTATAGCCTAAATAAGTTATAAGTAAACTACCTAAGTAAGGCCCAATTTAAGTTAGGCTATCCTAATTTAAGTAGCTACCATAGTTTATATTGTAGATAGAAGCCAAATAATAGATATGGGCGAAGTATTTTTTACAAAAAAAAGTAAGGAAACCACATTATAGTATGGGTAGGTATTATCGTTCATCCAGATCAGCAACAACTGAAATCCACTTCATCCGGACTAGGCGGTGTAGTGGTTAGCGCGCCGAACTTTGGGACCATGGCAGCGATGTCGTAGGTTCGAATCCGTGTTCTGGCAGTGACTTTAATCAGTACCTTTCACCTTGTACTGTAGCGGCTCACCCCCTTACTTTGTCTAAAACGATCCACGCAAAGATTGTTATTCTATGTGGACGGGGCAAAGTGAGGCAAAAAAGGAATGCCAACCTTTAAAAAAATAATCATCTGGATTTTTATGGTTCCCAACCAAAAAAATATTCGCTCTTCAGCATCTAACGTAAAAAATACTTAAGTTTACCCAATTTAAACAATTGATGCCCGAGTAATCAAGAAAATTACCATGGAATTTGGAGTGTGATTTTCAGGGTTGCCAAATAAAGCACCCGAAAATAAGGGACGGTGTTTCGTAATCAAGCCTGTACTATACTCCGGAGTCCGAAATAGTGGTTGACAATTAAAAATTCTTTGATAACATGTGTTTAAATTATTCTGTCAATACAGTGTTCTAAATCTTATCTTATACTCTAAAACAAGCTCCGTTTGTCCGGGCAAAGTTTTTTTTCGCTCAAAGGATTTTTGATTTTTTGATTGAACATGGAGGTTTTGGCCACCAGAAATCGATTGGAGCTGGTCCCATAGCTGGGAAAAATCCGGTTTTCGCGCTAGAGTCCTTCAAAGTTTCCATGTTATCCTTATGGAGATTTTATTAATTGAACAAAAATCAGCTGATAACTGTAGATATAGGGCGAGTGAGCGGAGTGAACGAGCTTTGTGTGAGAACGAAAGTAATAGTTTTACCGAGCTTAAGCTCGGTCCCCCTGGTATGCCATTTAAATAATGTCCATGAACTTTAAGAGGGTTTTAACATTTTAAGAAGAAAAAAAAAATTAATTTAACACCGGCACTTAATAATAAATAAAAGAAGCTTTTTACGATTTATTGTATTGCCTAAATCTTGCATTATTAATATCCAGTATGAAAGTTAATGAATCCAATAATCAACAATTTTCAAACTAGGCTATAGGCCCTAATATGGTAGGTAAAAGCAAAAATGTAGGAAATCATTAAACGTTTTAAAATTTGCCACTGCTCACATTTAGATTGGTTGTATTTTAAAACAAAGAGGTCTATTTGAAAACGATGTGTTACAACACAATCACAATTTACATTTGTACAATTCTTATACTTTAGCTACTTACTGTAAATGAGAGACTGTTGTGATAAATAATGACATTCGCCTATATCAACACAACACGGTGGCGATGACTTTGTAAAGCCCGAGATGAGTTCGCAGTTGGCAAGCTGGTGCGAAGACCGATGAGTTTTTTCGAGACTTGAACCACAAGAAGGTCTCGAAAAATTACGAAATTAGCTTATTCTACTAGGCTATGATAACGACGGTGGCAGTAGACACTTTGCCAACTGCCTACTTGGCGGTCGATATTATTTGTTTGAAAGATAAGCAAGTTTTTATTTTATTTTGAGGTTAGTTGTAACTCGCATCACAATCACGACATCGTAGGCCTAACTAAATTTGTTCTGAGTAAATTTGTTATATTGGCCAAATACGGGACAATTAACTTACCGTCCCGGGTGACTTCTCTCCGGGACGCGGGACACATTTACTAAATAAGGGACTGTCCCTTAAAATCCGGGACGTTTGGGAACCCTGGTGATTTTACAGGTACAGTAACTTACAAAGTTAAGTTATGGGCCTACAAGTTATTAACCCAAGTTTTTTTTTTGCCTAGGGCCTATGCTCTTATTTTCAAAATACCTCTTAAATTAGCTCATCATTAATAATGGTCACTAGCCCATTTGAAGTGTATTATGAGGTAATGTAGCCCATTAGTTTAGCTTGTGACATTTACCTTATAGGCCTAATTGGTAGGCTAAATTATCGTTAAAAAAATTGAATATCTTCGCCAATTCTTTTCATTTTGCGCTGGTTTATTGAAACTAAGACACGATTTTTCTTCCAATAGTTTTATGGTAATTAATCATTCACTTGCTGTATAAGTCGTAAAAAACAACAATCAATGTTTGATAACATCGTATTGTGAGATTGTGAGTGAACATAACCTCAAAGATTTATTTTTACTTTCTTTTTTCTCAAAGGCAGGCCAAGGTTGTTGGGCAAACCAAGTAATCTCCGAGTTCGCTAATTTTGTGGTTGCTAGAAGTGTCATTGACTATAAAGTCAACTAGGGAGCCCATTTTTTTCTTTTTTTTTTAGGAGGGAAAAATGCATTACACACACAGGTGGCCAGCCTGTAGCGTGGGGCTCCCCTAAATACGGGTTTACTCACTAAAAAACTTCCTCTACTTCTTAGGATTCTAACCTAGAATTGTTTATAACATTACGTCAGGCTCGTGGGGTCTCATAATAGCTACGCTCATAGCAACTACAATTTGAATGTTGACATAGGTACTAAAATGGCAGTGTGAATTAGCGCCTACACTTGTAGGCGCTGGTAGAACATTTCAAATTTGTGTAGGCGTTAACGAGAATATGACCTATACTTTTTAGAACATTGACTTTGACTGTTAGATTGGTAAAATATATTTCTCTTGTAGCAAATAAAAGTGAAAAAGACTTTTAATTCCGACAAAATTGCTGTATCTCTCGATTAGCAACTATTCTACATAGCCACTAATATCGAATTTGTAACATAGCGCCTACAGAGTCGTTCGGAGTGAACAGCTCTTTTACAGAACAGTTCTTTAGAACGACTTCCCGGCCAAGACCATCTGTAGCCACCAGTGCTGCCAACTGTTCCCCACGTTTGGGGATTTTATGGGGCTTGCTGGGATAAGCGAGGGTTATTAGGAGGGATATATACATCGTATGGCTGTCATAACCAGCGACCATCTTAAATTAATAACAATAAAATAATTAAAAGATGTCCTGCAGGGCAAAGCACCTGCGTCAATACATTAGGAGGTTAATGGTATTTTTATGTAGGGATACATTGAAATAGGGTATTTCGGGAAAATTAAATATATCCCTTTTTCTCTCGACGAACTTAACAGATTTTTGAGATTGAGGTGTCATCTTCTTAAAGGTCCTTATGTAGCACGTACATTTAGGTCCTTATAGTCGCGGCCACGAAATCAGGCGGGTGAATGATTTTGCAACGTTGCCAAATTTCCAGTGCTTATTAATTTAATCATATGGTTTATATTGTCAATGTTTTTATCTGTTTTCTTAGATGATAGTTATTTTGATAATCTATATATTAATAGGCAAGCATGTTTCGTTTCCTCCTTTTTTCTCAGCTTGTGTGCATCGTAGGAGAAATCCGGGCATACCATTGGAAAGATAGTGTTCTGTAGATGAGCAGAATCGCATTCTAATTCCGATCGGACTCCAGGGCTACGCCTCACAGGCTTTTGAAGTTCCAATTTTAATCTTATGGAGAAAAGAGAATTGAATGAATCATTAGACAGCTGTTGTAAAAACAACTGCTAGAAAATTAGGAAGAACAGATGTTTTAGTTCTAAAATGTTTTTAAGTTTCTTGGGTCCAGATCAACTGAAATTTTGATCGAATTTCGATCACGAGGCGATCTCTAGTTTTATAGAATGTACATTCAACATACGGTATAGGCAACGCTGCATGATCAGTGTTGCCAGTTTTTGCATGAAAGTAAGCAAATTTCGACAATTTCTTTCATCTTTTGGTTCCATGTGACAACATCGCATTTTCAGTCACCCGCCTATTTTCGTGGCCGCTACTGTAGGTAAGTTAGGCCTATGGTATTAATTGTTAAAAAATATTGTCCCAGGTAAATGTTAGATAATCCCTTTTATCCCGCTTTGAGACGAATTATTTGGTAGAAATCCTCCTCATCTGGCAACACTGAGTGAGCTGTTGCTCTCTAGGAGGAATGTAAAGATAATGAACGAACCATTAAAGATTCGTTCTTTTACCTACCGCTCATTATTGTAGGCGCTATCGAGAAACTGAGATGTTCGGTGCTATCGAGAATTTAAGAAATCTAACAACAACTACGTAAAAACAAAATAGTTTACTAGCAACTACACTTTAGCGACTGCGATATCGTAGGCACTAACGAGAAATTTTAATAACTGTGTAGGCGCTAATCGAATATTTAAATTTTCATTTTTCCCGCCTTTTCGTAGTTGCTATGAGAACATTCAGTTTTAATTGCTACGTTTATTTTCACTTTGTAGTTGCTACGTGCGTAGCTACTATGATACCCCGTCGTCAGGCTAGGCCTAAATTTGGCTTACGCCCGTGGGGCTCGCTCCTTATCCAGCCGCTTGATCAAGGGATCTGAGCCACTTCGCGGCCCATGAAGCAATTGAATTCTGATACTGAAATGTCAACACAATTCCATACTTTAATACAAGGAGTGTCTATTGTGAGGAACAAATTGTGTGTTTTTCATTTTCTTCAAAATGTAGCAGGTATAAGTTATTTTGCTTCAACTTTGTATTTATGTGTATTTGGATACAAAAATAACTTAAGTATCTTAATCCCAGAAAAGTTCGTTTTCCCGTACAAAAACAAGTTTGGAACGTGGTTCCAATGGCGTGGTTCTTATGGGTTACCAGATTGGCATTGAAACAAATATTAAAAGTTAACACCTATACAGAAAGTTAACAAATATTAAAATAGAACATCTAATGTTTGCGCATGTGTTTTCAAAATGCTGTGAACTAGGAAAAGTGAAGTAGTTGGTGTAAATTTAATACCGTGTTTTCTGATACTATGACAAATTTATGCAGAATGCTACAGATGTTAAATTACCTATTTAATCACCTATTTAAAAGAGACAACATTTAAAAGGTTTTACCTCCAGTATAGGTAACAATCTTATTGCAAGAATTAGTTGTGTATATATATATGTACTGGGGTGAGGTGATGGTCCTCTAAGTAGTGTATTGAATTAATACGACCAAGTCAGTCAAGAATCAGTTCAATCATAGTCATGGAACAGAGTCGAATCAAAGTAACGAGAGTCGTTCATTTCAATTCTGGCTCGTTCATTTCTACCCTAGAGTCTTTATTACTGCGGCGAGATGGTCGTGTCGTGACACTTGTATCGACGCTGCATGTTTGGTGTTTGGTGTTGTCCGCAGACAACTAGCGCTTCAAGCGGATGGAACCGGCGTGACTGGAGTCGCTACCGTTTCCACCATGGGCGGGAACTTAAAATGTTACTCAATGAGCTGCAACAATTTCTGAAATATATTTCGGCCTTGTGAGGAACTTTCCTCGCCGAGCACTAGTCTTTTAAGGGGTTTTCAAAGGTCCCTAGTGAAGAGTCCGGATCTCAGTCACTTAGTTTATTTACACCAATAACTTATTTTATTTACGATAATTCTCTATGTACAATGTTCTAATTTGTTCTTGATCCAATGTAGTCCGTAGTCCCGTGGTGCTGGCTCCGGGTACCAGCTCACCGCGATGCAGGTGGATCAAGCCTGACGCTTCCGTGATGTCCCGCGGGGTTATTGCCACACCTTTTCCGCTGGCTCTCGTACAGGCCCCACAATGTTCCTATCTTGTCCCTTTGGCCTCGTTGACTCCGTAGGTCTATGGTGACAGGGGATACACGGTCGTGTGGCGACGCTGCACACCAGTGCACTCGTTCCGCTGCTGCTCTCCACTGGAGACGGTTCCGATGCTTCTAATCGGAAGTCAGCTGGAATCTCTAATGATCCGCTCAGGCTGCAGTCCTGACGGCAACTACCGGCTGTAGCTACTACAGCTCCTAATATATTATGATATGAAGTGGGGGGGGGGGGATAATTATTAGTTATCCCCACCACTTCCGGACTACGAACCACTTGTCGGGGGCTCAACACGCCCATCCGACAATGCTGGGGACTCAACACGCCCATCCAGCGTACCGAGGACTCAACACGCCCATCCGGCCCTTCCGCGGGCTCAACGCGCCCATGCAGGGTGTCGGGGACTCAGCACGCCCATCCGATGGTGCTGGGGACTCAGCACGCCCTTCCGGCTCTTCCGCGGGTTCAACACGCCCCTGCAGAGTGTCGGGGACTCAGCACGCCCATCCGATGGTGCTGGGGACTCAACACGCCCGTCCAGCGTACCGAGGACTCAACACGCCCATCCGGCCCTTCCGCGGGCTCAACGCGCCAAGGCAGGGTGTCGGGGACTCAGCACGCCCATCCGATGGTGCTGAGGACTCAACACGCCCGTCCAGCGTACCGAGGACTCAACACGCCCATCCGGCCCTTCCGCGGGCTCAACGCGCCAATGCAGGGTGTCGGGGACTCAGCACGCCCATCCGATGGTGCTGAGGACTCAACACGCCCGTCCAGCGTACCGGGGACTCAACACGCCCATCCGGCCTTCCGCGGGCTCAACGTGCCCATGCGGGGTGTCGGGGACTCAGCACGCCCATCCTACGGTGCTGGGGACTCAACACGCCCGTCCAGCGTACCGTGGACTCAACACGCCCTTCCGGCCTTCCGCGGGCTCAACGCGCCCATGCGGGGTGTTGGGGACTCAGCACGCCCATCCGACGGTGCTGGGGACTCAACACGCCCGTCCAGCGCACCGCGGACTCAACACGCCCATCCGGCCTTCCGCGGGCTCAACGCGCCCATGCGGGGTGTCGGGGACTCAGCACGCCCATCCGACGGTGCTGGGGACTCAACACGCCCGTCCAGCGCACCGCGGACTCAACACGCCCATCCGGCCTTCCGCGGGCTCAACGCGCCCATGCGGGGTGTCGGGGACTCAGCACGCCCATCCGACGGTGCTGGGGACTCAACACGCCCGTCCAGCGTACCGGGGACTCAACACGCCCTTCCGGCCTACCGCGGGCTCAACGCGCCCATGCGGGGTGTCGGAGACTCAGCACGCCCATCCGACGGTGCTGGGGACTCAACACGTCCGTCCAGCGTACCGGGGACTCAACACGCCCTTCCGGGCTTCCGCGGGCTCAACGCGCCCATGCGGGGTGTCGGGGACTCAGCACGCCCATCCGACGGTGCTGGGGACTCAACACGCCCGTCCAGCGTACCGGGGACTCAACACGCCCTTCCGGCCTTCCGCGGGCTCAACGCGCCCATGCGGGGTGTCGGGGACTCAGCACGCCCATCCGACGGTGCTGGGGACTCAACACGCCCGTCCAGCGTACCGGGGACTCAACACGCCCTTCCGGCCTTCCGCAGGCTCAACGCGCCCATGCGGGGTGTCGGGGACTCAGCACGCCCATCCAACGGTGCTGGGGACTCAACACGCCCGTCCAGCGTACCGGGGACTGAACACGCCCATCCGATCTTCCGCGGGCTCAACGCGCCCAGGCAGGGTGTCGGGGACTCAACACGCCCGTCCAGCGTACCGGGGACTCAACACGCCCTTCCGGCCTTCCGCGGGCTCAACGCGCCCATGCGGGGTGTCGGAGACTCAGCACGCCCATCCGACGGTGCTGGGGACTCAACACGTCCGTCCAGCGTACCGGGGACTCAACACGCCCTTCCGGCCTTCCGCGGGCTCAACGCGCCCATGCGGGGTGTCGGGGACTCAGCACGCCCATCCGACGGTGCTGGGGACTCAACACGCCCGTCCAGCGTACCGGGGACTCAACACGCCCTTCCGGCCTTCCGCGGGCTCAACGCGCCCATGCGGGGTGTCGGGGACTCAGCACGCCCATCCGACGGTGCTGGGGACTCAACACGCCCGTCCAGCGTACCGGGGTCTCAACACGCCCTTCCGGCCTTCCGCAGGCTCAACGCGCCCATGCGGGGTGTCGGGGACTCAGCACGCCCATCCAACGGTGCTGGGGACTCAACACGCCCGTCCAGCGTACCGGGGACTGAACACGCCCATCCGATCTTCCGCGGGCTCAACGCGCCCAGGCAGGGTGTCGGGGACTCAACACGCCCGTCCAGCGTACCGGGGACTCAACACGCCCTTCCGGCCTTCCGCGGGCTCAACGCGCCCATGCGGGGTGTCGGAGACTCAGCACGCCCATCCGACGGTGCTGGGGACTCAACACGTCCGTCCAGCGTACCGGGGACTCAACACGCCCTTCCGGCCTTCCGCGGGCTCAACGCGCCCATGCGGGGTGTCGGGGACTCAGCACGCCCATCCGACGGTGCTGGGGACTCAACACGCCCGTCCAGCGTACCGGGGACTCAACACGCCCTTCCGGCCTTCCGCGGGCTCAACGCGCCCATGCGGGGTGTCGGGGACTCAGCACGCCCATCCGACGGTGCTGGGGACTCAACACGCCCGTCCAGCGTACCGGGGACTCAACACGCCCTTCCGGCCTTCCGCAGGCTCAACGCGCCCATGCGGGGTGTCGGGGACTCAGCACGCCCATCCAACGGTGCTGGGGACTCAACACGCCCGTCCAGCGTACCGGGGACTGAACACGCCCATCCGATCTTCCGCGGGCTCAACGCGCCCAGGCAGGGTGTCGGGGACTCAACACGCCCGTCCAGCGTACCGGGGACTCAACACGCCCTTCCGGCCTTCCGCGGGCTCAACGCGCCCATGCGGGGTGTCGGAGACTCAGCACGCCCATCCGACGGTGCTGGGGACTCAACACGTCCGTCCAGCGTACCGGGGACTCAACAAGCCCTTCCGGCCTTCCGCGAGCTCAACGCGCCCATGCGGGGTGTCGGGGACTCAGCACGCCCATCCGACGGTGCTGGGGACTCAACACGCCCGTCCAGCGTACCGGGGACTCAACACGCCCTTCCGGCCTTCCGCGGGCTCAACGCGCCCATGCGGGGTGTCGGGGACTCAGCACGCCCATCCAACGGTGCTGGGGACTCAACACGCCCGTCCAGCGTACCGGGGACTGAACACGCCCATCCGATCTTCCGCGGGCTCAACGCGCCCAGGCAGGGTGTCGGGGACTCAACACGCCCATCCGACGGTGCTGGGGGCTCAACACGCCCGTCCAGCGTACCGGGAGCTCAACTCGCCCATCCGGTGGGTCGGGCCGCTAGGGCCCAACTGATTTCCTGGGGCCAGGCCACCTGGTTTTGTAAACAGTGGTGGGGGGTGCGCGCTTACCTCCCTCCACTGAGTACCTTTTACCCCCACTTCTGGGTACCATCACTCCCCTCCACTCAGCACCATCATTCCCTTTCCGGGGTATCATTTTCTATTTAGTCCTGAGTTCATACTCTTATTACGTATTATTATATTATTTGGCTTGTTACAATTACACTATAGATGGGGTGGAAATCACTTCGTTACAGCCTTTATCACTCGATTGGGATTTAATTTGACAATTTTGATTGTTATCAGCATTGTATAGTCAATGGCATTATTGTTAGTTGTGTTTGCGCTGATAACTGAGATCGATCACCGGTGATTGTGTCGTCAACTCGGACGCCAACCACTATAAACGCAAGTATGCCCACACTAGCGCTCCAAGCCGCTGTTCCTTGCATAACTGGAGTCGCACGGTGGTTCCGGCGGACAGCCAAAGTTTTTATGTTTATTGGTGCAGTGGTGTAGAATATTATAATTATTAATTACACAGACATATCAAAATACTACAAAATTTTACTAGTGGCTCATAGGGGCAAAAGCCCCTAATCATAAAATTAAAATACCAAAGCGGATCTAATGAACCAAAGCGGATCACCAATTATTCTCTATGAAAGTTTCCAAAAAATGTATTTTAATTTATTTTAACAATACCGTTTGAACAGGCTATTCGCCCCTAAAGCACTCTTTACAATCCTGTGCTATTAGGCCACCAGTTTGTAAATGCTTCATTCTGTCTGTTGTTAAACTTATATTGATCTATGAAAAGTATGTTTTTCAAGAAATCATAGTCCTTTTAAGCTATGACGGCTTTTTAATATAACATAGAAAATCTATAATAGAAAATCGGGAATGAGAAAAAAACATGATGGATGTTCAGCACCCATTTTAGAGACAATTAACTTTCAATATGTTGTATCATATCTACTTCATTGTCTTGTTTGTCCTAAAATAAAATGAATTTTAGCTCCTGTTGTTTGTTTATTTTTTTCTTCACCAGGTTTGAACACAGCCGCTCAAATAAATAGATCATCTTCACTCACTGTTAATATTTGTCCCTCCAAATCAAAATTCATGATTTTGTGTAAACAAAGCAGTTTTTTTTTTTAATCACCATACATGGAGAATCTCTTAGGAGAACATTTCAGAAGATAATATTTCTTAATATATTTCTTTCCGATTTTGTTAAAAAAGTTTTCCCTGCTACATTTTTCCATGTAGGACAAACGACTTTTATTTTAACTCTCTCCTATAACTCCACAATCTATGAAATGACCAAATGGTTTCTGAGAAAATTCAGCTAACAGAATACCAACCTTTCGTTGACTGATATACTTTAAGTTTCAATTAATGCATCATCGTCACTCAATATGATTTGATACTTTTCGACATAAAGTAAAACCAAAACCTGGTTCAATGTAAATAAGATACTCGTTTCTCAAACCAAAATTCATAACCCATTGCGTCCCCATCACGAACAGAATTTATTTCATAATTCGCATACAGGCTCAGTTTTTTACAATTTAAATTATTATAACAAAACAGTAAAAAATCGCAGTCCATTTGTATTAGTTTGTAGGGTTGGTAACGCTCCTAGTACAAATTTTTGTTGCTCAAAGCCTCAAAACGTCTCATTATAGTATTACCACTCCAGATACTTTATGCCATTTGGTTATTAATAGTTCTTCACTCAATAGGCCTATTATCATCTTTCCCTCATTTAAAAATAAAATCATAAGTTTTAATGTACACAAAGCAGACTGTTTTCGAATCCCCGAGCTATTCTTATCGAGGACTTTTTACGCTATTTCTTATTTCCTTGTAATTTTATGGATACGCTCATAACTTTCCCTCATGCTGATACCTTTAATTCGAGACCCCTACCATCTTCCTGTAAGTTTGCAAAATACTCTCAATTTTTTCTAAAAAAAATTTCACTCACAGAATTATATATATAGATTGCTTCTCTTTTGGGGTGAATTATTTTATTATCTTCACTCAATGTTATCACCTGTGTCTCTTTTTAAAATTAAACCATAACACATGTTTTAATGTACACAAAACAGACGTTTTTCGAATCCCCATCATGCTATTCTTATGGAGGACGTTTTACGTGATTTCTCATTTCCTGTTGACATTATGGACACGCCGATAGTTTTCCCTCGTGTATGGGACCGAGACCTTTAATTTGAGACCCCTCCCATATTTCTGCGATTTGTATAACGCTCACAATTTTGCTCAAGAAATTCTCGGCTTACAGAATTATATATATAGACTAGCTGTTTCCCGTCACGGCTTCGCCCGTGACTGAATTTATTTTTTAGGTAATAAAATTTTAAAAAGAGCAACAAAATCTTCTTCCTTAAGAATGACATTGAAACAACAAATTACTGTGTGTTGAGCTCTGAAGGAATTTTGCAAAACTTTTTTTATTAAAACCATTGAGCAAAAAAGAACAATCATGTCAAATTTCAACCCCGTAGGCCCTATAGTCATTTTAAAATCATGTAGGGCGGAGCCCTAAAGAACATAAAAACTATATTTCTAAAACTGTTTCTTAATAAACGCCTATTAACAAAACGGAACATAAACGTTAAATTTCAACACCGTAGGATTTATGGTGATTTTGATGTTCTTTGGGATGGAGACCTAAAGTAAATTTGCTAAATTGTTTCTTAGTGAGCAACAATGAGCAAAGAGAAACGTCCATGTCAGTAGTGTCAAATTGTTGGTGCTGGCTCAGTTCAAGGTCACCTGAGGGATGACGTCATCGAGGTCAATGACCTCACCGATGACGTCATCGATGACGTCATCGATTGCGTCATCGATGACGTCATCACCAATGACGTCATTTCTATGACGTCACACCCATGACGTCACAGAAATGACGTGCTGATGACGTCATCACCCCTTACGTCATCAAAATGACGTCACCGACGCCACTGAGGTCAAGGTCACGCCGAAACTTAAAATTTTTTGGCACTTTTGCCGTTTCTCGCACTACGCTCCGAGTTTCAGTCAGAGTCCCCGTGACCTTGACCACTTGGAGCGAATTTTCGACGAGAAACGGCAAAAGTGCCAAGTTAAACTCGAGTTTCTGACATGACTCTGCCTAAATGGGCAATCGGTTATCCCTCAGGTGACCTTGAACCAGCACAACACCAACAATTTGATATTACTGTGACCTTGAAAACCTAACAACGGAGCGCCGACACCGATGCGCACCCCACGACAGCCACCGAGTTACTGACTGTCAGGCTCTGTGTATGCTAGGTATATCGGCTTGAGAGACTAAGACTCTAAACTGTCAGGAATGGGAGTAACTAACTGAATTTTGCAAGGAAAAGTCATTTCATCCAATATTTTAAACAAATCCTCATCAGTAAAACTGACATTAGTCTGTTTTGTATAAAACTTAGGGTGTCCGCGCAACAGTTTGCGCCACTTAGCTAAAGTCGAAACTCTCTTAACTTTGAGTGGTGGACAGTGAGCAACTAATAAAGCCTTAACACGGCTAAGTTTCTTACCTAAAGTGTCCCGCGACATGGCTTCCCCTCACAAAAGTCCGCACAATACTGAGAGACTGCTCGTAGCGCATGAGTCAAGGGAAAAGAGGTGGAGAAACAACAGGAGTGGGGGAAGGTCACAGTGGTGGGGGAAGGTGAGGTAGTACGGTGGAGTATCGCATCACTTCACCATGAGCTGTCCTACAGTCAACACACTGTTCTCTTGGCCCGAGTTGGCACTAGAAGAAACATTTCTGTACAGCTTAGGCTGTGAGAGCCGAGGAAGCAAAGTCAAAGTGGAAATTGTGTTAAACTCCAAGATGAAGAGTCTCCTAAATAAACTAATTGTATCCTTGCAATCTCCTATAACTTTAGAGAAATACCACTTTATTAAGCGACACCTTATACTTTGGCAAAACGAAGCGGAAATGGAAAAGATTACAGTAAAATTAATTTAACTTAAAACTTGGACTGGACACTCATGGCGATACCACGTGGCGTGAAAACGCCACCCTAAACATTACAAGTTAGGTTATTGAGCACCTCTGGTACGATAACCGATGTGCTAGAGTTAAAGTGTGATGACCTTGAGTCAAAACACTGAAATACTACAAGTCGATATCGTCCCAGAGTTAAAGTGTAGTGACCTACATTCAGAACTTGTAAAATTACTTACATATAGAGAGCTAGAGAACAGCGAGACGCACCGCATGGAAGCTGGAGACATACTGGCGAAGCGGTGTTGTGCAGCCTAGGGACCCAGTTGTGGTGGGGGTATAGCCAACACTTAGAGTACAAGTGTTGTGGGTGACCTTGACCCACATAACTTACCTGACCCCCCCCCCCCGACAAAAAGTGCGAACCCCCCCCCCCCGACAAAAAGTGCGAACCCCCCCCCCCCCCCGACAAAAAGTGCGAACCCCCCCCCACCCCCACCCCCTCCCCCACCCCTGATATCCTGGGCGTGGCAGCCCCGGTGGGGATATAAGGGGGTCCGGCCAGAGCCGGCTCGCAGTCCGCTCCCGCGCGTTGAACGTGAACGACCGGGACGGACCGCCATAGGCATCACTAAACATTGAATGGCGCCTTCAGTGTTTAGCGAAGTCTACTCTAACTTTAAGACTTGTATTAGTTGTAAGATATTGCGCTTGCGTTTGGGTATTGCGAATTGTTTTATATGAGAGTGTTTTACTTGTACCTTATGTCTCCTGTGTGTCTTTTATCCTTTGTGTCTTGTTTGTTATATGTGTTTAACATGTATGTGCTTGTTCCAGCATTGACTACGTTGAGCTCAATTGTGTGTTGTAAGTGTGTTATATTTTTCTAAAGTGTATACGCTTGTTTTAGCAATCCCCCCTTGAGCTTTTGCAATGCTCAAAGTAAATTGTAAAGACAGGGAACGGGAGTAGGCCCCCGTGTAAAGTTACTTTTGTATAATTGTTAGGCTCCTCTCATGCATGCTTTAATGCGGCTGAGAAATAGGAGCGTCCGTTTGTACGCCTATATGGGGGTAATAAGCCGATGGCCTCTGCACTCGGACCGAGGACGTAAGCCACTAGGGTGTCCTCAGTTAGTTTCCCTTCTGGAAACTCAAAATTATGTAAATGAAACTTTATTAGCTATTTGTGTTTTTTTGTCCCCAAGGCCCCCGAACATTCGTGGTTCGCCATGGATGTACGGGGGCCGAAATTTTTTTAATGTCCGTGTGGCCTTGACCCACATATGACTTGTAAAAATTTACTGCATTGCTAAATTAAAAATATTAAAGATAGGGTTACGGGAGTAGGCCCCCGTGTAAAGCCACTTTTTTTTATAATTGTTAGGCTCCTCTCATGCATGCTTCAATGCGGCTGAGAAATAGGAGGTGGTCCGTTTGTACGCTTATACGGGGGTAATGAGCCGATGGCCTCTGCACTCGGACCGAGGACGTAAGCCACTAGGGCGTCCTCAGTTTCTTTCAAAATTATGTAAATGACATTTCGTTAGCTATTGGAAAAGTTATTAGTTGGAAATGCAGTAAATGTTTACAAGTCTCGCGTGGCGAAGGGTACACGACATTGGATGTTGCCTTGTTGTCATAGTTGGGTCTCTTCGGAGGCTACAGCGATGACAACCCAAGTGCCCCACACCCCCATAGGGGGGTGTGGGGCTTAATTTTTTTAAAGTTTTTTCGTGACCTTGACCTAAATATAAAAGTTTTCAAAATCTTTAACAGTCAGATCTTACTAACACAGTTTATATATATATAGAGGTCTTTTAAAAGTCAACAGTTAGGTATTAGTAACGCACAAGTTTGGAATTGTTTATAGTTGGGTCTCTTGGGAGGCTTCAGCGATGGCAACATAAATGTCCCAAGTGGGGTTTATTTTTTGAAAAAGTGCGAGCCCCCCCCCCCCCCAACAAAAAGTGCGAGCCCCCCCCCCCGACAAAAAGTGCGAGCCCCCCCCCCGACAAAAAGTGCGAGCCCCCCCCCCTGATATTCTGGGCGTGGCAGCCCCGGTGGGGATATAAGGCGGCCCGGCTGCATGCACTTCTCATTCCCGTCCAAGCTCCCGTACGGACAGGTTCTCTCTTGTTCTTGACATCATTTTTAATAACTTCACTTTCTTATTCTCATCTATTCTTTTCATTAAGTCCATTCATTACAATGGGTAAAATGGGCCTTAAACTGAAAAACTACCCGCCAGCTTCAACCTCAACCGACACGACTCAACCTCCATCATCCTCCACCTCGATCATGGAATATCTGATGACTGCAAACATCTTGAGCTGCCTGACGATGCCACCACCGCCGCCGCCGCCACCACAGCCCGCCTCAATGCCCAGCCTGTCGCCATTACCGCCGACAGTGGAAGAGGCCGGTGCACCTCCACCATCGTCAGGAAAACTCAGCGGTCGAGTCCCGGTAGCCTCTCCAGCACTCTCGCTGCTATCGGACTCAGGATCGGAGTCTGCAGTCTTCGAAGAGACGTCCAGGTCGAGGATAACCCCCTACAGCAGAACCCGAAAAATCCTATCCTATACCAAATCACAATGTCCCTCACCCATATCCCCCATGCCATCCACACCAACCAAAGCACCCCGTAAATCCATCTTTTCCCCTGAACTTCCCTCCATAGACCTAACACGCTCTCCTACCCCACCCAAAATTGTTTGCTCCATTCCTTTTGACCAATCTTTGCCTCTTCCACCCCCTTCCACCCCTATTTCTTCTAGCCAGCCTAATTCGGAGAAGCTCCAAAACACTAAGAGTCCAACACAAAAGAAACGTAATCGTGTTAAATGCCCTGCTGGCAAGCGTGATAAATGCGATTATGTTTGGTTTAGCAGAGAGGCTGTGGTTCTTTGTTGTCCGAGTTTTGCTCTTCCAGAAAAAGATCGTTGCCAACGACACTTGAATAAGAAAATCAAAATTCCGACACCAAAGCCCTATAGCCTTAATATTATGCCTGAAAAGTCCAAGTTCAAACACCCCAACAGTCCGCAGAAGCTGAAAATTAATAGGCTCAAGAGGGACAAAAAATATTATTTCATTGTTCAAGCTTATGGAGCATTTAACATAAATGTGCAAATCATTCTAAAAGGTGATGGCCGCCTTCATAGAATGAAAGTACCACCTGCGATGGTACAAAGAGAATTTTTTGTCCCCGGGGCTTATTTAATTCGAAGAAAAGGATGCCGATCTGTTTGGGAAATGGATTAGGACATGGGCTCACTAAAAAAGAAAAAGCCAAAATTGTTAGGTTGTGTTGGACAATATTTAAAAGTCTTTTTCCAAATTATTTTTCCAAATTTAGTCTTAACCCTCTTAAAGTAAGGGAGAGGGGTATTATACAAGTCAACTAATAAAAAAAAAAAAAATACTTGACTTGTATAATACTTTAACCTGGCGGTGATGTAAAGTCACTGGGACAATCTCAAACCGTGTCCTTGAGGGTGAAGACTAAGTTACAAATAAATCATTAACAAATAAAAACTTACCTCCAAACACTTGTAGCTTGCTACAAGTGTTTGGAGGTAAAAATTTTTCAAAGTTTGAATGACCTTGACCCATATAAATTACTGTTTAAAGTAAAGTGCTAACCTTACAACTAATGTTGTGTATCACGTGATACCCCCACTCTAACGCTCTTACTAAGCTTGTATGAGCCGTTCATTTGCTTCAGTCTGTTTCTGTGCTTCGTGGTAAACATGTCACGGTACAATTACAAAGGTGGTGACTTCTTGATAGATCAACACAATGCTTGGGAAGTGCTAAACCAGCATAGAATGGAAGTTGAGTATTGTATAAGACAAGACGGGTCTACATTTTATCTATGTATTATAAACAACCAAACTCATAAGTATGAACACTGGACAAAAATTAATTATAACAACATAGATGAGCTGTTTGCTTGGGTGTTTGAGGTGTGTAAAGTTATTGAAGAAACCAAAATAATGGGTGTGCTAAAGGTATGTAAAACTGATGACCGGGAAGACTAAGCAAAATTTCTTTTAACCCCCCCCCCCAGTGTTATCCCCACCACTAAAAATGGGTATATATAGGAGTGGTGATCAACCGTCCTCTCATTCTGCTTTACACCGTTAAGCTGAACACCACCATGTCTGCTATGAACGTCCCAGCCTCTACCTCTGGCCCGGTCGCCTCCAACTCCAGCCCGAGCATTGGACCAATCCGATCGGGGCCTTCGTCAAGAAGTCGTGTCCGATTCTCCGGCTTTGGTCCTGTGAGGAAGGAGTTGCGGAGCAGCGGAGCGTCTCAACCAACCACGACGGATGCATCAACTCAGACTCCACCAAACATCATCGAGTGGTACGACGAAGTGATAGAGCAAAGGGACAGAATGCTAGAGAATACTCGCAGGGAGCTACTTTATGTCAGGAGTAAATGGGAAAAACTGATTAAGAAGTGTGAAAGCCTGTTGGACAGTGATGATAGTGAGGATGAGAGTGGATAGGTGTGTGGGTAAAGACTTGGACTGGGACTTGTGTGTATGTATGAATGTGTGCGTGAATGTGAAATACAGAGCGGGGGATAGATCACTCTGTGGCAATGGACTAACATGCCACTTAGTGATCTATCCCCCGTTCTGGTAATGTTTTTGGATGGCCTTGACCCACTTTACCAAGGCTAGCTAGTACCCCCACCACTGATAAGTGTATATATACGGGTATTGATGTGCAGTTTGGTTATTCTGCTTTGTATCGCTTAGCTGAATACCTCACTTCAACATGGCTTCCAACTGCAAAACTTCTCAGGCTTCCTCTTCTTCTTCAAGAAGGCGTGCTGCCAACGTCCTGCCTGCTACTCGTGGACCTGCTCGACCATTCCACAGCATAACTGTTGCTCGGGCAAACGCCTGCAAAGCTCCAATGCTACGGACCTTGCTGGAGGTGAGCCAAGACGGGCAAGGCTTGCTCAGTCCTGGTCAACGGCAGGAGCAAGAAAGGCGTATGGCGTACTACAGGCTGCAGGGTGTAGTTCCCAGCTTGAAGTTAGGCGATCCGAGAGTAGCAAGCATCAACGAGGCAGCGGACTACATATCACACCTTCACAGTGTTTTAGAAGTAAAGGACCAACAAATTGAAAACTTAAAAGAACAATTGAAACAATTTAACTTTAATCCTGTGGAGTTTGTGGAAGCAGTGATGAGTGATAGTGATGATGAAGGAACTGAATATATATTGGGTATGTAATGAAAGACTTGGACAGGGACATGTGTGTGTGTGTGTGTGTAGAATACAGAGCGGGGGATAGACTACTTTGCGGCAATGGACTAGCATGCTGCTTAGTGGTCTATCCCCCGCTCAAAGGGTAGCATTGGATGACCTTGACCCACTTTACAGCAAGGACAACCGGTTAACTGGTATAAAAGAGGGGGGTCTGTACATCCCGACTTCATTCTGCTTTGAACCTTCCAGTGGAACGCTAGAAAATGAGTGGATCACTGATCATTGGTAAGGAGTGGGAGTATGTAACCATAAACTATTTAAACTGTAGAGGGATGTTGAAGAAGGTGTATGATAATGTTAAAAGAATGGTTGTTGAAGAAGGTAGGGTAGTGATTGTAGCGTGGAAGAAGAAGCAGTATACAGGACAACAAGTGAGAGCAAGTGACTTTGGGGGGAATAGTGTGTTTCAAATTGGACGAGCGAACTTGGTTAATTTGGACATTGTGTTTTGGGACTTGGAAAGGTTAATTGAAAATAGTGGCAAACATGGGGAACTCTTAATTGGCAGGGAGGACAGAGTATATGAGTAAGTGTAAAAGACTGGGGGGCTTATGTGTGTGTAAAGACTAGGACTTGTGTGGAATACAGAGCGGGGGATAGATCACTTTGCGGCAATGGACTAGCATGCTGCTTAGTGGTCTATCCCCCGCTCAAAGGGTATTATTGGATGGCCTTGACCTATATAAAGGTAGAGGGGGAATAGGTAATAGGAGGGGGAAATTGGTATATATGTAGGACTGATGAATAAAGTATTTAGTCAAGCATTTGTCTAGACACTATCAACAACAACAACGGAGAGCTTCAGTGTTGAGTTCATCCTCTTGGAAGAAGACATCAACGAAGTGGTGGAACTTATAGAGGATAAGACCAGCCAGGGCACATTGGAACTTGTGAATTGCGAACCGTTGGACAATGCCGCAATCGATAAGATTGCATATTTCATGATGCATTTGTATAACGAACAAACAACCAATATGGAGTTTGTGCAGTACCTTTATCAAAACCAAGTAAATGTGCGAGTGACAATTACTTGGTGGCAGTAATAATAAAGTGTAACATATGGATGTGGACTTGGATGTGGACTTGGACTTGAGTGTGGTCTGCGGAATAGAGCGGGGGATAGATCACTTTGCGGCAATGGACTAGCATGCTGCTTAGTGGTCTATCCCCCGCTCAAAGGGTATCTTTACGTGACCTTGACCCACATAAATTGTATAGTTGGTGGGGGTATAAAAAGGGTAAGCAAATTGGATGGATACAACACTTCCATACCATGGCTCCACTTGACAACACCGTGTTCCATCGCAACAGAATTGTCTCTATTCTGGAGGTAATACCTCTAGAAATTATAGAAGTAGAGGACCAACTACCTGCGGTTGATCAAGAAGAGGAGGAGGAAGAGATAATGGATATTGAAACGGACTCTGACGAAGCTGGTTCAACGGACAATGAGGTGGACTTGCACGCCTACGAAACATTAGAGTCGTCATCTGAGTCGGAAATGGAATTCCAATTGGAAATCGAAGAAGAAGAAGAACAAGAACAAGACACTCCCCATCGTCCAATGGATAGGATGTTAGTTGCCAGAAGAATTATGTATTGTCATCGCTGCCTATTCCGTGATGAGGATGATTCCGACTCTGATGGTGATGTTTCACCCTTGTAAAAAGTTTAAACAAAAAGTTAAAAAAGAATGTGAGCGGGGGATAGAGCACTTTGTAGTAAATGATGCTGCTTAGTGCTCTATCCCCCGCTCAAAATAATAATTCCAAATGACCTTGACCTACATAAACTTGCTCAAACAGACATCTTTGAAAAAACTTGTACAAATTATTGAATCTAGACCAAATATCATCAATTTATCAAGCCTACTGATAAATGTATTACAAACGGTTGTGTAAAGGCTAAATTTAGCACATGAGTGATAACCTGTTTCCATATGACGTCACTTTCCCCACCTATCTGCCTCGGATATAAAGGGTCCCGGTGGAGTGCGCTGCTCATTATTGCGTGGACATTCACAGAGTGTGCATTCAAAGCCAAACTGTTTGAAATGGCTCTTTGCGACATTTGTGGGGAAATCTTTCAAGACGAAGATCTTTTCACCATACACAGAGAATTACATGAAGACGAAGATAGAAAAGAAGATATTACCATGGATGAAATAGACTTAGACTCAATTGACCGGTTTTTGGAAGAGCACCAGAAGCAGACGGACTACTGGGACAGCTATCTACAGCAAATGCAAAGAAGAAGACCTAGTGTGATCCAATTTGCTGGTGCTGGACCATCTACTGCTACAAGACCTATTGAAGAAGAGGACACCGAAGAAGAGGACACCGAAGAAGAGGATATGGAAGAAGAAGAACTGGAAGATGTAAGACAACTGCGCACCACAGCCTTGCCAGGACGAGTTGTAACACATTTCAAAATTAATAACGTTCAATTGGAATTGGAAACATTCATAACCCAGGCTAAGGAACTTGTTGGTCAAACGTTGAGGGAAGAATTACAAAGGCTAAATTTTATTAAATTTGGAATGGTGTTAGAGGCTATGTTTAACAATACTGATGGTGAAACAGCATTGAGAGCATTCATTACCAAAAACCGAACCCTTACCTTCACCTCCGACATTGATGATATTATTGAAGAATGCTTGGAGGAACTTATAACCAAACTCCAAGAACATGAAGGAAGAGGATCTGGATGGACTTTGTCATCAATCGAAGGTATGGATGTTAGGGTTCATAAACATGGATATGGTTTAAGAGGTAGTAGTTTTATCCCTCTACCAAAGAAAATCCAAAACACTAACTCGTGTAGAAATGTTCAAAATGAGGGTAATGAATGTTTCAAGTATGCAATGTTAACCAAGTATGTTAAAAACAATCCTTGTAGAGTTGGTAGAGAATACTACGAAAATGAACACCGCTACAACTTTCAAGGTCTTACTTACCCAGTTACTTTAAAAGATATTGACAAATTTGAAAAGAAAAATCCTGGCGTTTCAATCAATGTTTTTGGTCTGGATGATTCCAACAACGTTTATCCTTTGCGGGTAGTAAAGGTTGAGCAAAGAAACCATACGGATTTGCTATTGATAACCAAGGGTGAAATTTCCCATTATGTATGGATAAAAGACTTTGAAGCGTTAGTTGTAAAACAATTGACCAAAAGAGTAAATAGGATTACAGTTTGCAAGAGATGTTTCTGCTTTTCTTGGAAAGATTCAAGACGTGGAGGATTGGACTGGTTATTGGAACATAAAAGACTTTGCAACGAGAACTATGAAGTAAAGATAAGTCTTCCACCGCCTACCCGAGCTTCAATACAATTTAACAAGACAGTTCACCAATACCGAATTCCACTAGTGGTCTATGCAGATTTTGAATCAACGTTAGTACCACAGGAGCTGCCGGACGGCGAAGTGACTAGAAGAACAAAATATCAGTTGCATCAGCCCAACAGTTTTTGTTTACTAGTTAAATCAACCTTGTCTGAAAACCAATTGCAAGACTATGGTTTAACATCCACTCCAATACTCTACCGTGGTGAAGAAGCCGCTAAGTATTTTGTAGACCAACTGTACGATATTGCTGGAAAGGTTCAACGCTTGTTCGGTAATATTGTACCTATGGAACCTTTAAACCAAAATCAACAAGAAGAATACAACTTAGCGACAAGATGCTATTTATGCAAGAAGATGTTCAGTGAAGAAAATCCAAAAGTAAGAGATCACGATCACCTGACAGGGTTATACAGAGGAGCTGCTTGTAATTCATGCAATATAAATTACAAACTGCCAAACTTTATTCCTGTCGTTTTACACAATCTTAGCGGCTACGACTCCCACTTTATTATCCCGGAGTTAGGAAGAGATGACGGTAAAATTGATGTTCTTGCTACAACATTGGAAAAGTACATCAGCTTTTCAAAAACAGTAGGTAAAATTAAACTTCGCTTCGTAGACTCTTACAGATTTATGGCATCTAGTTTAGCCAAATTGTCAGAGAACCTAAGAAGAGAAGACCTAAAAGAAACCAGAAAAATTGTACCTGAAGATAAATTAGACCTAGTATTACGGAAAGGAGTGTTCCCCTACGATTACATAACTTCTACAGAAAAATTTGAAGAAACCAGTCTACCGCCGATTGAAGCCTTCAACAGCAAATTAAACGAAAGTGAAATCTCCGTTGAAGACTACAATCATGCATGTAATGTTTGGAACCAACTAAACATTCAAACCTTAGGGGAATATTCTGACTTTTATATAAAATTGGACGTAACTCTGCTGTGCGATGTGATGGAAGAATTCAGAAACACCTGCTTCTCCGCCTATGGACTGGACCCTCTACACTCGTACACATCTCCAGGATTAGCATGGCAAGCTATGCTAAAGTCAACCAACTGTCGACTGGAACTTCTAACGGATATTGATATGGTGCTCATGATGGAATCTGGTGTACGGGGCGGTTTGACACAAGCTGTAACACGTCATGTCAAAGCCAACAACAAGTACATCCCCGGCTTCGACGAGCAACAACCATCGGTCTACCTTGGATATTTTGATGCAAACAACCTTTATGGTTGGGCAATGTCAAATCCGCTTCCCTACGCTGACTTCAAGTGGATCGACCCGGCCACCATCGGAGACATCTCACAGATTCCAAAGGATGGTCCAAAAGGCTATATTTTGGACTGTGATTTTGAATACCCGGAGCACCTTCATGACCATCACTACGACTTGCCTCTCCTAGCCAAGACTGAAGTTTCACCGACTGGAAGATGGCCAAAATTGATGATGACCTTGGAGAATAAAGATCGCTATGTGGCTCACTACTGGGTAGTTCAACAGGCTCTTGAATTGGGTCTACGTATAGTGAGAATTCATAGAGCAATTGAATTCACCCAGTCTTGTTGGTTGAAACCATACATTGATTCCAACACTACAAGAAGAGCTGCAGCAACAACAGCATTTGAAAAGGACTTCTATAAATTAATGAACAACGCCATCTTTGGGAAGACCTTGGAGAACAAAAGAAAACATAAAAATGTAAAATTAGTGAGTGATCCTAGAAAATTGGAAAAATTAGTGCAAAAACCAAATTTCGGAACATCCATGATTATAAACGAAAATCTAGTCGCTGTCAGTATGAAGAAAACAACAATAGTCATGGACCGTCCGTTATACATAGGTATGTCGATTTTGGATATAAGTAAAACCCTGATGTATGATTTCCATTATAACAAAATGGTTAAACATTACGGAAGGGAAAACATTGGAGTCGCATACATGGATACGGACGCGTTTATCTACTGGATAAAGACTTTGGACATGTATGAAGACCTAAGGACCTTTCCATACAAAGAAGATTTCGATTTTTCTGACTATCCGAAGAACCATCCAAATTTTAATGAAAAATATAAAAAAGTAATTGGAAAATTCAAAGATGAAGCAAATGGAATGCCTTTAGAAGAAATAGTGGCGCTGATGGCGAAATTGTATTCATTTAAGATGTACCACGAGAACAACACACCGACAGTGAAGAAAGCAAAAGGAGTGAAGACATCTTATTTGAAAAAACACGTGACATTTGACCACTACAAGACTTGTTTGTTTGAAGATACTACGATATCAGCAACATTCAACAATATCCGAAGCTTCAAGCATCAAGTCTACAGTGTCACCGAAATTAAAAAAGCGTTGTCAGCTCGGGATGATAAAAGATACATTATGCCTGACAAAATCCACACTCTTCCTTTTGGCCACTACTCTCTAAACCCTATCAACTAGTAACCTATTCTTCGTCCTTCTACAACTACGACCTTATTCCTTTCTCCTTCCGTAAAAAAATGGGGAACACGGCAAGTCCAACGCCGTGTTCCCCATTTTTTTTTACACAAGTTTGGATGACCTTGACCCATATAAATGATGTGAATATTTAAAACAACATTCATTGTGATTATACATGTGATACAACAAACATTGAAACCTGCAATATGAAGGACTTGAAGCAACAAATTGTCAACGAACTTCATAAACCTGCAAGAAGAAAGTTTCCACGAAGAAATACGGTGATAAAAGGAATTAATGATTTATATCAAGCGGATTTAATCGAAATGATTCCTTATAGCAAACAAAATAAAGGATATAAATACATATTGACTGTTATTAACTGTTTTTCAAAAATGGCAGATGCTTTACCACTAAAAGATAAAAGTGGCAAAAGTGTTACAAAAGCAATGGAAACAGCTATACAAAGAGACAAACATACTATTAAACATTTACAAACAGATGATGGAAAAGAATATTTTAATAAGGAATTTGCAAATTTAATGAAAAAACACAATATAAACCATTACTCAACCAATTCAGAGGTAAAAGCTTCAATAATCGAAAGATTCAACAGAACTTTAAAAAGTGCAATGTATAAAATGTTTTCCAACAGAGGATCGCACATATGGATTGATATGTTACCAAAACTTATAAACGATTACAATAACAAATTTCATAGGACTATCGGGATGAAACCAAACCAAGTAACTAGTAAAAATGAAAACCTTGTATTAAAACGTATAAAAACGAATACTAAACCAAAAGTTGAAAAACTAAAGCCTAAAAAATTTAATGTGGGTGATAAAGTGCGAATAAGTAAATATAAAGGTGTATTCAGTAAAAGATACCTGCCAAATTGGACCAATGAGGTTTTTACTGTATTCAAAGTACAACCTACAGTACCTGAGACATATATTTTAAAAGATAATAAAGGAAAATTGCTTGAAGGAGTGTTTTATGGACATGAAATGTTAAAATCAACAGTAGGCGATGTATATTTAGTTGAAAAGGTGTTGCAACGGAAAAAAGATAAGGTCAAAGTACGATGGTTAGGATTTAATAAGACGGAAGATTCTTGGATACCTAAAAAGGATTTGATATAACGATAGAGAATCATTTTAGGTTGAACCATTACAAAGGATGGAGATAGTACCACAAAAAGAGAGTTTTACTATTAATAATATAGATGAACTCACAGTGGATAATTCAGAATTCAATAGTGGGAAACATGGCAATTTGTTACCAAACACCGTTCGTTGTCTGGTTACCGGACCTTCCAACTGTGGAAAAACTAATGTAGTATTCAATTTGATTACAAACCCTAAAGGATTACGATTTAACAATCTATATGTATTTTCAAAATCACTACAACAACCAAAGTATCAATTATTGGAAAAGATACTGACTAATGTGCCTGAAGTTAAATATTTAAAGTTTAATGCAAGCGAGAGTGTCATGCAGCCACAAGAAGCTAAACCATTCTCCGTGTTTATATTCGACGATGTATCTTGTGAAAACCAAAACACAATAAGGAATTACTTCGCTATGGGTCGACATAACAACATAGATAGCATTTATATTGGCCAAACTTACAGCAAAATACCTAAACAACTCATTAGAGACAATGCAAACATGTTAATTGTATTTAAACAGGACGAAACCAACCTAAAACATATATATTTTGATCATGTAAATGCGGATATGACATTTGAACGATTTAAAGAGTTGTGTGGAAAGGCTTGGGCTGAAAAGTATGGGTTCCTAACAATTATGAAGGAACAAACGCTAAACAATGGTCGATACAGGATAGGATTTGATAAATTTATATTAATACATTAAACGCGGTATAACACATTCATTGTTGTACAACACGTCTTGCTACAAACATGGTTAACCAAGAAAAATTAGTAAAAGAAATAAAATCACTTAGTGATTCTATTCGGGCTAAAAACAGAGCATTGAAACTAGGTATTAGCGAGAGGGAGAAATTCCTTGAATCTACTTTTAAACCTATTACTGAACCCTTGAAACAATTAAACAAAAAATTTGCTAAACCCGTATTGGAAGGAGATGCGATTGCACCTATTACGAAGTTTGAAAGAGAAAATGTAAAATCAGAAGAGTTTAGTGATGAAGACCCGGAATCCTCTACGTATAGTGGTTTTACCGGTGGAGAACCCGAAAGAGAGCTAGAATCACCGGACTATAGTGGAATAAAAGAATTATATGAAGTAAAAGCCAAAAGAGGACATGAAGTTGTATCAACTGCTAGTGAAAAGGAAAAAGAAGAAGAGACAAGGGAAGGTCCGTCAAACATAAGCTTGTTGGGTGAAAACATTCATAACAAAGGACCTTTAGGAAGGAAATACATGGTAAAAATGTTACTCGGAACAATTCCTAATAAGAATTACCATAGTTATGGAGCGAGATTAACAGAAGACGGTTTAATGATAGGTAATAGCCCGTTAAACGTTGACGAACATGATAATATTGTCATTGGTGATCAAAGGTATAAGGGCACAAAAGGATTATTTGAATTATTATTTGAAAATAAGCCTTCAGTATCGGTAGTGAAAGAAAAAGATATGGAAGCATATAAAAATATTTTGGAACAGACAAATGCATATAGGAGAAAGTATTTACCTGACCAGCCTCCTTTTAGATCTAAGTCTTTAAAATATAAAGAATTTGTATCCAAGTTAATACCAACTAGAAGACAAACAATGCCGTTAACACAAAGAAAACCTGTAAAACGAAGATTTATGGCATCCACTTTGGATGTAAGTGCTCAGGAACGAAGAAAAAGAAGTAAGTCCGTTACGGGTACAGGTTTAATGAAGAAACTATATAACACAAATGTGATTTATTACAATAATATCAATAAATTGGTGGATAGAATGAAACTAATACATGAAGCTAAAGAAGCGGGTCATACTGGATTGGAAAACGAATGGGTGGCTTTAGTGGATGAACTCCGAAACCGTGGGGTAATCTCATAAAAATGCGTTACTCCCTAGAATACTATTCAGTTGCACCATGAGTGTCGACAAGTTCGGACGTTACTCCTCGGATGGGTTATATTATGCCAATAGTTTAAAAAGAAGTGCTGGTTTACCACAAACACCTGATGGAGATTATGATATGAGTAATAAAAGGTTAAAAAACATAAAAGATCCTACGGATGAAAACGATGCAATAAATCTAAAAATATTAAAGGAAAAGATATCGCCAACATTAAAACTACAAAATAACACATATGACGCAGAAGATCATAGAATTATCAACGTTGGTAAACCAAATCAAAACGGTGATGCGATAAACAAAGGTTATTTGTCATCTGAATTAAAAAATACGTTAAAATTCAATGGGAAAACGTATAGTGCCAACAATAAACGTATATCCAACGTAGATGACCCTAAAGATGCAAAAGACAGCGTAAATAGACGCTATTTACATTCTTTGATACCTGAAAAGACAAAAGATGGATTTTCTTTTTATAAATTTGTTATTAACGATATAGGTTATCCAAAAAATGAAAATGATGCTGTAAATCTCAAATATATAAAAGATCATTGTGTCATACGTGATGTGGGAGTTATCGATTGTCTTGGCAATTGTTTGGCGAATGTAAAAGATGGTTCAGCACCATCTGATGGTGCAACAGTGGGTCAAATGAAAGAGACTTTAAAACAAGAAACAACTGGATTTGCAAAACGAGATGAAGTATTATCAAAGCAAGGGGATGACTTTATTCAAGGTAATGAAAAATTTCATTTATTGACATACAAAAACGCTTATTGGGATTGCAGGCATGGAAGGTTATCAAATGTGTCATGGGGTCATGCAGATAGAGACGCGGCTGCCTTAGGACAAACAGTACATCTAGATCCAAATAATTACCATGCGTTTTTTATATGTAGTAATAAAAAATTAACAAACATGGCGCAAGGAAGAGAAGCAAATGATGCTGCAACTGTAGGACAGGCTATCACATTATCACAAATGGATAGCAAAGTGTATACTTGTAATAATAAACGTATAACAGACCTTAAAGACCCTGAACATGTGGATAATGCTGTCACTGTTAATTTTCTTGTAAAAGTTTTAGGAAATGCATTATTTGATGTATACAATCTTATTGGTATTCGTTCAGGTCGTACTCCTTTGTTGGAATCTGAGAGAGGTACTTGGATTAAACGGGAAATTGTTCAAAACTATTTTATCAACCCTCATACAAAAAAGTTTAGATCATCGGATTGGGGTGATTTTGATATTTAATAAAAGAACACAATAAACGACTTCATTTATGTCCAACTTGTCATAGAGGTAACACATAAGTTGTACATTGCGATTATAAAAGGACAATAATGACGTTCCAGTACATCAGTCCATATAGAGACACTGTAAGGAGAGGAGGTGGGATCACGTCCACAGCGGTTTCTCTGTTAAGTAAAGCTTTAAAACGAATTCCAGTAGGATCCATAGTAAATAGAGCAATAGACGCATTACCATACGAATTTCATATACCGGGAGGTTATCAGTATTGCGGACCAGGAACTCAATTGAAAAAACGACTGGAAAGAGGCGATCCTGGCATAAATAAGTTAGATCAGGCTTGTAAAGAACACGATATCGCATATTCCACGTTTGCCGATTCAAAAAATAGATCAATAGCTGACAAAAAGCTTGCGGACATAGCTTGGCAACGAGTAAAATCAAGTGACGCTAGCATAGCAGAAAAAGCAGCAGCTTTAGCAGTAACAGCAGGTATGAAGGCTAAAACAGCAGTAGGAGGTGGAAGAAGGAGGAGAAAGAGAGTAAAAAGGAGGTCAACCACAAGAAAACATGGAGGAAATATAAAAAGAAGACGACGATCTACAAGAAAAGGCAGGAAGAAGCCCACCGTGTGGTCAATGGTAAAAAACGGGGCAGGTCTTTACCTAAGACCTTATCGTGCATATTAAATGAAAGAAATCAATTGGTCATACCACATAAAGCATTAACCAATATTGAATTATTTAAATATATTTCCTGTTTAAAAATACCATTTTTCCGCGGTGTGTTTATGAAAGACAGTTTACCAAAGAAAATGTGGCAAAATGAGACTGGAATTGTAAATTTGGATAATACTGAAGGGCCTGGCACCCATTGGGTTTGTTATAAGAAACTAAATAACAATGTATATTATTTTGATAGTTTCGGTAATTTGCCACCACCAAAAGAACTTCAAAATTACTTTAAATCTGCTAAAAACATATATTATAACTATAAAAGAGAACAACCTGATAATACTTCAATATGCGGCCATTTATGTTTGGAATTTCTAGCTAAAAGTATCAGTCACTATTGAGATGTCTTCCTATACGGTATCATTAACAGGAAAATCGTCCACTTTACGAAGTATCCTTTTTCCAGCGTTACGCTTGCAAAAAGGAAGGTTTTGGGAGGCGGCACTATTGGATTTTACAACTTACAACTCTATCCCCAATGTTACGGAAGGTAAAAATAACGTATTGCATTATTATAAGGGAAAGGATGCCAGTGGAAAATTTACAGACTTACAAGAGTGCAGGTTACCCACAGGTTCTTATGAAATTGATCATATAAATGAATTTTTGCAAACTAAAATGGGAAAAGACAATATAACATTAAAAGGTAATAATAATACGATGAAAGCTGAAATTACTTCCAAATATTATATAGATTTCACTCAACCAAACTCAATTGGTGATTTATTAGGATTTTCCAACGATGAGCCTGTTTTAGAACCAGATGTAACACATTCCGGTAAGAAAACAGTAACAATATTAAAAGTCAATAGTATAGACATAACTTGTAACATTATACAAGGTGCTTACAGGGATGGGGCTAACACCCACATCATACATACTTTTTACCCAAGTGTACCACCTGGATTTAAAATTGTTGAAAAGCCACAAAACCTGGTATATCTACCGTTGAACACCACTTTCATTTCAGACATCGTGTTGAGCGTATTGGATCAAGACGGTAACTTGGTAGACTTCAGAGAAGAGCCTATTACGATTAGATTACATTTAAAATCGACACTTTAATACAAAACCATGGGTTTAACATTTAAAAGCGAACAACCTACGGGAAACCGCATTAGTAGCTCTTCAGCTGTGGAGGAGTTAACACGCGAGAACATTCGTTTCTTAGAGAGAATTGGATTAAAATTAACCGAGTATGGATATACTGGATATAGCGCAGGGTCCAACATTCGACGAAACCCTATGGGAAAAAGAATATCACACCCACAACCCTTACACTTCATCGAAATTAAACAATAACGATGAAATTCGTATTCCCATACAAAATCAAGACATTTACACACTACCATGTGAAAGTTACTTGTATATTGAAGGACAAGTTACTAAAAAGGACGGTACTACTGTTGGTACAACAGTTCCATTTATAAATAATCCTATGGCTTTCCTATTTGATGAAATTAGATATGAAATATCAGGTGTAACAGTTGATTCCACTAAAAAAGTAGGTATTACGACAACTTTAAAAGGATTAACATCTATAACACCCAATGAAACCAATTTACTTAAACCTGCCGGATGGGTATTACCTACGATTGACACGATCACTCCAAATCCAAATGGATATTTTGATTTTCATATTCCATTACGTTTGCTGCTTGGTTTTGCTGAAGATTATAGGAAAATAATATTAAACGTTAAACAAGAATTAGTTTTGTTGAGATCTTCTAACGATAAAGACATTATTAAAGCTGCAGATGCTACTACAGATGCGACTTTAGAATGGAAATTAAAATTAGACAAAATTGTATGGAGAGTTCCACATGTTAAATTGGCTGACGAGCATAGAATGCTACTTTTAAGAAAATTAAAAGCCGATCGTGATATTGTTATTCCATTTAGAAGTTGGGAATTTCATGAGCATCCCAGTTTACCTACTACGGATCGACACACTTGGACTGTTAAAACATCGAATTATGTAGAACGAGCCAGGTATATTATATTTGGTTTACAAACAGGTAGAAGAGACGCCATTACTAAACATGCAGGACAATTTGATCATTGTGACTTGAAAAATATTAAAGTTTATTTAAATTCACAATTCTTTCCATACGACAATTTAAATGTGTCATTCACTAAGAAGAAATACAGTATATTGTACGATATGTACGCGAGATTCCAAAGTTCATATTACGGTAAAACAAATACACCTTTATTACCACCTGACAAATATTTCGATGCCTACCCAATAGTTGTAATCGATTGTTCTAAACAAAATGAATCAGTAAAGTCTTCAAGTGTGGATATAAAAATAGAAATGGAATTCAACGATGCTATACCGGCTAATACAACTGCATACTGTTTAATTCTACATGATAAAATCGTAACATACACACCTTTAACTGGAATTGTTAAAAATGTATTGTAAGAACCGGTTTTGTTTCATTCCGCGAGTATAAAAGCAGAGCGTACAGACCGCTCCTCATCAGTTTGTTGCCTACTGTTGTATGGGTAGCATCGTATTCAATATGGCTTCTCCTAGTGGTACACCTGAAAATGTGGTAGATATTGAGAAGGAGATATCTGAGTTTTTAGATCCTCAAGGTCACCAGGAAGGAGGTGAACAAAACGTTTGCGGACAACTTCACGCCAGTAATAATGTTGAAGAAAAAGGTAAAAGAAGAAAGACTATACAAAAGAGAAAAAGGGATATTGAAGATAATATTTCTCCAAACATATTGAGTGAGGTATTTTTGCGAATATTTTACCCAATCTCTTCCAGTTTGGATAAAAGTGTTTTAATCGGTGTTATGAAATCTACAGATTATTCCCCTACTGTAATTTTAACTCATGGACCCAAAATGATTTTGTTTACGGACAGTGCTTGGGAATCGTTTATGAAACATTTGCATCTACTAGAATGCTATTTAAGTAGTAACATGTTTGGAAGAAAGACAAGAGTAGGACTTTTGGATTCAAATGTGGAAATTGATATCATTAAACAACGTGGTGATCATCAGCTACGGTTTAGAGACACAACAAGACATGATAACAAAATTCAACTTAATCGAGAGGAGTTTTTCATTTTAACTTGTGCTACTGAACCTATAACAAGATACTTGAGACAACTGGTGTTTTCAAGTTCGATTATTAAAGATTATCTGGAAGACACATTGGACAAACAACCGGACGCACCTATATTATACGGACCTGTGGATACTTCTATATTTAATAGAGTTCCTCATGAAGTACAGATGTGGAGACAATTGGAAAAGTACGCTCAACTACATAAGAAATCAGTAAAACAGGAAGAAGAGGAAGATGGAGGAGAAGAATCAAGTGTTAGTGATGAAAATGAAAATAAGGAAAATATAAAGATGGAAACTTAAATGACAATGGTTAGTTTTTAAAACAATAACCAACATTTTGTGGGGTTAGGCCTATTGGGGACGGTGCCCACGTTAAATATACACCAACGCGCCAACAACTGTACGGCCTGGTATAAAAGTAGTACCTACCGTGGTGTGGAAATCAGTTGACCTCCTGACTTCGTAATGAGCAGACGTGTGACCTTCAAAATGGACAAGGGAGAAGAACAACAAGTAAAGTCCAAGCCTGGTATTATTGAGTTTCAAGCGTTTCGTGGTAATGATGATAGATTCATTATAAAAGAACTTGTGTTTTTGGACATGAATACAAGTGTTCCTTATTCGTTTTTATTTAAACCACCATGTTCTTATTCGTCTTTAACTAGTAAAGCCGCTACTACCAACAGATGGATTTCAAAACACTTCCATCATATCGATTGGTATGATGGTTTTACAAGTTACACGGACTTGTATCACATTATGCATCACTTTTCAGACAAGTTTACCAATATTTACACAAAGGGGCTGGAAAAGAAAAGATGGATCGAAGGATTTACTCATGTTCCGGTTAATGATGTGGAATTGGATAAGAATTATCAATACATGCTGGAAACCATATGTATTTGTACAAAAAGCCCAGAACATGATAAAGATAGACATTGCGCTTTGAAAAATGCCTATAAACTCGCCTCTTACCTTCAAAGTGGGGAATTGGGGAGTGGTGGGGGTAACGGAGAGTATATAAGTGGGGAGCAGACAGGGACCTGGCATGAGTATTACTCGAGATTCCGAGACGACAACATCTCCGAGCAAGAAGACGATCTGTAACCTGACCATGGCATCTCACCAGTTCCTTCAGACTTTGGTCGAGCAGTTCAATGCTCACTCCAAGTCAACAATATTACCTGTAAAGAAGTGCTCGGAACTAAAAGACGAGAAGCACTACATAATCCATGCTATGAAGAAGATGGAGACTACAGTTGGGGAGGCCATCTGCTGCAGTCTCAGCGAGGCACCGTTTACTCCGGGGGATGAACCAAAGTTCCAGGTGTACCTGCCCAAGAGATTCGTCCATCTTCTACAAAACGAGGATCTTCGCTCTATTCAACCCGGGTGTCTATACCTGGTGTCCCACGGCTGCACGGGTAGCAATTCTACAGAGTTGACCATCCACATCGCTGACAAGCAGCAGTGTTAGATTTAAGTTTTAATGTTGTACATATGTTGTTGTAATGTTTTATAAATAAACGAATCATAAAAGACAAAAAAAAATAAAAAAAAAAACAAAAAATGCAACATATCAATATGTGACAGACTTCACGTATTGATATGTTGCATTTTTTTTTTAAACTTCGCGGGTGACCTTGACCTTTGACCTTTGCATTTCACAATTACCCCCACTACTGTAATTACCCCCACTACCGCACTAGGATTCAAACCTGCTTGGATGCGAAAAACGGTCAGTCTGTTGCCAACTAGCAAACGATGAGCACCTTGTACGAGCTTTGCATACAACGAGTTATAACTCACAAGGACTTGTTCCCAACATGTTTACAAGACAATATCCCACTAACAATAAAAGAAGATGTCAAACGCTACAGGAGGGAAAATACAGGGTATTCGGAATACTCCTGGTATAAGTTCCACGACGGGGAAAAGTTTTGTAGGCCTTGTGGCGAGGCCGCCGTCAGAGACCTTCGGCGATTCGTACAGGATGGTGGTATAAAAAAATTCGGATTTCTAGCGCCACTGTTTCGATTTGAAAATTACAAGGACACCTGCGCTATTTGTTCCATTCCATTGTATCGATGGAAAAAGTTTAGAACTGTTTAATTGGATTTTCTATACCCCCACCACTATTACCCCCACCACTTTTTCATGTACCTCCAAGCGCTGTGCCTCGGCTTCATTTCTACTCCAGCAGCCAACCTAGCAACATCAAGATGTCTCTGAACGTTAGTTGCGCAAGTTACGAGGAGGTGAGCATCAAGACTCAGCAGGAGCTAAACGACTTATACAAGGAGTTGCAGCTGATGGTGGCACGAGGCTACCGTATAAATGTGCAAGTTTACGCTTGCAATATACGGAACACCCGGCAGTCAAAGGAAGAGCCTGGACACTCCTCGACGGCTTCCTCACCAGCGTCCATGAAGACCGAGCCAGACAACTTGGACTACTTCAGCTGACTAGCAGTTGTATTTCTTGTCCTAACCATTGTAGAATATGTATATTTTTTCATTATATTAAAGAAGTAAAAGAGCAAAAACACCTATCTTGTTACTGACATATAAGCTCAGTAACAAGATAGGTTTTTTTTAAAACACAATTTGGATGACCTTGAAACTTCCCCCTCCACTGCTTTGTTACCCCCACCACTTGACTATTGGTGTACATGGCACATCGCAATTGGAAACCTCATTCCATCTTCAACAGCCACACCGACAACATCAACAATGGCAAACCTACCAACAGATGAAAGATGTCCTCACGCATGTTGTGACTTCGTCCACGAGTTGGAGAAGAGGATGCAGGAGAGGGCGATAAGAAGAAAACAGATCCACTCAGAAAATATCATGATAGTCAACGGCTATCTTTTATTGTTCGGCCTTATTATGGTTGTACTTTTCATACTGTACGGCATAGTCACATGTGTCGGCAAGGTTGCAGAAGAAAACGCTCGCCACCATCAATTGGAAAGTTTCAATGTTACTTTGTAAGTTTTCCTTTTTTTAAAAACTCCGTTTGGATGACCTTGAAAATTCCCCCACTACTCCACCACACCCCCCACCACTTCACCATGTTCCTGCATGAGCATCACATCAACCGTCATTCCTTGTCCGACAAGCAACCATGGCAGACAACAACACCATCAGCCAAGCTGACTCCACTACTGATGTCGGTACAAGTACGGGTTGGACACTGTCGATCGATAGTGTACACTATTTGGAGTCAATTTGCGAACGTATGAAGGAAATACTGCGGGACAACCCTGGGATCATAATACAAATGAATTTAAATTATGATTGGTCCCAAGTTAGAATACAAGGGGACGACAACAACGGTCAACAATCTCCACAATATTCGCCCATGTCCCCGATCTATCCTTACGGCGAGTCTGACGTCGATGAAGATGAGGCTGATGAAGATGCAGGGGACAACGAGGCTGAAGAGGAGTAAGCTTCATTCCTTTTTTTAAAACCTAAATTGGATGACCTTGAGAATTCCCCCTCCACTATTTCCTTTTTTTAAAACCCAAATTAAATGACCTTGAAAATACCCCCTCCACGTACTTTTGGTTTACCCCCTCTACTTTTCAATACTGTTACCACAGTCTGTAGCTCACATCATTCCTTGCTTAGCTATCATGGCGGACAACACTCTTTCTCGAGTTGACTCCACTACGGATGAAGAATGGCCATTTTCCTGGAATGTTCATCTGCAAGACTCGGCAGAAGTGGATATGTTGCATGAGAAATTGGTGTATGTATTAAACGAAAACCCCAACATTGAATGTAGAATGACTATGGATTTCGATGCGACAGGGGTCCACACTCAACCTTCCACTTCCAGCCAGCCTGAACCTCAGCTACAGCCAAAGAACTTTACACATCTTTACACTCCAATACGGCCGGAGGATGTGGTTATCAGCGAGGCAGACTCTACTACAAGTTATATTGAACCAACGAATTGGAAGCTTGTTGTTGACACCTTACACAAGGTCGACTTAGTATGTGACAAATTAAAGGAATTGATGATGCAAGATCCTGGTCTTCGTTTTAAAATTGATTTGTTTTTCATCTGGGGAGCACCTGCACGGGGCTCTTCGTCTGACAGCTCTCTAAGTACAACGGATGAGGAGGAGGAGGACGACTAGTTATCTTTTTTAAAACTCCGTTTGGATGGCCTTGACCTTTCCCCCTCCACTGAGTTTATTTAAGGTGCACTCTCAATGACTGCAGCATCATTTCATCGCGCACCTTCACCACAGCAACATGGAGAGTCAACTCAACTACTGTTGCGAACGGAAATGTTTTTCATGGCCGAATGACATTGATGTTGCGGATGGCCTGGCGTGTAGAAAATGTGAAGCTTTTGGTCAATGCATGTGTAAGTGCAAGTCTTGGAAGAAGCCGAAACCGGAGTTGAAGACATTCCATGTGTACCAGATGAGAGGGCATAAGTACACTTGTTGCCCTGAACGTTGCATTGAATTCACATTAAAACAGCTAACTGGCTGCAAATTGTGCAACAATCATTTTGCAGGTTTTTGCAAACATTATTTAGGAGCCTGTCAGTACAGATCAACTTGGCATACAGAAGCACTCACTATCAATGAAATCGCTATAGATACACAAGAGTAGTCTTTCTACTCTTTTCTTTTTTAAAACTCCATTTGGATGACCTTGACCTTTCCCCCTCCACTCACCTTAGTTTATATAAACCCCATTCCCACTGACCACAGCATCACTTCATCGTGCTCCCTCGTCAAAGCAACATCAACTATGGAAAGTAAGCGCATCTCATGTTGCGAGCATAGGTGTTTGGAGATACAAGGCGTCACATTTTGTGCAAAGAAGCGTTGGGAGGAAGAGACGGGGACAACCTATTGCTGTGAGGATAAGTGTTTCCTCTTACCAAAGTGGCAAGTGGATGGGCTGGCCTGCCGGCAATGTGAATGCTTCGGATGTTGCAGGTGTAGATGCAAGAACCAACAGCTGCCACCGCCGGTACTACAAACTTTCAAAATCTACAAATCCAAATACTTTTATACTTGTTGTCCGCAGCGGTGTATTAAATTTCACTTCTCCAATCTTACCAATTGTCGGAAATGCTACGGACAACCTGATGGGTGGTGCACCTGTTTTCTGGACTCCTGCCGCTACAGATCGGATTGGTTTACAGATCCATTAGAGATTGATGAGGTCGCCCAGGAAGCACAAGAGTAGTCTTTCTACTCTTCAACTTTTTTAAAACTCCATTTGGATGACCTTGAGATTTCCCCCTCCACTTCCCCATATACCTAGAGTACACAGAGCCTGGCAGTCAGTAACTCGGTGGCTGTCGTGGGGTGCGCATCGGTGTCGGCGCTCCGTTGTTAGGTTTTCAAGGTCACAGTAATATCAAATTGTTGGTGTTGTGCTGGTTCAAGGTCACCTGAGGGATAACCGATTGCCCATTTAGGCAGAGTCATGTCAGAAACTCGAGTTTAACTTGGCACTTTTGCCGTTTCTCGTCGAAAATTCGCTCCAAGTGGTCAAGGTCACGGGGACTCTGACTGAAACTCGGAGCGTAGTGCGAGAAACGGCAAAAGTGCCAAAAAATTTTAAGTTTCGGCGTGACCTTGACCTCAGTGGCGTCGGTGACGTCATTTTGATGACGTAAGGGGTGATGACGTCATCAGCACGTCATTTCTGTGACGTCATGGGTGTGACGTCATAGAAATGACGTCATTGGTGATGACGTCATCGATGACGCAATCGATGACGTCATCGATGACGTCATCGGTGAGGTCATTGACCTCGATGACGTCATCCCTCAGGTGACCTTGAACTGAGCCAGCACCAACAATTTGACACTACTCATGTCAACATTCAATCCCGCGGGCCCAAAGTAATTTTCAACACTTGTGGGACGGAGCCCTAAAGAATTTAAAAATATACACTTTTTTTGGAATTCTTAAGCTAAGGGGAACGTCCATGTCAAATTTCAACTCTGGAGGCCCTAAAATGTTTTTGAAGTCCTGTTGGGCAGAGCTCTAAAGAACTTCGAAAACTATATTTGCAAAAGCGTTTCTTAGTAAGCACCCATGAGCAAAGAGGAATTTCCATGCCAAATTTCAACTCCGTGAAGGCCCTAATGTAATTCTGAAATCCAGTGGGGTAGAGCCCTATAAAGCTTTAAAAACTATATTTGCAAACCATTTTCTTAGTGAGTACCCATGAGCAAAGGGAATCCTCCATCATATTTCAACCCCGTGGGCCCTAATTTGAGTCTAGTGGGGTGCAGACCTAAGGGCTTCAAAACTATATTTGCAAAACGTTTCTTAGATTCGAAAACTATAATGGTAAAACAGCTTCTTAGTGAGCACCCATGAGCAAAGAGGAACGTCCATGTCTAAAATTTCAACTCCGCGAATGCCCTAAAGTAATTTTTAAATCTAGTGTGGCAGAGCCCTTAAGTGCTTCAAAAACTATATTTGCAAAACAGTTTGTTAGTACCTATGAACAGTAAAAAAGTATATAGTAATAAAATACGAAATAAAGTAAACGGCACTTAATACAACCAAACTACACCAGAGTAAAATTAATAGTACATCACTATAAACTTGACAATGTCAAACATAAATAAACATTACATCTCACACCTGGTTACTTCTATGCTTATAAGCATTTTCTTGCATGAATCATCATGTGGCAGATGTAAACAAACCTAATTCAATTTCCATAATCATATGTTAGAATACAAAAATGTTGCTTTCATAAGAATAACATGGTAACTTTGAGGACGTCTAGGGCGTAGCCCTTTGTGAATATTAATATGAAAATAGTCAGACTTTCCTATTTTGAGCCTAAAGAATGAGTATACCAAATTTCAGCACTCTAGCTAGTCGGGAAGTTGGAGAATTAGTGATGAGTGAGTGAGTGAGTGAGGGCTTTGCCTTTTATAGATATAGATTAATCACAAAAACTGAACTCTAAACATTTACCCACTGCCATAGCAACAACAAATGTAAACATAACAAATGACAGAACACTGTAAACATGACTGGCCAGGGGATATAAAACTTAACACCCCGCCTCGATTTTTAGTTTCAAAAAATAAAAATCGTAATTAAAATTTACTTGATAAAAACCACTATCACATATTAAGTTACACAATCTTCAGTTGCTGCCGTAACACTTCAAAATTATCTTTTGGCAAGCTCTTCGTAAAAATGTCCGCCAGATTGTTTTTGGATTCAATATACTCAATGTTTACTTTACTACTTATAACCAGTTCTTTTATGAAGTGGTATCTTGTGTCGATGTGCTTAGTTCTTTTGCTATTTTCATAAGATTGCGTCATGTCTATGGTTCCTTGGTTGTCAACATACAAAATACTCTTGACTTCTTCATTAAGGTCTTTACATAAACCTTGGATGTTAACTAAATCACAAACACTTGCTGCTGCTGGGACATATTCCGCTTCTGCAGTTGATAGCGAAATACATGCTTGTTTTCTGGAGAACCATGATATTGTTTTACCACAGTACAAGCTCACTGACCCGCTTATACTTTTTCTCTCCACTTGACAAGAAGCCCAATCTGCATCGGAATAAGTTTGTATCAGATTATTTCCAGTTTTTGTGTAACTAAGTCCCAAATCCTGAGTTGCTTTTAAATATCTTAATACTCTCTTGGCTTCTTTCCATGCAGCTTGTTTTGGTTTGTCTAGAAATTGACTTAAATAGCTTGTAGCATAAGCTATATCTGGTCTTGAGGTACGGTAGTACTCACAAACATTGAACTTCCTATTAGTTCTCTATAAGGTACATTAATATCTTCCTCATTTACATTTACTTGAAATCCCTTTGTCATTGGAGTTGATGTTCCATTACATTCTTTCATGTTAAACTTCTCTAACATCTTATCTATTTGTCTCTTCTGTGTTATCTTCATATCATTTCCTTCTTTTGATATTTCCATTCCAAGAAATTCATTTACTTCTCCTAAGTACTTGGCATTAAATTCGTCTTTCAAACGAGTCATTAGTTTCGTTACTTCCTCTTCTTTTCCTGTTACAAGAATATCATCAACAAAGACAACTAACCATACATCCTTTCCAGTATAGAAACAAAAATCATTTGTAGATCTTTTTAGTCCATTACTTTCAGCAAATTTGTTGAATCTTGTATTCCAGCACCTTGGACTTGCTTTTAATCCATATAATCCTCTATTCATTTTCAAGACTTTGTTCTCTCCATCATTTTCTGTCTTAACTCCTTTGGGTATTTTTAAATAGACTTCATAATCCAACTCACTATTTAAAAATCCTGTTGGTACATCAAGTTGCTTTACATACCAGTTCTTTTCAACTGAATGTGCAAGTAAAAGTCGCATTGTTGTCAGTCTTGCCACAGGAGAATAATTGTTTCTAAAGTTATTGTCCTCTTGAAAACCTCTGGCAACCAAACGAGCCTTTTTTGTTCCGTCTTCTTTAGTTTTGAATATCCATTATTTTGCATCAATTGCCTTCTTCCCTTTTGGTAAAGTTGCTATACTCCATGTATTCATTTTCTCATGTGCATTTAATTCATTTTCAATCGCTTTTTTCCATCCTTCATCTCTGCTAATTGCTTCTTCATACGTTAGTGGGTCGTTTTCAGCCACCAAACAAAATACTGAATAAAGTTCATAATCATTGAGGTGTTGAGGTTTTTTCAATGTTCTATGACCTCTTCCAGATTGTGCTCTATGGTCACTTTCTTGTTCATGGCTTTCACTTCTCTCTTGTTCATCACTTTCATTTCTCCCTTCTTCATCCATTTCAACTCTTTCTTCTTTGTAAAGTATTACATCTGGTTTTTAATTTTCATTTTTGCTCTCAAATTTTACAAATTTGAATTGAGTTTCGTCAAATTCAACATCTCTTGAAATAATTATTTCATCCGTTTTGGGATTTCTGAGTCTGTAACCGTTTGTTCCATAACCAACCATTCTTGCTTCAATCGCTCTCTCCTGTAGTTTGGAATCTCTTGGCAATTTTACTGCCCATGCTTTGGATCCAAATACTCTAAGTTTACTGATATCCAGTTTTCCATACCATATCTTGGCTGGAGCTTGATTATTAATTGCTGCGGAGGGGCATCTATTTAGCTGATATGCAGCACACATTATAGCTTCACACCATAAATGCTTTGGAAGTTCTGACTCAGTTATCATTGTTCTTGCTTTATTATATATTGTTCGATTTAATCTTTCAGATACACCATTTTGCTGAGGTGAATAGGGTCTTGTGTATTCAATTCGTATTTCTTTGTTTTGACAAAATTGTTTAAAGTCATTTGATGAATATTCACCACCATTATCACAACGAATTCTTGCAACTTTTAGTCCAGTCTGTGTATTCAACTCCCTTATATAGTTTTTCATATTTTCGGTGGCTTCTGACTTTTGTTTTAGTAAGTAAACCTTAACAAAATGCGAAAAATCACCTGTTATCGTCTGGAAATACTTAAAACCTTCATTTGATGTTGGCGTAACTGGTCCTGCAACATCTAAATGAATTAACTCACCAATTCTGTGACTTCTAGGTCCCTTATGTGGCTTGAATGGTTTTCTAGTTAATGTTAGTTTCTAGTTAGTTACTCACAATGAAAAATAGCACAATTGTTACTGTCACATATCTTTACATCACTACTTTCAAAAATTACTTTGAAATTTTTCAGAGATAACTTCTTAACAGATAGAATATTCTGGAAAATTCCAGGAACAATAAGAGCTTTTACATTTACTGTTTTCCCATTACAATTTACAGTCAATATCCCTTTCTTATTTGATTTTAATACCTCGCCATTAGCTATTTTTATGTAAACTTGTCTTTCTAACTTTTCTACATGATGCATTGAATTTTCAAATTCCTCTTTCACCAAATTCTCTGTCGCGCCAGAATCTATTATAAAATTTACTATGTTAGAACAACTTTCTTCACTATTATTGTACATAACTTGCTCGTTGTGTAGAGCAACAAAGTTGAAATCATCACAGTTTTGTGTGACATGGGACTGTTGAGTATTGCGACTATGGTTAACATTCGAACCTCTACCACTTACCGAATTTCCCCTATGATAACTTCGACCATTGCCACGAAAGTTCGGTTTTCTTGTGCGACACTCTGATGCTACATGTCCTTTTTTATGACACTTAAAACATTCAATTAGTTTATTAGTACTACTAAATGCAGTTTCTGGTACTTTACTACTACTAGATTTATTTTCTTGTTTAATTTCTGCATCTAACAAACATGACTTTACAAAATCTTATGTGATGTCCTTGTCAATGCTCATGGTTTCAATTGCAGTTACAACATTAGAGTAACACTCTGGCATAGTCAATAAAAGATGACACACCTTGTCACTTTCATCCATTTTTGATCCGCTAGACTCTAATTGATTTACTAAATTAAGTTATCAAATTTAAGAAAATGGTCTTGAACTTTATCTTTGTCCCTACACTTTAAATTCAGTAACTGTTTTCTGAGATAAAGTTTGTTGAATGTACTTTTCCTTTCAAAAATATTTTCTAAACATTTGATCATTTCTTTAGCGGTTTTATCATTTTTTACATACTCTAGATATTTATCAGACAAGACACTGAACAATTACTGCCCTAGCTTTTGTAACTTTAGTTTTATTATCTTCATTAACATCTGTGTCTAAAATATCTATACTGATTTGTCTTCTAAAACCAACTTAAGTCTGAATTTCCAATTAGTGAAGTTAGTACCATCTTTTAGTTGTGGTAGCAGATGTACATTTTCATTTACTGACATTACTTTTTATTTATTGTTATTTAATGTAGCAGAATATAACTGGGGCACATTACCTTTTATGTTTATTGGTGCAGTGGTGTAGAATATTATAATTAATAATTACACAGACATATCAAAATAAATATTATTTTATTAATCACAAAAACTGAACTCTAAACATTTACCCACTGCCATAGCAATAACAAATGTAAACATAACAAATGACAGAACACTGTAAACATGACTGGCCAGGTGATATAAAACTTAACAAAAGTGACGGAGGGTCACGACTGTCTCCCAATAACCTATATTATATACTAGGAATACGCTCCGATGATGTCCGTCCCGTACAAGAATTTTTTACCCACTTTTTGAGTTATTAGGTGACGCTTTTTTTTTTTTTTTTTTTTAAGGGAGAGGTATGAAAAATGATTTACGCACACAGGTAGCAAGCCTGTAGTGTGGGGCTCCCCTAAAACGGGTTTACCCACTAAAAAAACCTCGCCTCTACTCTTTAGGATTCTAACCTGGAGTTGTTTATCACATTACGTCAGGCTAGGCCTAAATTTGGCTTATGCCAGTGGGGCTCACTCCTTATCCAGCCACTCGATCAAGGGATCTGGGCCACTTCGCGGTCCAGATCATGTTTCTTTTCCAGGAGGATGCCCCGGACGAACTGTGATAAGCAGTCCCAGTTGCCCTCATCCTCCAAGATTTTTTGGCAGACCGAGTCCACCGAAAATGCACCAAAAAATTTGTGTGGCCTTCAGGCGGGGCCCTTCCCAACGGGGGCAGCGGAAGAATGTGTGTTCCGCATCGTCGGGAACGCCCGAGCAATAAATGCAGTCCGGTGAACCGGTCTTGTCCATACGGTTCAGGCACGACCAAGATAGCCGTGAATTGTCAAGAATTGGCCACCGTTCCACCCATGGTTGGACGTGTTTGATAAGTCGCGCAGTCCATCGTCCTCGGGTGTCGTGCCCCCAGCTGTGTTGCCACTGCTGGAAGGTTCTAGAGCGCTCTTCTGTTCTTGCCGTGTCCTTTTAATCTCGCCTTGTCTCTGGTAAATTGCCTTCCTCTCTCCTGCCAAGAGCTTGACAGAGATAACTCCGGCGACCACCAGGACGGCAGGCTCGGACACTGTCCGGTAGGCGGAACACACCCCGAGCGCCGCTCGACGTTGAACCCGGGCGAGTCGCAACCTGTACTAGAGAGCGTCTGCCCACACCTCTGCTCCATAAAAAAGCACGGACTGAACCGCGGACATCAACAGACGTCTTCTGCTGGATCGTGGAACCCCGACATTGGCCATCAGCCTACTAAGGTAAGTGACTACCTTAGCGGCCTTGTCCGCCGTACGGAATATCTGATCCCTCCAGCTTAACTTGGTGTCCACCATAATCCCGAAGCACTTAGCAGCACGAGTTGATTGGACCACCTTCCTTCCCACTCGGAAGGTGTCCATCCTCTTCTTCGTAAGGATCACAATCTCCGTCTTACGGAGAGCAAGCGAGAGACCGTGATCGGACATCCATGTGTTGACTACACGCATGACTCGGTTCAACTTTAGTTGGGTCAGCTCAACGTTGCGTGCGACAATGAGAGCTGCGACATCATCGGCGTACCCAACCAAAGTGGTTTCCTCAGGCATCTCCGACCTCAGGAGGCTGTCGTAGGCAACGTTCCAGTGATCCTGGCCGAGTATTGAATCTTGCGCGGCACTTCCATCCTCCCTTCCCTGTCCACCAGTGACTTCCATCGTCCACGTTCCGTCCCTTGTGTCGTAAATATCTTTGAGAACGGAGATAATGCGCAACAAGATGAGTCGCAACAGATATGCAGGAACGCGAAAGGTGTTGCGAAGCGCATCCAGCATATCGACCCACCTCGCCGAGTTAAAGGCATTCTTGACATAAGCGTAACAAGAAGCACTAATCAGCGAGAGAAATGGTTGTGGCTCTCGGCTCTCTTCACAGCTCTCTGGACTTCGGTGATAGCGTCAATCGTTGACCGTCCCTTTCTGAAGCCGTACTGACGGGGGCATAAGTACCCGGCAGCTTCCACGGCAGACGTCAGGCGGGAACGGATCAGCTTCTCGGACAGCTTCCCAGCCGTGTCCAACATGCAAAAAGGCATGTGGGACGACGGCAGCTCGGGATCACCTTTGACCTTGCTGATGAGTACAAGTCTGGCGGTTTTCCAGGGAGCCGGAAACACCCCTTCTACCAAACAGGCGTTGTACATTCTCAACAACAAGTCAGCATTAATTGAAAATACTTTCTTTAAAGCCTCGCTGGGAATCCGTCCGGGTCAGGAGCCTTGTTGCTCTTTAGGGAGAGAACGGAGGTTTCCATCTCCTCGAATGTGAAGAGTGGAACGTCATCTAACCGTCCGAAGTCAACCGGCGTACATCCTAGGCGTAGCCAAAAAATAAATACATACAAACAATGATTTTAGCTAAGACCTCAAATTAAGCAAGTAACTTAATAATAATTATGCTTATAATATTAAAGGTAAATAGATTGTAGAGCAAAAAAAAAAAAAAACAATACAATTTAAAATCCATGATTGCAAATTAATAAAAATCAAGTTATGTAAGTATTGTAGAATTACGCTTACTTAACACTTAATGCATATTTTCTTAGATGAGACATAGGCTACAATGGCACAACACTTTCTAATTATTACTTGTTCCATTTAAATCTTTTCCAAATTAGATGTATCCCATAAATTAGTTAATCGCATAGTACCGTTCGATAGCAACATACCTATCTTTTGGCATAATTTATAACTTTGACAAGTATACATCGGTGTTGATCTATTTAATTTAACAAATAGGTCTGTCAAAATATCAATTAAATTTTATTCAAAAACGTAACATAACGGCGAGCAGATGTAAACAAATCTGAAGAGGTTATACAAATCTGACTCGTAATGTTTTCAGCATACACAGCGACAACTCAGCTGCGATGGGGGAATATAAACTGATCATAGCAACTACATTAGTCAAATCATGTAGCCTAAACAACTGAGTTCTGTCAAAAATTCCGAAAAATAAGCTTTTTTAATACTTGAAAATAATTGCTCGATTATAGTTTATTACCTAGTTTAAAATACTTAAAATCTAACCTGAGAGTTTCATTGAAATCATATTAGTAATAAAAAAGCCTTTTGGGGGTCTAAAATTCGCCTAAGTGAAATTTAAAGTCGATCGTAAGAATTTTATACTCTATGTTCCATAGAGTAAAAAAATTCAATTAACCTATTTAACCTATAAGACTGTGACCTGTGACTGTGACTGTAACTGTACTGTCACCAGTGAGCTAGAGTATTAAACCACAGAGTAAGGAACCTTTACAGAGTGCTCGCTGCGCTGCGTTTTCGCGTCAGTCATGACGCGCCTCGTAGTGGCGCTACTGACGCGGTGACGCAAAATGGCGCGGACTGACGCGGAGTTGCCAATTCGGACACCGCACCGCACCGCACAGCACCGTGCCTCGCGTCACCGCACCGCCGCCGCAACACGAGCACCGGGTCGTCCGACCACCTTAACTTTACTCCGAATTCCCGAGCGCGATTATTTGGCCAAGTTGCAATGGGGGTCATTTGTACAATGTTAGATATTTGACAATAACTAGCAGACTAAAACTGAAATGCCAGCTGCCTCACTTTAATTAATATTTTGAGTTACTTGCAATAGTTGAATGTAATCATATAACGAAAGCTTCATTTAAAAGTTACATATTAACGTAATGGACAGAAATATTTCAGTTTAGGCTTGAGAATATTGCAAAATTTTTAAAATCTTTTATTTCATAATCACAATACGCACCTTCAGTATTGAGAATTCCTTCATATTTATTTGAAAATAAGCTCATATTAACCATAAAGAAATTTGTGCACTAACAATAAAAATCAGCTATCATTTTAACAACATATTTAATCAGTACCGTATTAAATTACACAAGTAAATACAAATAATGTTATATACAATTATACAGGGTGTTTCAGAACTCCCTGACAATATTTTAGGGCATTGTTCCTGTGTTAGAAACATATCTAAATATCATATTTAAATTGTCCGGAAGTCTTTAGTTACTCACACAGCCGCCATTTTTTTTTTAACTAAATAATTTAAATTTCCGAATATGAGCAGAATATAACCATCCGTTACGAAAATAAATATTATACGAGGTGGCCCGTGCGCAAATTGCTCATTTTATGATTCGGTATGAGTGAAATTCACCTACAGTACATGACTGTTGATTGTTAGGTGACATTTTTGTTGGATTTTAAAATTCATCTGAAGGCAATCAGCTGTTAAATTACAATTCACATTAAAGAACTTGCAATAAAAGTTGTTCAACATTTTAAAGCGCCCTCTAGAGATAAATCAAAGGCGAGGGGGGCGAAGCCCGAAACAATATGACCTTTTTAATTACGATTCGTCACTGCGGTATATCCTAAGCTTTAAAGTGACACCTCAATCTTAAAAATCGGTTCAGTAGTTGAGAGAAAAAGGGACGTAACAGACGAAACTCTTATAGAAATAAGAAGATGAATTATTAAAAAAAAAAAAAAAAAAAAAAAAAAAATGGCGGCTGTGTGAATAAATTAAGACTTCCGGACGATTTGAATATGATATTTAGATATGTTTCTAATCCAAGAACAATGCCCTAAACTATTGTCAGGGAGTTCTGAAACACCCTGTATCAAGATTTCTATCACTATGATTATACTACACAACAAAAAGGCCTACTAAAAAGCGCTACACAATATACACGCAATATCTATACTTGGCATCCAGCTTAGTGGACTACCATTGTTACAGTTTACTAGTACAACAATGGTGGCAGGTACGTTCTTGGGTGGCAATAACAGTGCAACCTAATACTGATTAAATTAATGTATCTCAGTTGTTTATTAACCGCTTTTCATAATTTTTGTGTCATCGGATAAGGAATTAAACTGTCTAAATTGTTTAAAAGTTGAAAAAAGTAGTGTAAAATTGCGGCCGCTGGCCCAGTTCAAGGTCACCTGAGGGATGACGTCATCGAGGTCAATGACCTCACCGATGACGTCATCGATGACGTCATCGATGACGCAATCGATGACGTCATCACTAATGACGTCATTTCGATGACGTCACACCCATGACGTCACAGAAATGACGTGCTGATGACGTCATCACCCCTTACGTCACCAAAACGACGTCACCGACGCCACTAAGGTCAAGGTCACGCAGAAACTTAAAATTTTTTAGCACTTTTGCCGTTTCTCGCACTACGCTCCGAGTTTCAGTCCGAGTCCCCGTGACCTTGACCACTTGGAGCGAATTTTCGACGAGAAACGGCAAAAGTGCCAAGTTAAACTCGAGTTTCTGACATGACTCTGCCTAAATGGGCAATCGGTTATCCCTCAGGTGACCTTGAACCAGTACAACGCCCGCAATTTTATGTTACTGTGACCTTGAACACTTAACAACGGAGCGCCGACACCGATGCGCACCCCACGACAGCCATCGAGTGACTGACTGTCAGGCTCTGTGTATGCTAGGTATATGGGGAAGTGGAGGGGGAAATCTCAAGGTCATCCAAATGGAGTTTTAAAAAAGTTGAAGAGTAGAAAGACTACTCTTGTGCTTCCTGGGCGACCTCATCAATTTCCAACGGATCTGTAAACCAATCCGATCTGTAGCGGCAGGAGTCTAGAAAACAGGTGCACCACCCATCAGGTTGTCCGTAGCATTTCCGACAATTGGTAAGATTGGAGAAGTGAAATTTAATACACCGCTGCGGACAACAAGTATAAAAGTATTTGGATTTGTAGATTTTGAAAGTTTGTAGTACCGGCGGTGGCAGCTGTTGGTTCTTGCATCTACACCTGCAACATCCGAAGCATTCACATTGCCGGCAGGCCAGCCCATCCACTTGCCACTTTGGTAAGAGGAAACACTTATCCTCACAGCAATAGGTTGTCCCCGTCTCTTCCTCCCAACGCTTCTTTGCACAATATGTGACGCCTTGTATCTCCAAACACCTATGCTCGCAACATGAGATGCGCTTACTTTCCATAGTTGATGTTGCTTTGACGAGGGAGCACGATGAAGTGATGCTGTGGTCAGTGGGAATGGGGTTTATATAAACTAAGGTGAGTGGAGGGGGAAAGGTCAAGGTCATCCAAATGGAGTTTTAAAAAAGAAAAGAGTAGAAAGACTACTCTTGTGTATCTATAGCGATTTCATTGATAGTGAGTGCTTCTGTATGCCAAGTTGATCTGTACTGACAGGCTCCTAAATAATGTTTGCAAAAACCTGCAAAATGATTGTTGCACAATTTGCAGCCAGTTAGCTGTTTTAATGTGAATTCAATGCAACGTTCAGGGCAACAAGTGTACTTATGCCCTCTCATCTGGTACACATGGAATGTCTTTAACTCCGGTTTCGGCTTCTTCCAAGACTTGCACTTACACATGCATTGACCAAAAGCTTCACATTTTCTACACGCCAGGCCATCCGCAACATCAATGTCATTCGGCCATGAAAAACATTTCCGTTCGCAACAGTAGTTGAGTTGACTCTCCATGTTGCTGTGGTGAAGGTGCGCGATGAAATGATGCTGCAGTCATTGAGAGTGCACCTTAAATAAACTCAGTGGAGGGGGAAAGGTCAAGGCCATCCAAACGGAGTTTTAAAAAAAGATAACTAGTCGTCCTCCTCCTCCTCCTCATCCGTTGTACTTAGAGAGCTGTCAGACGAAGAGCCCCGTGCAGGTGCTCCCCAGATGAAAAACAAATCAATTTTAAAACGAAGACCAGGATCTTGCATCATCAATTCCTTTAATTTGTCACATACTAAGTCGACCTTGTGTAAGGTGTCAACAACAAGCTTCCAATTCGTTGGTTCAATATAACTTGTAGTAGAGTCTGCCTCGCTGATAACCACATCCTCCGGCTGTATTGGAGTGTAAAGATGTGTAAAGTTCTTTGGCTGTAGCTGAGGTTCAGGCTGGCTGGAAGTGGAAGGTTGAGTGTGGACCCCTGTCGCATCGAAATCCATAGTCATTCTACATTCAATGTTGGGGTTTTCGTTTAATACATACACCAATTTCTCATGCAACATATCCACTTCTGCCGAGTCTTGCAGATGAACATTCCAGGAAAATGGCCATTCTTCATCCGTAGTGGAGTCAACTCGAGAAAGAGTGTTGTCCGCCATGATAGCTAAGCAAGGAATGATGTGAGCTACAGACTGTGGTAACAGTATTGAAAAGTAGAGGGGGTAAACCAAAAGTATGTGGAGGGGGTATTTTCAAGGTCATTTAATTTGGGTTTTAAAAAAAAAAGGAAATAGTGGAGGGGGAATTCTCAAGGTCATCCAATTTAGGTTTTAAAAAAAAGGAATGAAGCTTACTCCTCTTCAGCCTCGTTGTCCCCTGCATCTTCATCAGCCTCATCTTCATCGACGTCAGACTCGCCGTAAGGATAGATCGGGGACATGGGCGAATATTGTGGAGATTGTTGACCGTTGTTGTCGTCCCCTTGCATTCTAACTTGGGACCAATCATAATTTAAATTCATTTGTATTATGATCCCAGGGTTGTCCCGCAGTATTTCCTTCATACGTTCGCAAATTGACTCCAAATAGTGTACACTATCGATCGACAGTGTCCAACCCGTACTTGTACCGACATCAGTAGTGGAGTCAGCTTGGCTGATGGTGTTGTTGTCTGCCATGGTTGCTTGTCGGACAAGGAATGACGGTTGATGTGATGCTCATGCAGGAACATGGTGAAGTGGTGGGGGGTGTGGTGGAGTAGTGGGGGAATTTTCAAGGTCATCCAAACGGAGTTTTAAAAAAAAAAAGGAAAACTTACAAAGTAACATTGAAACTTTCCAATTGATGGTGGCGAGCGTTTTCTTCTGCAACCTTGCCGACACATGTGACTATGCCGTACAGTATGAAAAGTACAACCATAATAAGGCCGAACAATAAAAGATAGCCGTTGACTATCATGATATTTTCTGAGTGGATCTGTTTTCTTCTTATCGCCCTCTCCTGCATCCTCTTCTCCAACTCGTGGACGAAGTCACAACATGCGTGAGGACATCTTTCATCTGTTGGTAGGTTTGCCATTGTTGATGTTGTCGGTGTGGCTGTTGAAGATGGAATGAGGTTTCCAATTGCGATGTGCCATGTACACCAATAGTCAAGTGGTGGGGGTAACGAAGCAGTGGAGGGGGAAGTTTCAAGGTCATCCAAATTGTGTTTTAAAAAAACCTATCTTGTTACTGAGCTTATATGTCAGTAACAAGATAGGTGTTTTTGCTCTTTTACTTCTTTAATATAATGAAAAAATATACATATTCTACAATGGTTAGGACAAGAAATACAACTGCTAGTCAGCTGAAGTAGTCCAAGTTGTCTGGCTCGGTCTTCATGGACGCTGGTGAGGAAGCCGTCGAGGAGTGTCCAGGCTCTTCCTTTGACTGCCGGGTGTTCCGTATATTGCAAGCGTAAACTTGCACATTTATACGGTAGCCTCGTGCCACCATCAGCTGCAACTCCTTGTATAAGTCGTTTAGCTCCTGCTGAGTCTTGATGCTCACCTCCTCGTAACTTGCGCAACTGACGTTGAGGGACATCCTGATGTTGCTAGGTTGGCTGCTGGAGTAGAAATGAAGCCGAGGCACAGCGTTTGGAGGTACATGGAAAAGTGGTGGGGGTGATGGTGGTGGGGAAGATGCAATTAAACACTTCTAAACTTTTTCCATTGATACAAAGGGATGGAACAAATAGCACAGGTGTCCTTGTAGTTTTCAAATCTAAACATTGGTGCTAGAAATCCAAACTGTTTTCTACCACCTTCCTGTACGAACCGTCGAAGGTCTCTGACGGCGGCATTGCCACAAGGCCTACAAAACTTTTCCCCGTCTTGGAACCTATACCAGGAGTATCCCGAATACCCTCTATTATCTTTCTTGTACTCCTCGATATCCTGCTTTACTGTTATAGGGATATTATCTCGTAAAGCCGTCTGGAATAAAGATGCGTCAGTTATAACTCGTTGTAAGCAAAGCTCGTACAAGGTGCTCATCGTTTGCTAGTTGGCAACAGACTGACCGTTCTTTGCATCCAAGCAGGTTTGAATCCTAGTGCGGTAGTGGGGGTAATTACGGTAGTGGGGGTAATTGTGAAATGCAAAGGTCAAAGGTCAAGGTCACCCGCGAAGTTTAAAAAAAAAATGCAACATATCAATACGTGAAGTCTGTCACATATTGATATGTTGCATTTTTTTTTTTGCTTTTTTATTTTTTTTTGTCTTTTATGATTCGTTTATTTATAAAACATTACAACAACAACAACATATGTACAACATTAAAACTTAAATCTAACACTGCTGCTTGTCAGCGATGTGGATGGTCAACTCTGTAGAATTGCTACCCGTGCAGCCGTGCGACACCAGGTATAGACACCCGGGTTGAATAGAGCGAAGATCCTCGTTTTGTAGAAGATGGACGAATCTCTTGGGCAGGTACACCTGGAACTTTGGTTCATCCCCCGGAGTAAACGGCGCCTCGCTGAGACTGCAGCAGATGGCCTCCCCAACTGTAGTCTCCATCTTCTTCATAGCATGGATTATGTAGTGCTTCTCGTCTTTTAGTTCCGAGCACTTCTTTACAGGTAATATTGTTGACTTGGAGTGAGCATTGAACTGCTCGACCAAAGTCTGAAGGAACTGGTGAGATGCCATGGTCAGGTTACAGATCGTCTTCTTGCTCGGAGATGTTGTCGTCTCGGAATCTCGAGTAATACTCATGCCAGGTCCCTGTCTGCTCCCCACTTATATACTCTCCGTTACCCCCACCACTCCCCAATTCCCCACTTTGAAGGTAAGAGGCGAGTTTATAGGCATTTTTCAAAGCGCAATGTCTATCTTTATCATGTTCTGGGCTTTTTGTACAAATACATATGGTTTCCAGCATGTATTGATAATTCTTATCCAATTCCACATCATTAACCGGAACATGAGTAAATCCTTCGATCCATCTTTTCTTTTCCAGCCCCTTTGTGTAAATATTGGTAAACTTGTCTGAAAAGTGATGCATAATGTGATACAAGTCCGTGTAACTTGTAAAACCATCATACCAATCGATATGATGGAAGTGTTTTGAAATCCATCTGTTGGTAGTAGCGGCTTTACTAGTTAAAGACGAATAAGAACATGGTGGTTTAAATAAAAACGAATAAGGAACACTTGTATTCATGTCCAAAAACACAAGTTCTTTTATAATGAATCTATCATCATTACCACGAAACGCTTGAAACTCAATAATACCAGGCTTGGACTTTACTTGTTGTTCTTCTCCCTTGTCCATTTTGAAGGTCACACGTCTGCTCATTACGAAGTCAGGAGGTCAACTGATTTCCACACCACGGTAGGTACTACTTTTATACCAGGCCGTACAGTTGTTGGCGCGTTGGTGTATATTTAACGTGGGCACCGTCCCCAATAGGCCTAACCCCACAAAATGTTGGTTATTGTTTTAAAAACTAACCATTGTCATTTAAGTTTCCATCTTTATATTTTCCTTATTTTCATTTTCATCACTAACACTTGATTCTTCTCCTCCATCTTCCTCTTCTTCCTGTTTTACTGATTTCTTATGTAGTTGAGCGTACTTTTCCAATTGTCTCCACATCTGTACTTCATGAGGAACTCTATTAAATATAGAAGTATCCACAGGTCCGTATAATATAGGTGCGTCCGGTTGTTTGTCCAAAGTGTCTTCCAGATAATCTTTAATAATCGAACTTGAAAACACCAGTTGTCTCAAGTATCTTGTTATAGGTTCAGTAGCACAAGTTAAAATGAAAAACTCCTCTCGATTAAGTTGAATTTTGTTATCATGTCTTGTTGTGTCTCTAAACCGTAGCTGATGATCACCACGTTGTTTAATGATATCAATTTCCACATTTGAATCCAAAAGTCCTACTCTTGTCTTTCTTCCAAACATGTTACTACTTAAATAGCATTCTAGTAGATGCAAATGTTTCATAAACGATTCCCAAGCACTGTCCGTAAACAAAATCATTTTGGGTCCATGAGTTAAAATTACAGTAGGGGAATAATCTGTAGATTTCATAACACCGATTAAAACACTTTTATCCAAACTGGAAGAGATTGGGTAAAATATTCGCAAAAATACCTCACTCAATATGTTTGGAGAAATATTATCTTCAATATCCCTTTTTCTCTTTTGTATAGTCTTTCTTCTTTTACCTTTTTCTTCAACATTATTACTGGCGTGAAGTTGTCCGCAAACGTTTTGTTCACCTCCTTCCTGGTGACCTTGAGGATCTAAAAACTCAGATATCTCCTTCTCAATATCTACCACATTTTCAGGTGTACCACTAGGAGAAGCCATATTGAATACGATGCTACCCATACAACAGTAGGCAACAAACTGATGAGGAGCGGTCTGTACGCTCTGCTTTTATACTCGCGGAATGAAACAAAACCGGTTCTTACAATACATTTTTAACAATTCCAGTTAAAGGTGTGTATGTTACGATTTTATCATGTAGAATTAAACAGTATGCAGTTGTATTAGCCGGTATAGCATCGTTGAATTCCATTTCTATTTTTATATCCACACTTGAAGACTTTACTGATTCATTTTGTTTAGAACAATCGATTACAACTATTGGGTAGGCATCGAAATATTTGTCAGGTGGTAATAAAGGTGTATTTGTTTTACCGTAATATGAACTTTGGAATCTCGCGTACATATCGTACAATATACTGTATTTCTTCTTAGTGAATGACACATTTAAATTGTCGTATGGAAAGAATTGTGAATTTAAATAAACTTTAATATTTTTCAAGTCACAATGATCAAATTGTCCTGCATGTTTAGTAATGGCGTCTCTTCTACCTGTTTGTAAACCAAATATAATATACCTGGCTCGTTCTACATAATTCGATGTTTTAACAGTCCAAGTGTGTCGATCCGTAGTAGGTAAACTGGGATGCTCATGAAATTCCCAACTTCTAAATGGAATAACAATATCACGATCGGCTTTTAATTTTCTTAAAAGTAGCATTCTATGCTCGTCAGCCAATTTAACATGTGGAACTCTCCATACAATTTTGTCTAATTTTAATTTCCATTCTAAAGTCGCATCTGTAGTAGCATCTGCAGCTTTAATAATGTCTTTATCGTTAGAAGATCTCAACAAAACTAATTCTTGTTTAACGTTTAATATTATTTTCCTATAATCTTCAGCAAAACCAAGCAGCAAACGTAATGGAATATGAAAATCAAAATATCCATTTGGATTTGGAGTGATCGTGTCAATCGTAGGTAATACCCATCCGGCAGGTTTAAGTAAATTGGTTTCATTGGGTGTTATAGATGTTAATCCTTTTAAAGTTGTCGTAATACCTACTTTTTTAGTGGAATCAACTGTTACACCTGATATTTCATATCTAATTTCATCAAATAGGAAAGCCATAGGATTATTTATAAATGGAACTGTTGTACCAACAGTAGTACCGTCCTTTTTAGTAACTTGTCCTTCAATATACAAGTAACTTTCACATGGTAGTGTGTAAATGTCTTGATTTTGTATGGGAATACGAATTTCATCGTTATTGTTTAATTTCGATGAAGTGTAAGGGTTGTGGGTGTGATATTCTTTTTCCCATAGGGTTTCGTCGAATGTTGGACCCTGCGCTATATCCAGTATATCCATACTCGGTTAATTTTAATCCAATTCTCTCTAAGAAACGAATGTTCTCGCGTGTTAACTCCTCCACAGCTGAAGAGCTACTAATGCGGTTTCCCGTAGGTTGTTCGCTTTTAAATGTTAAACCCATGGTTTTGTATTAAAGTGTCGATTTTAAATGTAATCTAATCGTAATAGGCTCTTCTCTGAAGTCTACCAAGTTACCGTCTTGATCCAATACGCTCAACACGATGTCTGAAATGAAAGTGGTGTTCAACGGTAGATATACCAGGTTTTGTGGCTTTTCAACAATTTTAAATCCAGGTGGTACACTTGGGTAAAAAGTATGTATGATGTGGGTGTTAGCCCCATCCCTGTAAGCACCTTGTATAATGTTACAAGTTATGTCTATACTATTGACTTTTAATATTGTTACTGTTTTCTTACCGGAATGTGTTACATCTGGTTCTAAAACAGGCTCATCGTTGGAAAATCCTAATAAATCACCAATTGAGTTTGGTTGAGTGAAATCTATATAATATTTGGAAGTAATTTCAGCTTTCATCGTATTATTATTACCTTTTAATGTTATATTGTCTTTTCCCATTTTAGTTTGCAAAAATTCATTTATATGATCAATTTCATAAGAACCTGTGGGTAACCTGCACTCTTGTAAGTCTGTAAATTTTCCACTGGCATCCTTTCCCTTATAATAATGCAATACGTTATTTTTACCTTCCGTAACATTGGGGATAGAGTTGTAAGTTGTAAAATCCAATAGTGCCGCCTCCCAAAACCTTCCTTTTTGCAAGCGTAACGCTGGAAAAAGGATACTTCGTAAAGTGGACGATTTTCCTGTTAATGATACCGTATAGGAAGACATCTCAATAGTGACTGATACTTTTAGCTAGAAATTCCAAACATAAATGGCCGCATATTGAAGTATTATCAGGTTGTTCTCTTTTATAGTTATAATATATGTTTTTAGCAGATTTAAAGTAATTTTGAAGTTCTTTTGGTGGTGGCAAATTACCGAAACTATCAAAATAATATACATTGTTATTTATTTTCTTATAACAAACCCAATGGGTGCCAGGCCCTTCAGTATTATCCAAATTTACAATTCCAGTCTCATTTTGCCACATTTTCTTTGGTAAACTGTCTTTCATAAACACACCGCGGAAAAATGGTATTTTTAAACAGGAAATATATTTAAATAATTCAATATTGGTTAATGCTTTATGTGGTATGACCAATTGATTTCTTTCATTTAATATGCACGATAAGGTCTTAGGTAAAGACCTGCCCCGTTTTTTACCATTGACCACACGGTGGGCTTCTTCCTGCCTTTTCTTGTAGATCGTCGTCTTCTTTTTATATTTCCTCCATGTTTTCTTGTGGTTGACCTCCTTTTTACTCTCCTTCTCCTCCTTCTTCCACCTCCTACTGCTGTTTTAGCCTTCATACCTGCTGTTACTGCTAAAGCTGCTGCTTTTTCTGCTATGCTAGCGTCACTTGATTTTACTCGTTGCCAAGCTATGTCCGCAAGCTTTTTGTCAGCTATTGATCTATTTTTTGAATCGGCAAACGTGGAATATGCGATATCGTGTTCTTTACAAGCCTGATCTAACTTATTTATGCCAGGATCGCCTCTTTCCAGTCGTTTTTTCAATTTAGTTCCTGGTCCGCAATACTGATAACCTCCCGGTATATGAAATTCGTATGGTAATGCGTCTATTGCTCTATTTACTATGGATCCTACTGGAATTCGTTTTAAAGCTTTACTTAACAGAGAAACCGCTGTGGACGTGATCCCACCTCCTCTCCTTACAGTGTCTCTATATGGACTGATGTACTGGAACGTCATTATTGTCCTTTTATAATCGCAATGTACAACTTATGTGTTACCTCTATGACAAGTTGGACATAAATGAAGTCGTTTATTGTGTTCTTTTATTAAATATCAAAATCACCCCAATCCGATGATCTAAACTTTTTTGTATGAGGGTTGATAAAATAGTTTTGAACAATTTCCCGTTTAATCCAAGTACCTCTCTCAGATTCCAACAAAGGAGTACGACCTGAACCAATACCAATAAGATTGTATACATCAAATAATGCATTTCCTAAAACTTTTACAAGAAAATTAACAGTGACAGCATTATCCACATGTTCAGGGTCTTTAAGGTCTGTTATACGTTTATTATTACAAGTATACACTTTGCTATCCATTTGTGATAATGTGATAGCCTGTCCTACAGTTGCAGCATCATTTGCTTCTCTTCCTTGCGCCATGTTTGTTAATTTTTTATTACTACATATAAAAAACGCATAGTAATTATTTGGATCTAGATGTACTGTTTGTCCTAAGGCAGCCGCGTCTCTATCTGCATGACCCCATGACACATTTGATAACCTTCCATGCCTGCAATCCCAATAAGCGTTTTTGTATGTCAATAAATGAAATTTTTCATTACCTTGAATAAAGTCATCCCCTTGCTTTGATAATACTTCATCTCGTTTTGCAAATCCAGTTGTTTCTTGTTTTAAAGTCTCTTTCATTTGACCCACTGTTGCACCATCAGATGGTGCTGAACCATCTTTTACATTCGCCAAACAATTGCCAAGACAATCGATAACTCCCACATCACGTATGACACAATGATCTTTTATATATTTGAGATTTACAGCATCATTTTCATTTTTGGATAACCTATATCGTTAATAACAAATTTATAAAAAGAAAATCCATCTTTTGTCTTTTCAGGTATCAAAGAATGTAAATAGCGTCTATTTACGCTGTCTTTTGCATCTTTAGGGTCATCTACGTTGGATATACGTTTATTGTTTTGCACTATACGTTTTCCCATTGAATTTTAACGTATTTTTTAATTCAGATGACAAATAACCTTTGTTTATCGCATCACCGTTTTGATTTGGTTTACCAACGTTGATAATTCTATGATCTTCTGCGTCATATGTGTTATTTTGTAGTTTTAATGTTGGCGATATCTTTTCCTTTAATATTTTTAGATTTATTGCATCGTTTTCATCCGTAGGATCTTTTATGTTTTTTAACCTTTTATTACTCATATCATAATCTCCATCAGGTGTTTGTGGTAAACCAGCACTTCTTTTTAAACTATTGGCATAATATAACCCATCCGAGGAGTAACGTCCGAACTTGTCGACACTCATGGTGCAACTGAATAGTATTCTAGGGAGTAACGCATTTTTATGAGATTACCCCACGGTTTCGGAGTTCATCCACTAAAGCCACCCATTCGTTTTCCAATCCAGTATGACCCGCTTCTTTAGCTTCATGTATTAGTTTCATTCTATCCACCAATTTATTGATATTATTGTAATAAATCACATTTGTGTTATATAGTTTCTTCATTAAACCTGTACCCGTAACGGACTTACTTCTTTTTCTTCGTTCCTGAGCACTTACATCCAAAGTGGATGCCATAAATCTTCGTTTTACAGGTTTTCTTTGTGTTAACGGCATTGTTTGTCTTCTAGTTGGTATTAACTTGGATACAAATTCTTTATATTTTAAAGACTTAGATCTAAAAGGAGGCTGGTCAGGTAAATACTTTCTCCTATATGCATTTGTCTGTTCCAAAATATTTTTATATGCTTCCATGTCTTTTTCTTTCACTACCGATACTGAAGGCTTATTTTCAAATAATAATTCAAATAATCCTTTTGTGCCCTTATACCTTTGATCACCAATGACAATATTATCATGTTCGTCAACGTTTAACGGGCTATTACCTATCATTAAACCGTCTTCTGTTAATCTCGCTCCATAACTATGGTAATTCTTATTAGGAATTGTTCCGAGTAACATTTTTACCATGTATTTCCTTCCTAAAGGTCCTTTGTTATGAATGTTTTCACCCAATAAGCTTATGTTTGACGGACCTTCCCTTGTCTCTTCTTCTTTTTCCTCTTCACTAGCAGTTGATACAACTTCATGTCCTCTTTTGGCTTTTACTTCATATAAATCTTTTATTCCACTATAGTCCGGTGATTCTAGCTCTCTTTCGGGTTCTCCACCGGTAAAACCACTATACGTAGAGGATTCCAGGTCTTCATCACTAAAATCTTCTGGTTTTACATTTTCTCTTTCAAACTTCGTAATAGGTGCAATCGCATCTCCTTCCAATACAGGTTTAGCAAATTTTTTGTTTAATTGTTTCAAGGGTTCAGTAATAGGTTTAAAAGTAGATTCAAGGAATTTCTCCCTCTCGCTAATACCTAGTTTCAATGCTCTGTTTTTAGCCCGAATAGAATCACTAAGTGATTTTATTTCTTTTACTAATTTTTCTTGGTTAACCATGTTTGTAGCAAGACGTGTTGTACAACAATGAATGTGTTATACCACGTTTAATGTATTAATATAAATTTATCAAATCCTATCCTGTATCGACCATTGTTTAGCGGTTGTTCCTTCATAATTGTTAGGAACCCATACTTTTCAGCCCAAGCCTTTCCACACAACTCTTTAAATCGTTCAAATGTCATATCCGCATTTACATGATCAAAATATATATGTTTTAGGTTGGTTTCGTCCTGTTTAAATACAATTAACATGTTTGCATTGTCTCTAATGAGTTGTTTAGGTATTTTGCTGTAAGTTTGGCCAATATAAATGCTATCTATGTTGTTATGTCGACCCATAGCGAAGTAATTCCTTATTGTGTTTTGGTTTTCACAAGATACATCGTCGAATATAAACACGGAGAATGGTTTAGCTTCTTGTGGCTGCATGACACTCTCGCTTGCATTAAACTTTAAATATTTAACTTCAGGCACATTAGTCAGTATTTTTTCCAATAATTGATACTTTGGTTGTTGTAGTGATTTTGAAAATACATATAGATTGTTAAATCGTAATCCTTTAGGGTTTGTAATCAAATTGAATACTACATTAGTTTTTCCACAGTTGGAAGGTCCGGCAACCAGACAACGAACGGTGTTTGGTAACAAATTGCCATGCTTCCCACTATTGAATTCTGAATTATCCACTGTGAGTTCATCTATATTATTAATAGTAAAACTCTCTTTTTGTGGTACTATCTCCATCCTTTGTAATGGTTCAACCTAAAATGATTCTCTATCGTTATATCAAATCCTTTTTAGGTATCCAAGAATCTTCCGTCTTATTAAATCCTAACCATCGTACTTTGACCTTATCTTTTTTCCGTTGCAACACCTTTTCAACTAAATATACATCGCCTACTGTTGATTTTAACATTTCATGTCCATAAAACCCTCCTTCAAGCAATTGTCCTTTATTATCTTTTAAAATATATGTCTCAGGTACTGTAGGTTGTACTTTGAATACAGTAAAAACCTCATTGGTCCAATTTGGCAGGTATCTTTTACTGAATACACCTTTATATTTACTTATTCGCACTTTATCACCCACATTAAATTTTTTAGGCTTTAGTTTTTCAACTTTTGGTTTAGTATTCGTTTTTATACGTTTTAATACAAGGTTTTCATTTTTACTAGTTACTTGGTTTGGTTTCATCCCGATAGTCCTATGAAATTTGTTATTGTAATCGTTTATAAGTTTTGGTAACATATCAATCCATATGTGCGATCCTCTGTTGGAAAACATTTTATACATTGCACTTTTTAAAGTTCTGTTGAATCTTTCGATTATTGAGGCTTTTACTTCTGAATTGGTTGAATAATGGTTTATATTGTGTTTTTTCATTAAATTTGCAAATTCCTTATTAAAATATTCTTTTCCATCATCTGTTTGTAAATGTTTAATAGTATGTTTGTCTCTTTGTATAGCTGTTTCCATTGCTTTTGTAACACTTTTGCCACTTTTATCTTTTAGTGGTAAAGCATCTGCCATTTTTGAAAAACAGTTAATAACAGTCAATATGTATTTATATCCTTTATTTTGTTTGCTATAAGGAATCATTTCGATTAAATCCGCTTGATATAAATCATTAATTCCTTTTATCACCGTATTTCTTCGTGGAAACTTTCTTCTTGCAGGTTTATGAAGTTCGTTGACAATTTGTTGCTTCAAGTCCTTCATATTGCAGGTTTCAATGTTTGTTGTATCACATGTATAATCACAATGAATGTTGTTTTAAATATTCACATCATTTATATGGGTCAAGGTCATCCAAACTTGTGTAAAAAAATGGGGAACACGGCGTTGGACTTGCCGTGTTCCCCATTTTTTTACGGAAGGAGAAAGGAATAAGGTCGTAGTTGTAGAAGGACGAAGAATAGGTTACTAGTTGATAGGGTTTAGAGAGTAGTGGCCAAAAGGAAGAGTGTGGATTTTGTCGGGCATAATGTATCTTTTATCATCCCGAGCTGACAACGCTTTTTTAATTTCGGTGACACTGTAGACTTGATGCTTGAAGCTTCGGATATTGTTGAATGTTGCTGATATCGTAGTATCTTCAAACAAACAAGTCTTGTAGTGGTCAAATGTCACGTGTTTTTTCAAATAAGATGTCTTCACTCCTTTTGCTTTCTTCACTGTCGGTGTGTTGTTCTCGTGGTACATCTTAAATGAATACAATTTCGCCATCAGCGCCACTATTTCTTCTAAAGGCATTCCATTTGCTTCATCTTTGAATTTTCCAATTACTTTTTTATATTTTTCATTAAAATTTGGATGGTTTTTCGGATAGTCAGAAAAATCGAAATCTTCTTTGTATGGAAAAGTCCTTAGGTCTTCATACATGTCCAAAGTCTTTATCCAGTAGATAAACGCGTCCGTATCCATGTATGCGACTCCAATGTTTTCCCTTCCGTAATGTTTAACCATTTTGTTATAATGGAAATCATACATCAGGGTTTTACTTATATCCAAAATCGACATACCTATGTATAACGGACGGTCCATGACTATTGTTGTTTTCTTCATACTGACAGCGACTAGATTTTCGTTTATAATCATGGATGTTCCGAAATTTGGTTTTTGCACTAATTTTTCCAATTTCCTAGGATCACTCACTAATTTTACATTTTTGTGTTTTCTTTTGTTCTCCAAGGTCTTCCCAAAGATGGCATTGTTCATTAATTTATAGAAGTCCTTTTCAAATGCTGTTGTCGCTGCAGCTCTTCTTGCAGTGTTGGAATCAATATATGGTTTCAACCAACAAGACTGGGTGAATTCAATTGCTCTATGAATTCTCACTATACGTAGACCCAATTCAAGAGCCTGTTGAACTACCCAGTAGTGAGCCACATAGCGATCCTTATTCTCCAAGGTCATCATCAATTTTGGCCATCTTCCTGTCGGTGAAACTTCAGTCTTGGCTAGGAGAGGCAAGTCGTAGTGATGGTCATGAAGGTGCTCTGGATATTCGAAATCACAGTCCAAAATATAGCCTTTTGGACCATTCTTTGGAATCTGTGAGATGTCTCCAATGGTGGCCGGGTCGATCCATTTGAAGTCAGCGTAGGGAAGCGGATTTGACATTGCCCAACCATAAAGGTTGTTTGCGTCAAAGTAGCCAAGGTAGACCGATGGTTGTTGCTCGTCGAAGCCGGGGATGTACTTGTTGTTGGCTTTGACATGACGTGTTACAGCTTGTGTCAAACCGCCCCGTACACCAGATTCCATCATGAGCACCATATCGATATCCGTTAGAAGTTCCAGTCGACAGTTGGTTGACTTTAGCATAGCTTGCCATGCTAATCCTGGAGATGTGTACGAGTGTAGAGGGTCCAGTCCATAGGCAGTCCGAAGCAGGTGTTTCGGAATTCTTCCATCACATCGCACAGCAGAGTTACGTCCAATTTTATATAAAAGTCAGAATATTCCCCTAAGGTTTGAATGTTTAGTTGGTTCCAAACATTACAAGCATGATTGTAGTCTTCAACGGAGATTTCACTTTCGTTTAATTTGCTGTTGAAGGCTTCGATCGGTGGTAGACTGGTTTCTTCAAATTTTTCTGTAGATGTTATGTAGTCGTAGGGGAATACTCCTTTACGTAATACTAAGTCCAATTTATCTTCAGGTACAATCTTGCTGGTTTCTTTTAGGTCTTCTCTTCGTAGATTCTCAGACAATCTGCTCAAACTAGATGGCATAAATCTATAAGAGTCTACAAAGCGAAGTTTAATTTTACCTACGGTTTTTGAGAAACTGATGTACTTTTCCAATGTTGTAGCAAGAACATCAATTTTACCATCATCTCTTCCTAACTCTGGAATAATGAAGTGGGAGTCGTAGCCGCTAAGATTGTGTAACACGACAGGGATAAAGTGGGGCAGTTTGTAATTTATATTGCATGAATTACAAGCAACTCCTCTGTATAAACCTGTCAGGTGATCGTGATCTCTTACTTTTGGATTTTCTTCACTGAAGCTCTTCTCGCATAGATAACATCTTGATGCCATATTGTATTCTTCTTGTTGATTCTCATTCAAAGGTTCCATAGGTACGACATTACCATACAAGCGTTGTACCTTTTCAGCAATGTCATACAACTGGTCTACGAAATACTTAGCGGCTTCTTCACCACGGTAAAGTATTGGAGTGGATGTTAAACCATAGTTTTGCAATTGGTTTTCAGACAAGGTTGATTTCACTATTAGACAAAAACTGTTGGGTTGATGCAACTGATATTTTGTTCTTCTAGTCACTTCACCGTCCGGCAGCTCCTGTGGTACTAACGTAGATTCAAAATCTGCGTAAATGACTACTGGAATCCGATATTGGTGAACTGTTTTGTTAAATTGGATACACGCTCGAGATGGTGGTGGCAGACTAATCTTCACTTCATAATTTTCATTACAAAGTCTTTTGTGTTCTATCAACCACTCTAATCCTCCTTGTCTTATTTCTTTATATGTGAAACAAAAACATCTTTTACACACTGTTAACCTACGCCTCTGTTTTGATAATTGATTTCGAATCAAGGATGCAAAGTCCTTTATCCACACATAATGTGAAATTTCACCCTTAGTGATCAGTAACAAATCAGTGTGGTTTCTTTGCTCAACTTTTACTACCCGCAAAGGATAAACGTTGTTCGAATCATCCAGACCGAAAACATTCACTGAAACGCCAGGATTTTTCTTTTCAAATTTGTCTATGTCTTTCAATGTAACTGGGTAGGTGAGGCCTTGAAAGTTGTAGCGGTGTTCATTTTCGTAATACTCTCTACCAACTCTTTCAGGATGATCTTTAACATACTTGGTTAACATTGCATACTTAAAACATTCATTACCTTCATTTTGCACATTCCTACACGATTTAGTGTTTTGGATTTTCTTTGGTAAAGGGATAAAACTACTACCCCTTAAACCATATCCATGCTTGTGAACCCTTACATCCATACCTTCAATTGATGACAAAGTCCATCCAGATCCTCTTCCTTCATGTTCTTGAAGTTTTGTTATAAGTTCTTCCAAGCATTCTTCAATAATATCATCGATGTTGGAGGTGAAGGTAAGGGTTCGGTTTTTGGTAATGAACGCTCTCAATGCTGTTTCACCATCAGTATTGTTAAACATAGCCTCTAACACCATTCCAAATTTAATAAAATTTAATCTTTGTAGTTCTTCCCTCAAGGTTCCACCAACAAGTTCCTTAGCCTGGGTTATGAATGTTTCCAATTCCAATTGAACGTTATTAATTTTGAAATGTGTTACAACTCGTCCTGGCAAGGCCGTGGTGCGCAGTTGTCTTACATCTTCCAGTTCTTCTTCTTCCATATCCTCTTCTTCGGTGTCCTCTTCTTCGGTGTCCTCTTCTTCAATAGGTCTTGTAGCAGTAGATGGTCCAGCACCAGCAAATTGGATCACACTAGGTCTTCTTCTTTGCATTTGCTGTAGATAGCTGTCCCAGTAGTCCGTCTGCTTCTGGTGCTCTTCCAAAAACCGGTCAATTGAGTCTAAGTCTATTTCATCCATGGTAATATCTTCTTTTCTATCTTCGTCTTCATGTAATTCTCTGTGTATGGTGAAAAGATCTTCGTCTTGAAAGATTTCCCCACAAATGTCGCAAAGAGCCATTTCAAACAGTTTGGCTTTGAATGCACACTCTGTGAATGTCCACGCAATAATGAGCAGCGCACTCCACCGGGACCCTTTATATCCGAGGCAGATAGGTGGGGAAAGTGACGTCATATGGAAACAGGTTATCACTCATGTGCTAAATTTAGCCTTTACACAACCGTTTGTAATACATTTATCAGTAGGCTTGATAAATTGATGATATTTGGTCTAGATTCAATAATTTGTACAAGTTTTTTCAAAGACGTCTGTTTGAGCAAGTTTATGTAGGTCAAGGTCATTTGGAATTATTATTTTGAGCGGGGGATAGAGCACTAAGCAGAATCATTTACTACAAAGTGCTCTATCCCCCGCTCACATTCTTTTTTAACTTTTTGTTTAAACTTTTTACAAAGGTGAAACATCACCATCAGAGTCGGAATCATCCTCATCACGGAATAGGCAGCGATGACAATACATAATTCTTCTGGCAACTAACATCCTATCCATTGGACGATGGGGAGTGTCTTGTTCTTGTTCTTCTTCTTCTTCGATTTCCAATTGGAATTCCATTTCCGACTCAGATGACGACTCTAATGTTTCGTAGGCGTGCAAGTCCACCTCATTGTCCGTTGAACCAGCTTCGTCAGAGTCCGTTTCAATATCCATTATCTCTTCCTCCTCCTCTTCTTGATCAACCGCAGGTAGTTGGTCCTCTACTTCTATAATTTCTAGAGGTATTACCTCCAGAATAGAGACAATTCTGTTGCGATGGAACACGGTGTTGTCAAGTGGAGCCATGGTATGGAAGTGTTGTATCCATCCAATTTGCTTACCCTTTTTATACCCCCACCAACTATACAATTTATGTGGGTCAAGGTCACGTAAAGATACCCTTTGAGCGGGGGATAGACCACTAAGCAGCATGCTAGTCCATTGCCGCAAAGTGATCTATCCCCCGCTCTGTTCTACAAAAACCTCAATCAAGTCCAAGTCCAAGTCCTGTTTAACACATTTTATTCTAATTCCATATCCAATTTAAAAATTTCAATTTCACATGGTTTACATTCCTGATGTATCAAACACTCCAGCTCCCTAAACATATCGTCCAGTTCGTCCAAATTATGATGTCCTACTTTTAACACATGAAGGTGGTTCATGCTTTGCATTGTAGCATGACCATCAACAAACAAGTTTCTTTTCCACGCTAACATAAATTGGCAGTTTTCTTGAAAGATTTTTCTCACCAAACAATCATACACAGCCGTCAACATGTCTCTACAATCTTCATAGTGTACCATCACAGAATACCTGTCCAAGTTAGCACCAAGCAGCGATCCACTCATTGTTTTTAGCGTTCCACTGGAAGGTCCAAAGCAGAATGAAGTCGAGATGTATAGACCCCCTCTTTTATACCAGTTAACCTGTTGTCCTTGCTGTAAAGTGGGTCAAGGTCATCCAATGCTACCCTTTGAGCGGGGGATAGACCACTAAGCAGCATGCTAGTCCATTGCCGCAAAGTAGTCTATCCCCCGCTCTGTATTCTACACACACACACACACACATGTCCATGTCCAAGTCTTTCATTACATACCCAATATATATTCAGTTCCTTCATCATCACTATCACTCATCACTGCTTCCACAAACTCCACAGGATTAAAGTTAAATTGTTTCAATTGTTCTTTTAAGTTTTCAATTTGTTGGTCCTTTACTTCTAAAACACTGTGAAGGTGTGATATGTAGTCCGCTGCCTCGTTGATGCTTGCTACTCTCGGATCGCCTAACTTCAAGCTGGGAACTACACCCTGCAGCCTGAAGTACGCCATACGCCTTTCTTGCTCCTGCCGTTGGCCAGGACTGAGCAAGCCTTGTCCGTCTTGGCTTACCTCCAGCAAGGTCCGTAGCATCGGAGCTTTGCAGGCGTTTGCCCGAGCAACAGTTATGCTGTGGAATGGTCGAGCAGGTCCACGAGTAGCAGGCAGAACGTTGGCAGCACGCCTTCTTGAAGAAGAAGAGGAAGCCTGAGAAGTTTTGGAGTTGAAAGCCATGTTACAGTGCTGTATTCAGCTAAGCGGTACAAAGCAGAATAACCAAACTGCACGTTAATACCCGTATATATACACTTATCAGTGGTGGGGGTACTAGCTAGCCTTGGTAAAGTGGGTCAAGGCCATCCAAAAACATTACCAGAACGGGGGATAGATCACTAAGTGGCATGTTTGTCCATTGCCACAGAGTGATCTATCCCCCGCTCTGTATTCCGCATTCACACACACATTCATACAAACACGCAAGTCCCAGTCCGAGTCTTTACCCACACCTATCCACTCTCATCCTCACTATCATCACTATCATCTAACAATCTGTCACACTTCATAATTAGTTTTTCCCATTCTTTCCGGATCAAAAGTATTTCACTGTGTGCACTCTCCAACAACCTCTTCTTTTCCTCTAACAACCTGTCCTTTTCCTCTATCAATACGTTACAACCTTTAATATATCTTATAGCAGCTCTAACAGTGTCTTCCTGTGAAGATGCACCAACCACTACACCTGGCACTACCTGCTGGAGTTCTTCATACAAGCTAGACTCTCTTCTGGAGGCTCCACTGCTGCACAACTCCGTCTTGCTCGGAGTGAATCCGAAGAACCGAACGCGACTCTTTGACAGGCGGCCCCGCCGGATCGGTCCAGAGCTTGAGCCAGAGTTGGATGCGGTCGGGCCAGAGGTAGAGGCTGGAATGTTCATGGCTGACATGGTAGTATTCAGCTAAACAGTGTAAAGCAGAATGAGAAGACGGTTGATCACCACTCCTATATATACCCATTTTTAGTGGTGGGGATAACACGGGGAGGGGGGGGGGGTTTAAAGAAATTTTGCTTAGTCTTCCCGGTCATCAGTTTTACATACCTTTAGCACACCCATTATTTTGGTTTCTTCTATAACTTTACACACCTCAAACACCCAAGCAAACAGCTCATCTATGTTGTTATAATTAATTTTTGTCCAGTGTTGATACTTGTGGGTTTGTTTGTTTATAATACATAGATAAAATGTAGACCCATCTCGTCTTATACAACACTCAACTTCCATTCTATGCCGGTTTAGCACTTCCCAAGCATTGTGTTCATTTATCAAGAAGTCACCACCTTTGTAATTGTACTGTGACATGTTTACCACAGAGCATAGGAACGGACTGAAGCAAATGAACGGCTCATACAAGCTTATTAAAAGCGTTAGAGTGGGGGGTATCACGTGATACACGACATAAGTTGTAAGGTTAGCAGTTTACTTTAAACAGTAATTTATGTGGGTCAAGGTCATTCAAACTTTAAAAATTTTTTACCTCCAAACACTTGTAGCAAGCTACAAGCGTTTGGAGGTAAGTTTTTTATTTGTTAAAGATTTTTGTAACTTAGTCTTCACCCTCAAGGACACGGTTTGAGATTGTCCCAGTGATTTTACATCACCGCCAGGTTAAAGTATTATACAAGTCAAGTATTTTTTTTTTTATTAGTTGACTTGTATAATACCCCTCTCCCTTACTTTAAGAGGGTTAAGACTAAATTTAGAAAAATTAATTTGGAAGAGGAAATTTAATTAATGTCCAACACTTTTAAACACAATTTTGATTTTTTGGTGAGCCCATGTCCTAGTCCATTTCCCAAACAGATAGGCATCCTTTTCTTCGAATTAAATAAGCCCCGGGGACAAAAAATTCTCTTTGTACCATCGCAGGTGGTACTTTCATTCTATGAAGGCGGCCATCACCTTTTAGAATGATTTGCACATTTATGTTAAATGCTCCATAAGCTTGAACAATGAAATAATATTTTTTGTCCCTCTTGAGCCTATTAATTTTCAGCTTCTGCGGACTGTTGGGGTGTTTGAACTTGGACTTTTCAGGCATAATATTAAGGCTATAGGGCTTTGGTGTCGGAATTTTGATTTTCTTATTCAAGTGTCGTTGGCAACGATCTTTTTCTGGAAGAGCAAAACTCGGACAACAAAGAACCACAGCCTCTCTGCTAAACCAAACATAATCGCATTTATCACGCTTGCCAGCAGGGCATTTAAAACGATTACGTTTCTTTTGTGTTGGACTCTTAGTGTTTTGGAGCGGCGCTTGATCTAACTTAGGCTGGCTGGAAAGGATGGAGGGTGATGGTTTAGCACGGTCAAGGGGTAATTTGCAAAGAATTTTGGGTCGGGTAGGAGAATGGGTTAGATCAATAGTGGTTTTAGGTGAGGTAGAATTGTCTGGGGAGAAGATCGATTTACGGGATGGTTTGACTGTAGATGGAATGTTGGCTTTGGGTGAGGTTGACTTGTCTGGGGAAAAGATCGATTTGCAGGATGGTTTGACCGGTGTGGATGGCATGGGGGATACGGGTAGTGGACATTGGGTCTTTGTATAGGAAAGGATTTTCTGTGTACGGGAGTAGGGAATGATTTTGGACCTCGACTTCTTCTCCTCAAAGACCGCTGACTCCGAATCAGAATCTGACAACAATGAGATCGGCGGTGATGCTATGAGCACTCGGCTGCTTGCAGGGTGAGCGCCAGCCCCTCTTGAAGTCGACGGAGCGTCACCAGCACCACTGACACTTGGACTTGTTGGTTCCGTTGGTGGCAGCGGAGATAGGCTGGGCATCGAAGGAGCCGACGGCATCTCCAAACAGCTGAGGATTGTGCTCATCAAACACGTTTGGAGAATCGGAGCAGCGGAGGTTGAAGTTGGAGTAGATGTGTTGGTCGGAGTAGACGTGTTGGTTGAATTCGATTTGATGTATGGGAGAACTGGTGGATAGTTCTTGAAGCGCATGTTGAGGTAGAAAGAGCGTTAAATGCAAATAACGGAGAAGTACTTCCAACGAAGGCTGGAGCAGGAATGAGAAGTGCGTGCAACCGGGCCCCCTTATATCCCCACCGGGGCTGCCACGCCCAGGATATCAGGGGTGGGGGAGGGGGTGGGGGGGGGGGCTCGCACTTTTTGCCGGGGGGGGGGGGGCTCGCACTTTTTGCCGGGGGGGGGGGGGGGGCTCACACTTTTTTCAAAAAAGAAGCCCCACTTGGGGCATTTATGTTGCCATCGCTGAAGCCTCCCAAGAGACCCAACTATAAACAATTCCAAACTTGTGCGTTACTAATACCTAACTGTTAACTTTTAAAAGACCTCTATATATAAACTGTGTTAGTAAGATCTGACTGTTAAAGATTTTGAAAACTTTTATATTTAGGTCAAGGTCACGAAAAAACTTTAAAAAAATTAAGCCCCACACCCCCCTATGGGGGTGTGGGGCACTTGGGTTGTCATCGCTGTAGCCTCCGAAGAGACCCAACTATGACAACAAGGCAACATCCAATGTCGTGTACCCTTCGCCACGCGAGACTTGTAAACATTTACTGCATTTCCAACTAATAACTTTTCCAATAGCTAACGAAATGTCATTTACATAATTTTGAAAGAAACTGAGGACGCCCTAGTGGCTTACGTCCTCGGTCCGAGTGCAGAGGCCATCGGCTCATTACCCCCGTATAAGCGTACAAACGGACCACCTCCTATTTCTCAGCCGCATTGAAGCATGCATGAGAGGAGCCTAACAATTATAAAAAAAGTGGCTTTACACGGGGGCCTACTCCCGTAACCCTATCTTTAATATTTTTAATTTAGCAATGCAGTAACTTTTTACAAGTCCTATGTGGGTCAAGGCCACACGGACATTAAAAAATTTCGGCCCCCGTACATCCATGGCGAACCACGAATGTTCGGGGGCCTTGGGGACAAAAAAACACAAATAGCTAATAAAGTTTCATTTACATAATTTTGAGTTTCCAGAAGGGAAACTAACTGAGGACACCCTAGTGGCTTACGTCCTCGGTCCGAGTGCAGAGGCCATCGGCTTATTACCCCCATATAGGCGTACAAACGGACGCTCCTATTTCTCAGCCGCATTAAAGCATGCATGAGAGGAGCCTAACAATTATACAAAAGTAACTTTACACGGGGGCCTACTCCCGTTCCCTGTCTTTACAATTTACTTTGAGCATTGCAAAAGCTCAAGGGGGGATTGCTAAAACAAGCGTATACACTTTAGGAAAATATAACACACTTACAACACACAATTGAGCTCAACGTAGTCAATGCTGGAACAAGCACATACATGTTAAACACATATAACAAACAAGACACAAAGGATAAAAGACACACAGTAGACATAAGGTACAAGTAAAACACTCTCATATAAAACAATTCGCAATACCCAATACCCAAACGCAAGCGCAATATCTTACAACTAATACAAGTCTTAAAGTTAGAGTAGACTTCGCTAAACACTGAAGGCGCCATTCAATGTTTAGTGATGCCTATGGCGGTCCGTCCCGATCGTTCACGTTCAACGCGCGGGAGCGGACTGCGAGCCGGCTCTGGCTGGGCCCCCTTATATCCCCACCGGGGCTGCCACGCCCAGGATATCAGGGGTGGGGGAGGGGGTGGGGGTGGGGGTGGGGGTGGGGGTGGGGGGGGGCACTTTTTGTCGGGGGGGGGGGCCTCGCACTTTTTGTCGGGGGGGGGGGGCTCGCACTTTTTGTCGGGGGGGGGGGGGCTCGCACTTTTTGTCGGGGGGGGGGGGGGGCTCGCACTTTTTGTCGGGGGGGGGGGGTCAGGTAAGTTATGTGGGTCAAGGTCACCCACAACACTTGTACTCTAAGTGTTGGCTATACCCCCACCACAACTGGGTCCCTAGGCTACACAACACCGCTTCGCCAGTATGTCTCCGGCTTCCATGCGGTGCGTCTCGCTGTTCTCTAGCTCTCTATATGTAAGTAATTTTACAAGTTCTGAATGTAGGTCACTACACTTTAACTCTGGGACGATATCGACTTATAGTATTTCAGTGTTTTGACTCAAGGTCATCACACTTTAACTCTAGCACATCGGTTATCGTACCAGAGGTGCTCAATAACCTAACTTGTAATGTTTAGGGTGGCGTTTTCACGCCACGTGGTATCGCCATGAGTGTCCAGTCCAAGTTTTAAGTTAAATTAATTTTACTGTAATCTTTTCCATTTCCGCTTCGTTTTGCCAAAGTATAAGGTGTCGCTTAATAAAGTGGTATTTCTCTAAAGTTATAGGAGATTGCAAGGATACAATTAGTTTATTTAGGAGACTCTTCATCTTGGAGTTTAACACAATTTCCACTTTGACTTTGCTTCCTCGGCTCTCACAGCCTAAGCTGTACAGAAATGTTTCTTCTAGTGCCAACTCGGGCCAAGAGAACAGTGTGTTGACTGTAGGACAGCTCATGGTGAAGTGATGCGATACTCCAGCGTACCACCTCACCTTCCCCCGCCACTGTGACCTTCCCCCACTCCTGCTGTTTCCCCCACCTCTTTTCCCTTGACTCATGCGCTACAAGCAGTCTCTCAGTATTGTGCGGACTTTTGTGAGGTGAAGCCATGTCGCAGGACACTTTAGGTAAGAAACTTAGCCGTGTTAAGACTTTATTAGTTGCTCACTGTCCACCACCCAAAGTTAAGAGAGTTTCAACTTTAGCTAAGTGGCGCAAACTGTTGCGCGGACACCCTAAGTTTTATACAAAACAGACTAATGTCAGTTTTACTGATGAGGATTTGTTTAAAATATTGGATGAAATGACTTTTCCTTGCAAAATTCAGTTAGTTACTCCCATTCCTGACAGTTTAGAGTCTTAGTCTCTCAAGCCGATATACCTAGCATACACAGAGCCTGACAGTCAGTCACTCGATGGCTGTCGTGGGGTGCGCATCGGTGTCGGCGCTCCGTTGTTAAGTGTTCAAGGTCACAGTAACATAAAATTGCGGGCGTTGTACTGGTTCAAGGTCACCTGAGGGATAACCGATTGCCCATTTAGGCAGAGTCATGTCAGAAACTCGAGTTTAACTTGGCACTTTTGCCGTTTCTTGTCGAAAATTCGCTCCAAGTGGTCAAGGTCACGGGGACTCTGACTGAAACTCGGAGCGTAGTGCGAGAAACGGCAAAAGTGCTAAAAAATTTTAAGTTTCTGCGTGACCTTGACCTTAGTGGCGTCGGTGACGTCGTATTGATGACGTAAGGGGTGATGACGTCATCGGCACGTCATTTCTGTGACGTCATGGGTGTGACGTCATCGAAATGACGTCATTAGTGATGACGTCATCGATTGCGTCATCGATGACGTCATCAATGACGTCATCGGTGAGGTCATTGACCTCGATGACGTCATCCCTCAGGTGACCTTGAACTGGGCCAGCGGCCGCAATTTTACACTACTGAAAAATTTTGTTTTTATTTCAAGTTTTTTTTCGAAATTGATGTTTAAAAATTTTAAACGGCCGCCATTTTAAAATTTAAAATCGTATCACGTTGATATTTTTTCGTAAATTAAACCTTTACTATTTCAAGTTCCTTGCCAAGTTTCAAAGCTTGGTTGCAAAACGTCTGAAATATAAAATGTTTTGTAAAAAAATACAAAATGGCGGATATCTAAGTAACTATGCATTTTAGGATACGATATACCTTCATATGAACCTTTTAGCGAATTTCCCTATAGGGAATACGCTATTACGGTAGTAGCCATGGTAAGACCTAAGACCGGGACCACTGTATGTTTTCATTTTGAGGTCCCCAGAAGCCGAAAACACCATTCGTTCATTTTCATATACAGCGTGTTCGGAAACAACGTTTCAGGAATTCAGGAGGTTATTGCCCACATCAAAATAGCAAAAGAGTTCCAGTAAACGTAAGTCCTAAAATGCTTCGTTAACCCGCTAGCCGCCATTTTGTTTTTTTACACTAAATAATTTTTATTTCCGTAACGGATCATTGTATTAAGTTAATATTTGGCAATAATTTTCATCATAGCAATACTCATTTTAAAGAAAAAAAACTATTTTTTTCCAATATGTATTTTCAAAATGGCGGCCATTTAAAAATTTTAAACTCAAATATCTCAAAACCGTTAAATTTTAACAAAACTTTACAAGAAACAAAAAAGTTGACAAATAAAATTACCTAACTGATGAAACCAAGATTGTAAGGATCGAAGCACAGACAACGGAGTTATTGCCATTTTTGTGCATAAAATCATTGAGTTTCCATTAAAATGCATGCAAATTTAGGTAATTTTAGAAGAAAAATCTCAATAACTCCATTATTCGTTGTCAGATGATTACAAACTTGGTCTCATTGGTTAAATTATTTAATTTGTCAACTTTTTTATATTAAGTAAATTTTTTGTAAAATTTACCGGTTTTGAGATATTTCAGTTTACAATTTTAAATTGGCCGCCATTTTAAAAATACATATTAGAAAAAAAATAATTTTTTTCTTGAATATGAGTATTACTATGATGAAGGTTTTTGCCTACAGTGATCTGTTACGGAAATAAAAATTATTTAGTGTAAAAAAACAAAATGGCGGCTAGCGGGTTAACGAAGCATTTTAGGACATAGGCCTATACGTTTACTGGAAATTTTTTGTTTATTTTGATGTGGGCAATAACCTCCTGAATTACTGAAACGTTTGTTTCCGAACACCCTGTATATGTATACAGGGTGTTCATATATCATTATTATTTAAATTTAAACCTTTGTACATTTAATATCTGTGTTCCAAATTTTAGATCTCTATCCTCAAACGCACAATCTTTCTACGTATCTGCCGGACTAAGTTCATATAATCCATATGTTACACATCAATGTATACATAGGTTCTGGATACATTGTTACACATAAAAATGTGTTTTAACAAATACACGAGGGTGCAGCACCCGTAGGCCTACATTGAAATAGACGAGTGAGCGAAGCGAACGAGCTTCAATAACAACAAAATATAAGCCTTTTTGCACTGGGCTTTTTAGCGCACTGTCTGTAAATGATATTATTATAAAAAATATTACTGTTTAAGTTTACCAAGCAAATGCTCGGTCCCCGGGTATTCATAATATTATAAAACTAATATCAAAGTATATCATGGTACGGTAATGTATATATTTTATTCGATGTTAATAAAAATACACAACTAAAAGCCTGTAAAGGATTGAGGGAAGATTGGTACTAATACAAAACGTAATCACATTATAGAACCTGACAGCGAGTGAGGGTAGTGAACAAGATCATCTGAAGAGCAAGCGGTATTTATAAAAAATAACATATATCATTATTATGTAATACGAATTGTTCAAATAACAGAACGCGTACATAAAATACCTGTTGTTAAATAATAAAAATTTTGTACGTGGGGGTACTTTTCCGGGAGTAGAATTCCGGCGGTAGTATTCCGGGGGTAGAAGTCCGGCTGGTGTTTGGTTTGCCATAATGTTAAATTAGAGCAATCAAATTAAATAATAATGTATTTATAAAACTGGGGATACTTTTCTGGCAGCGAGCAAAACTCCATGCCACTTTAAGCTCCGTCCCTCGTGACGTCAAAATGACGTAGCGTTTTTTCATGGGGGTACTTTTCCTGGGGTAGAATTCCACTACCCCCAATTTGCATTACGATTAATGCAAATTTAGGCAAATATAATAGAAAAATCGCGATAACTCCGTTATTTGTAGAAAAATCTTTACAATCTTGGTATCATTGTTTAGATAACTTAATTTGTTAACTTTTTTGTCTCCTATAAAATTTTGATAAAATTTGTCGTTACTGTGAAATTTGAGTTTAATGGTCGCCATATTAAAAGTACACATCGGAAAATAATAATTTTTTTCTGAAAACTAACATTTTTGTGGTAAAGGTCCATGCCAAGTCTGAAATAAATCCATCAATCCGTTACGGAAATAAAAATTACTAGTATACGTGTTGATCGAAATCGAGCAATTTATTTTAATACAATACAAAAGTTACTTTTAGCTCTAAATCAATGACATCCGGCCAATCCAATATTGTAAATATCTTTACTCACAAAAACTACACGTATTTACAGCTGATTTTAACAGATGTTTAAAATGCTTTATTTAATGCCAATGTTATTTAAATGAGAAATTTTGAGATTTTAATGGTGAATAGTGAATTTATTTTCAGTCCGATTCTCGTCAGTTTTTGGCGGAAACAACTACAGACCAAGCCCTATCCAACGACACCAAAAACTTGAAAATCGGTTGAAAATTGTAGGAGGAGTTCCCAAGACAAAAAAAATAAAATAAAATAAAATAAAAAAATAAATAAACTCTTAGCGTATTAAATAAGTACTAGGGATCGCCCACTGGTCGAAATTCGACCAAAAACACAAAATCTTTTATAGGTAACTGAAACATCCGTTATTCCTGATTTTCTAGTATTTGGTATTACAACAGCTTTCTAATGATTAACTCAATTATCCTTCTGCCATAAGATTAACATTGAAACTTCAAGAGCCTCTGGGGCGTAGCCCTGGGGTCCGGTGTGAATTAGAATGCGATTCTGCTCATCTACAGGACTTACCTTTCTAACGGTATGTGCGGATTTCTCCTACGATGCACACAAGCTGAGAAAAAAGGAGGAAATGAAACATGCTTGCCTATTATAGATAGATTACACATAAAAAATGGTGCTCAACGAAGGATTATGTTTACATGACCTTTTTTGTTTATTTTCATGTGTTGAATCAGCTCCCAAAATTTCTGCACTTCGTCGTGAATCGCCCTGTATGTATGTATGTATGTATGTTTTCTTTTTCAGCACAAACTGTAGATGATGTAAAAACATGGTTTTTTACCAAAGCATTTGGGTATAGTAGCAAAAAGTTTGTTATAGGCAAATAAAAATTTTTGAAAGCAAGCCACAATAAAGCTAAAAAAAAATCTTTATTTAAATGTGAAAATGGAGACAATTAATTTCCCTACATGAAAATGTCAACCCATTTGAATTACTTTTAAAAAAAAATGTAAAGGTTATACCTTTTTTGTTAAAACCTTAAACTTTCCCTGAAAAATGCAGTTTTTTATTCGACATATCAAAAAATATAAACATGTCCCAGATTAAACAAACATAATACTTTCGAAACGTAAATTACATTTTCTTTCATACAATATATATGTTTTTATTGTTTTCTTCTAAATTCACTGAGCTATAAACGTCAGAAAATGAAACTTAAAGGTTTTGCTAATGAGAACATAATCTTTTGACCATTTTAAAAAACGCATGCAATTTGGATTAGGTATCTTATAAAATTTCCAAGGTATACAAATTGTTGGAATTTTATTGTAGTATTCAAAAATATAACATTATAGCAGAAAATATACACCAAAAAATTTTACAAGTGAACATTTGATAAAGCGTACTGATTGCACGGACCCCACGACAAGGGTATCATAGGCCTAGGCACTTTTTCACAGTAAAATATTTACTATTTTGGTGTCTTAGACCAATACAGTACGTAAATAGTACCAATATTTATAACAGAAACCCCCAAACATTTGCTTTACAATAAAATAAAACTTTCAGAATAACCTAAATTATAACTCACAACAGTAACAAAGTGAAAAGGCAGATGGGATGGGCTAAAAAGGTTGATATAAAGTCTATTTATTTTATTAAATTGTTGCAAAACATTTAATTTTGTGTTTATTTTATATTTTGAGATAGAATGTGTTAAGAAGTACAAAAAAACATTAATGTTTTTATTGATTACAGCTTTAATACTGTGCACTAAGTAAGAAAATTTAAAGATTCAAAGAATTTGTAAAAATTAATGCACGAGAACCAGTGCAACCGCTACAACGGTCGTACGACGGCGCAGCGGAGCCAGCGAGCTACGTAGCATGATGTCGCCCGTGCGCGTGCGTGGCGGGCGATGCAGAGTGGCAACACTGGATCGTGGCCGGGACGGGAAATGCCGAATCCAGCCCGTTCGAGACCGCCGTGCCAGCTAGCGGCATTCTCGTGGAACTAAGGGCGAGCACTCTGTAAAGCTTTGTACTCTGTGATTAAACTAATACTCTATCTAGCTAAAGCTAAGCTCACTGACTGTCAGACTGTCACTAACTGTGCTAGTGCTGTCTGTTCCGGTTGTTGTTAGTTAGTTGTTATGTTACTGTGACTAAGAAATCCTAGATACCGTGACTGTGACTAGTAATTCAAATATTGATTGATTTCTTGTAAAATCCTGTGAAATGTCTTGATTACAGTAATATAAATAAATAAGAATATAATTTTATATTAGTCCAAGCAAAATATTGTCTCTCAACAGAATTATAGGGTATAACGCTAACTCAGGTAACTTCTCTTGTAAACCATAGGCCTAATTGGAAAAAACTCACGTAAGTACAGTAACCGGCCCAGGAGAATGCACTTGAATATTCAAGATCATATGGATCGAAATGGATCACATTTTAAAATTAAAATCCATAATTGTTGTATTACATTTCTAAAAACATTTCTTTCGTAATCATATGATTGTTTAATTATGACAAATCAAAACATATTAGTATCGAGTGAAGATTGCTTGACAACACGTTGATTTTACAGGAGCCAATATCACCGATATGACTCTTGTCGTTCACTCGTTCATAGTTTATATTATCGGATCTAAGTGACGATCGGACCACTGAAAAGCGGAAGCTAATTGTTAGCTACTGTAGGGAATGGTAAGAAATGCCAATTCATTATGTCAATTTCGTCGGTGAAAGACGGCCGCAGCGCATAAAAGCTGCCGCAATTTCGGCAGATTCAATTCTAATGTTTATACGTTGCATTAAATATCGACACGAACAAGACGCGAAAAAACCTGATATTATTATTTTGTGAGTCGCATGTTGCAAGTAGGCCTACGAGCGCTGTAGCCTCATCCGGATCAATGTTGTCCGGAGTGTGGATCTATCGGGAGTCCAGGTTTTATTGTAATTTGAAAGGAATTTCACGTAAAAATGTTATGCTTTGTACAGTAGTTTTAAATGTATTTCAATACTGTAAGTTGTTGCAGTAGTGTTTAAAAACGAATTAAAAAATTTTACTTTTTCATCAAACCTCTATAACTTGATAAAGTGTATAACCTAGAACAGTGATGATCCATCAAATTTCGAGACCCATTTATTAATCAAGGCTGTGTAAATGTGTTCACATAATGTAAAATGTGTTTTATTTTTCGTTAATCATTAAATCTCAGCATATTTATATCAAATTTGGCATCAAAATAATTGAAAAGAAACTTGTTATATTAACAACTTTCAATAAATGTTTAATTGGATTGAAAATGACATAACAACAATGGGTTTCCTGGTAGGCTACTAGCGTCATCGTGTGCAGTAATATACGGCCGCCCTAGCCGCAGCGCGGGACAATCGGGACTCATTAACTCACTAAGGATATCTTGCCACGGAACAAGTGGCACGGTTTGCAGTCAATATCATGTCAAGCAGGAGAAGGGAAAGCGGGAACAAGCGGGAGTCGGACCAAGGGTGGCGTAACCTCGGATCACCGAAAATATTCATGCGGATGAATATTTGAATATTTCATGCAAATGTTTGGTGAAAAAATAATTACGTTATAATTAAGACGTTTATGAGTGGAGTGTGGATATTCTTCTTAGCGTCCATCCATTAAACATTTAGGCCTAGTAGAAAGATGACTGTCAGAATCAACTTCGGCTCCTATTAACTCTACGAGAGGTTTAGAGTTTTGTTTACCTTCCAGATTTAACCCTCTAATGTCCGTTTTATTTACAATACATAACACTTCAAATTTATTATATAGAAAAAATAGCATCCATTTTGTTAAACAGGTTAATTTCATTTCTATTTGTAAAGCGGCAATTATTTTTATATAGCCTACATAGCTATAGTTTAAAGGTGGCAGTAAAATAACAAAACAAAAACCTGGGATAAGCATAAACTAATGACATTAGTTAAGAATTGCTACAGTTTTAAAACAGAACACATGTTTGATGGTAAAAATTTCAGATTATCTCTTAAAGACAATGTTTATTTTTTATTTATATATTTTTTTAATAAGACGATGTTTTTAGTTAAGTATATACATCTGGGTGAATATTCAATTTGAATGGCTGGATTGTTATTCCATATGATTATTTATTAATGGATCAAGTGCATTCTCGTGAGCCGGTCACTGTAGGCCTACACTTTTAACTAGGATCCTAAAAACGAGTAATAGACACAGACCACGTCTTGAAGAAAAAAATCATGTAAGATTGAATGATTAAACGCATAATTTATTTTATTGAATTGATATCTATTTAAATAATATTAAAAAAAATGGACTCTGTGTTACCCACAAATATCAGTTATTGGATGACATCTGACTCAAAACATGATTGCTTTTTTATTGTTGGGCCTGAGTCTGGGCCGACAGAAAGGATCGGCGCTATTCGTATTTTTCTCTTAGGGCATAGTGAAGTGCTGAGGAAAATGCTGGATGAAAGCCCTTTGGCTGAAGTAGAAGATATCAAAGTTACTGATACTGACCCAGAAACATTTAGGAATTTTCTAAGGTGTGTTTATGGTGGAACGGACATTGTTGTTCGGAAATTATCTTTTGAGAACTGCCTAAGCCTTCTTTACTTGTGTGAAAAGTACTTAACACTGGATATCAAGGAAAAAATATCATCCCTTGTATTGCAATTGTATCAACCCTTATCGGTGGACAATGTGTTCTTGGCCTTGTCAAGCCCTGCTTGTCTTGAAAGTAAAACTCTAGCCTCAGCTATTACAAAAGTTGTTCAGAACAATACGGATCAGGTCCTTAATCACAAATCATTCCTAGACCTTGATCATGAAGCCCTCTTGTTCTTAGCTAAACAGGATAAAATATCAACTGACGAGATCACTCTGTGCAAAGCTGTTTTTAATTGGGCACAGAAAAGAAAAGACACTACTGAATCAAAAGATTTGCGATCGTGTCTGGGAAATATTTTACAACACATTCGATTTTGTGCCATGGACTGTACTGATTTTTGTAAATACGTTGTTCCACATGATGTGCTAACACCAGAGGAAGTCGTTGAAATAGTGAAATCCATTGGTGCTTCAAAGATTCCAAAACTAGTTGGATTGAGTTGTAGAATTGAAAAACGACAAATCAATGTATTTTTAGCTGGTGAAACTAAATTTACTTATGTGTGTAATAATATAAAGAAATCATCCTGCATAGATGAAACATCATCAAAATTTACTTGTGGTTGTCATGACTGGAATATTCAGTTATATAAAGGAAAAGATAAAGACATTTTTGGAATTTATCTGAACTGTCTCACTCCCAAAAAATCCTGGAAGTGTTTGGTTAATTGTACATTTACACTAGTAAATCACCAAGGTATGTCAAATTTAAGATTTTATATGAATTTGACAGAATTTTCAGATGAAAACAGTGGTTGGGGTCGTTCTGAGTTTGCATCGTATAAAGATCTTGTGAAGAATGAAATGGGATATATAAAGGACAATGCCATTGAGATTGTGACACATTTGGAGGTATTCCTGCCTTTAGTGTAGTCGGCCTTTCCTGGCTGAAAAATCATCAAAATTTACATGTGGTGGTTATGACTGGAATATTCAGTTTGTAAAAAGAAAAGATAAAGACAATTTTGAAATTTATCTGTACTGTGGCACTCTCAAGACATCCTGGAAGTGTTTGGCTAATTGTAAATTCAGATTGGTAAATCACCAAGGTATGTCAAATTTAAGACATTTGATGAATTTTCAAGAATTTTCAAATATAAACAGTGCTTGGGGTCGTTCTGAGTTTGCGTCCTATAAAGATCTTGTGAAGAATGAAATGGGATTTATAAAGAACAATGCCATTGAGATAGTGACACATGTGGAGGTATTCCTGCCTTGAGTGAAGTCGGCCTTGCCTGGCTGAACCTTACCGGTACCTTACTCAACCTGCTAGATTTCAAGATAAAATATTTAAAAATACATTACTGTCATTCTGTTATAGAATATAGTGTGTTTAAACCAAAAATGTTTATGATTAAATCTTACATTTCCTTACTTTATTTATTAAGATGTTCTTATATATGTCAAGCTGCTTTTTACAAAAATTGTACAGTTTTATATAGCGCCTACATTTCTACCGAATTAAAATATCGATCGATATATCGCATCGGGTCAAAATTTCTATGTAGGCCTATGTACAAATATATAATCATATAGGTACCTAGATATGTTTACACATAAAAATTCACGATTTGTTGTATTGTTGCTAAAAAGTACAATAGTTAAAATGTTGATCTAAATCTAAACCTAAATCCCTCAAAAAATGTATTAGTCAATGTAAGTTAAATAATGGTTGATTTTTCTTTTTTAACATCAAAACTGAACACTATCACTACTATATCTATTTTCATTTTCATCCCCTCACCAGTGAACCACACTGCTCACACATCATTTTCCTTGGTATGTATCAGTTCATCATCTTGTAAAAATCTATCATATTGCTCATATCTATGACCCAATTATCAATTATAAACTTTCTATTATAAATTTGTCAATAAAAAGTTCTCTGAATCTCATTAGGTTAATCAAAATAACTAAACTATCAATACTGAATATGAAATCAACTTGTAAAATCTTGGTTTAAATGTTAAATAAACAAACCAAATAAATATAAACAATTCTCAAAAACATATGTTTCAAATATTTCATTCGATATTTCATCCGATGCGATATATCGATATTTCATCCGATGTGACGTATCAATATTCCATCCGATGCGATATGGATCGTATCGATCGATATTTTCATTCGGTAGAAATGTAGGCGCTATATAAAACTGTACCCCATCTATATATTAATAGGCAAGCATGTTTCTTTTCCTCCTTTTTCTCAGCTTGTGTGTATCATAGGAGAATTTCGTGCATACTGTTAGAAAGGTATTGTCGTTTCGATTAGCAGAATCCCATTATAATTCAGATCGGTCCCCAGGGTACGCCCTACAGGCTTTCAAAGTTCCAATGAAAGAATTATATTGACCTTATACCTATTATTATTATTTGACCTATTATAAACCTTATGAAAGAATTTATATTGATTAATTCATTAGACAGCTGTTGTAATAGCAAATATCTAGCAAAATAGTAAGAACAGATGTTTCAAATGTGAAATGTTTTAAAAACTAAATTGGTTTCAGAGCAATAGTAATTTTGGTCGAATGTCCACTAGTGGGCGTTCTCTATTATGATTTAATATGTATGTATATATCGTATAGCTCTTTTAGCCAGCCACCAAGGTTTAAGAATAAGAAAATAAATTCTGAGGTGCAGAGCACCTGAGTCAGTATATATGTAAAAAACTAAACACTAAAATAAAAAAATTAGATCCCTCTTTATAGAGCTAAATCCATGGCGCTAAGCCATTACAGCCCAGCATCACTTGAGCTATGTAGACCGGTCAATCCTTAGAGGAAAGCACTCACTGGGCACTCTGCGACTATGTGCTCCGTTCACGTTAGTGTACATAGTCAATGATATTACTCTATTTTACATTTGGATTATTAGTTAGTAACAAACCATTAGATAATGACCAAATTAACAATTATCACTCAGGGTAAAACAAATTCCATAATTTCTACCCTACTTTGTTTTGAAATTTGTTATTTTAGTAATAATTGAGACAAAAAATCTCCAACGCAAACGAGAACAGTTGTTGTTTCCTGCAGCGTTGGCAATACTTGCAGGTAACAAGAGTAAAATGTAGGGTTTTTAACACTTTTTTAACCGACAAAAACTCTGTGGCGACATCCACGGATGTCACAGAAACTGACACCATTGCTCTTATGATATGTAGCTCACCTGGCACTACTGTCATCATGTGTTATAGTGGGCTTTTTCAAGTAACACAAGTTTAACCTTATTGAGAAGTTGCTTTTTGCTTTCCATCAAAGTTGGACATAGTGTTTGGTGTATATGATTAAATATTTTTATTGCCATATATAATGGACTATTTTGAAATAGATTTAATCTCTGATTTGAAAAATTCTATGTTTTATTAAGTGTGTTGTAGTTGTGATTACTCTTATATTTGCTAAATATGTCTGGTCTTTCAATTACTTATAATTTCTAAAGTAAAAAGACTGGTAACTGAGAATTTTGAACTGTTTGAATTGTCTACAGTTTGTTCTACTTTGTTGAGCTAATGTTCTAATTATACTTTTCTGTGCAATAAAATTCTTCCTATACTTTCTTTTGCAAGCACTATGTCCTACCTTAGTATAGGTATGCACATCCAAAATAAAATACCTATTTTACGGTCCAGGTTCCTATGGATGTTGATTACATCATAATACTTAATGTGAATCTCAGGCTATGTAGCTTATTCACGCAATAACATCAATATGTATGATGTTCCATTTTCAAAAACTGGTCAAAAAGTGAAGACCCAAAAATTTATGAGAGGAAACAAAGTTAATATTGACTACATATATAACATTTAAATTTTGTGGAAAGTTTACAGGATCTTTTTTAGTTTTGAAATTAATTATTTGGCTTTTTATTATTGAAAAGTAGACCATTATTAGAAAACCAAGACTGTAATTGATTTAATGTAAATTTTACTGTATTTAATAGTTCTGCCAAAGAATTACTTTTTATCAGTGCTGTCAAATCATCGGTATATAGAAATGAATTTGGGGAAACTTGCTTATTGATATAGTTTATAAAAACCTGGTCCTACTATGAAACCTTGGGGAGTAACCATTTTTGGCTCATTTTAGCGAATTTCCCTATAGGGAATAGGCTATTACGGTAGTAGTCACGGTAAGACCTAAGCCCGGGACCATGATATGATACTTTTTCGTTTTGAGGTCCCTAGAAGCCAAAAACACTGTTCGTTCAAATTGATATATATATATATATATATATATATATATATATATATATATATATATATATATATATATATATATATATATATATATATATATTTATATTTAAACACAACATACCTGAAGGTTAATACATAGGCCTACATCTATATATATATCTATGTGCCCGTGAACACGATATCTTTTGAACGAAACCTGCGATTTTGATGATATTTGGTACGGGGGTGTAAGCCAGCATCTACTAGGTAGAGTTTGCTAACCAGAATGATCGGACCATGGGAACGGGGCTTTATGGGGTTTCAAAAGGGTTAAAAATGGGGTTTTGGCTTTTTTTACTTTTATATATAAAATTCAATAATTTTAACTTAAACCATTTAAAAGACCCTAAAAAAAAAAAAAAAACAATCGAGTATATTGAATTTTTTACCTAGCTTAAATTATTATAGAGAAAATCCAAAAACTATGTTTTCCATGTTATTCTTATGGGAAATCAACAAAACCTTCTATCTGGCTTATTTATTGACATATCTTGATAAAATGTGGTATTTACATTCATTAGCGTTTAACTTATATTTTCTTACAAAAACCCATATAGCGGCAAACCTACGTACTCACTCCTATGGGGTTTATGGGGAAAATAAAAAGAACACCATAACCTCATAAAATATGGTACGTACAATCACTAGGTAGGGTTTAACTTATATTTACCAACAAAACCCATATGGCAGCAAACCTAGATACTCTAATCCCCATGGGTTTTATGGGGAAATAGAAAATTTACCTAAATTCCATTGGAAATTCGCTGAGTACACAGAAAAAAAGGTCTGCTGCGACGGGGGTATTGTAATTTTCTTAAAGCTCTTTACATAATCTTTGATTGATCATCATCACTAAGTTTTGCCTGTTGACGCAAACTTCCTTTTTATTTTGGGAGGCTCTTTTATTTCAGAAGTGATCCATTTTTTTTTCTTTTGCGTTTAAGTATTTTAGAAGAAAAAATTTGATTAATTGCGTTCAGAAATATATTAATAAAGAGAAGGTTGTTAAGTGTTTATTCAACAGACTTAGAAATTTTACTAAATTATTTTTTGGAAAGAATCTGCTTGATATAGAGCAAAATTTTTTAAATGAATAAGATAGTGGGAAATTTGAAAAGTGTATTATGGTCTGAAAGATAATTTTTTCGTTAAAAAGACTAGTCTTTCCATATACAGTAGATTTGTCACAATGTTGTCGATACAACTACTAGTATTTTTAGCTACTCTAGTTGCTTCATGACAGTTCAAAGTGTATCCATGTTCCTTAAGAATATTTTTGAATTTTAGTGACATAGGGTTTTCATTTCATTTTTCTGTATTAAAGTCAGTCTTGTAGTGGCAAATTTTCCAATGTGGGAACGTTTAATATATTCGTAAAATTCCCTGAAAATTAAGATAAAATTTCCCTGAATGCGTACGATAGCAATAGCTTTGTGTATTAGGCAATGTATTTTATGGTAACTGAATTTACTAAGGATTCAAGAAACTATTGTAATAATTTAGATGATTTTGAGAGAAGCCAATTAAAAAATTTTAAAAAATCTAAATAAAACCAGTAAATTTTTATACATATTATTTCACGAAAGAAGGTTGTTTTAGAAAAGGTTATAATTAGTTTATAAACTACTTTTATTTTTAACCCCAAAAATAGCAACATGCATTACCTAATTTTTCAATGACATATTCTATACAATTATAAAAGCAGAGAACTAAAATAAATTAAATTCATAAAACAGGGGAAAAAACAGAGTAATTAATTATAATGACAGTTCACTGACAGATTGACAAAATAATGTGTACAAGTGGTCGGCAAATGCATCCTCTTCTGTAGGTGTGGAAAGGTTGTGGAGGGACTGGAGAGTGATGCCCGCCACCGGATACCGTTCTCTGTGCACAATACAAAGTTCAAGCGAGAGTGAGGTTATCTTTGGAAGCAGATAGAGAGTAAAATTGTCTTTACAAAAGTATTGCATTTTATTGTTGGCATAGAAATATTTTTTTCTATTTTCATACTGTTTAATTGATATTTGTATTTAGAAACATATTAGCTATTTTCCCGGATTTCCCCTGAACTGGGATTTTCCCGGGTTCTTGAAAACCAGTGTGGGAACGCCGTTCCCACGCGTTCCCGCACCACTACACCACTGATTAAAGTTAGCCAGAACTACAACATTTTTTTACATTTTATTTAGCCATATTTTTTTTAATAGCTTAATACTTACACACATAATACGCAGGTCTGCGGGGTAGTAGACACAGTAGGACCTACCCCCGGGACCATGATACTTTTTCATTTTGAGGTCCCTAGAAGCCAAAAACACCGTTCTTTCAAATTTTATATACATTAGGGAATTTCCCTATAAAGAAATATGCTATTATGGGAGTACTCATGGTAAGACCTAGGCCCGGTACCATTTGATTATTTTGTTAAGGAAAAACTATTCATTTACACTATTAAAACTGCTGTATGCCTATTTTCATTCAGTTTTTCTAGCGCCTGCCTTCCTCTGACAACCCCCTACCCAGGCCCGGATTAACACTTTCTGACGCCCTAGGCCAAAGGTCACAATAACGCCCCCCCTCAAAAAAAGACAACAGATTTTTTGGGCTTATTTTAATTCTAATTACTTTGGCTGTTGTATAAAACCGCGGAACTTTTTAACGAAAATGATGATCAGCATTTTCGTCTTTTTAATCTGTGGACACAATCCTTTTGCATCATTTAATGTACAATTTTACCACCATATTAGTTTTAGATATGAAATCAAATATTATATAATTGTCATACAGAAATAAATTTAAATCCCAGGAAAAGCAATAAGATCAAGGCATACCTTAAAAGGCAAAGGCCAAGGCAAACCTTAAAAGGCAAAGGTCAAGGCAAAGGGCGCTGTTTACGTCAGTTAGGAGAATGTTTACCGTTGGACGGGGGAGTTTTTTAACGCTGAACACAAGCGCTCTTTACCACCGGTCGGGGGCGTTATTTAACTCTGATAAAGGGTGCTATTTACCGTCGATTAGATGGTGATGTTTACCGCCAGTTGGGGATGTGCTCTTGACCGCTAATCAAAGACACTCTTCGCGGCAGATCAGGGACGCTCGTTCCTGCCTCGATCCCGGCACCTTAAGTGGTCACTTAGTTCACCTAAATAGATCTTACTTCTTTCTCTTTTGCCGAATATTCTGTTTGCTCTTGTTATTAAATAAAAAAAATTGTGAAAATCAGAATTAAATTATATTTGCGGTTAAATATTTTTTGACTAAAACGTAGTATAAAATGGCCCTTTTGACGCTCCTCCCTGGCTGAGCCCTAGGCCGTGGCCTAGGTTGGCCTAGTGGTAATCCAGGCCTGCCCCTACCCGCCAACCTTAGTGGTGCTTCACGTCCCCCCCCCCCCCCAAAACCGGTGCGCCCTTGGCTCCCTGTGCGGGCCCATGCTACTGACCGTTTCAAATTCTTTTGTTAAGATTTCTATTCTTGTTATGTTCTTTTAAGTTTGTTGTTGTTTACATATTTAGTCTTTGTGATCAATGAATGCATGCAGAACCTAAGAGATGCCAACATTTCAGTATATTAATTGTTTGGCTCTTTTTTTTAATTTTCCACTTATTCTAAAAATAAGCTTATATTTCCATCACAATCATCACACTCACCCCTTCGTTCAGTCATACTCACCTTAAAATACGAACCACAGGGTGTGTCGGTGTTTCAAATAAAGTCTCTTAAAAACTCTCATGTATAATATCATTCTCAGGGCCAGGAGTACCAGGTTTGTTTTGAAGTCATAGTAAGTTTTTTTTCAGTCATAAATAGTATAAAATATAAATAATTAGAAAATTACAACATGGCTATACAATTAAGGTAAATGGCTTTTGAATTAAGGTAAATTTGACGCTCAATGGCTTTTAAAGTTATTAATGTTATAACGTTTAAAGTATTTATTAATCCATGTTACGTTAAAGGTTCTAAAAATATCTAGCAATAAATAAATTCTTACATATTCATTACAAAACATTTTATTTAGGAATATTTTACACAAAACAAAATACAAATGTACAGTTTAATCTAAACCCTAAGTACAAAGTCTGTTTTATCAGCTCTAATCAGATCACAGTTTTTAAACTTAATTTCTACCTTAAAACTATACAGAAAAAAATGTTAATTTGAGTATTAGAATACAATTTTATACTTATATGGCAGAAAACATTTTATGGCAGTCAAAATAAATATAAAGCTGTTCGGAAAGAGATGCTTATATTAACCAAAGTAAGGGAAATTAGAAATAAACTACTAAATGTTCCAAGCAAATTGTTAGTTACTTATAGTTGATAAAACTTGTAAAAACAATGTATATTGAACAGTTTTTGCTAAAGTATTAATTTTCAATAAGCTTATAAGTAATTTAATAAAGCATAAGTACAGATACACATTATATTTGTGAGGTGGAAAGTGAAAAGCCACCTCTTGTAGGCGATGCAAAATGTTCAGCACAGCCGATATAAGAGATTAAGGTCGAAAATATCAAATTTAGTTTAGATTCTATCGATTGTGATAGCTCATTTAACATAGAACAGGCCTGTATTGGTTCAAATACAGACACAGCGCTAAAACATCTTGCTAGCCTAACGGTTAGCGTCTTGGACTTCGGTTCAAGAGGTCACGAGTTCAATTTCCGGGATGTCCACCACACTGATGGGTTTGGACCGCTTTCCCTTAAAAGTGTTTCAGGTACTCTGTACATTCCTTCAAGTAAAATGCCTAAGGCGTAAACACAAGCAAAAAAAAGTGGAATCGAATTTGTGAAAGGTTGAAATAAATAATTACCATAGTTCTTACTATTCTCCTCAAAGAAGACATTACAGGCTTTCTTTTAAAACCAAAACCGTTGCTTAGATACAAAAAATATAAGTTGAAACCTATTTGAACTTTTACAAAAAGCCGTTGACTCATGTGACTTGCGCCAAATTATTAAGAATTAAATGAGGAATTCAAAAACATGAATAACTCAAAATATAAAATTCCCGAAAAAGGTTCCTTCTCGCTTCCAACCTCATATAGTTTTAAAACTATTAACAATCACAAACGAATAATTTATTGACACATTATAAATATTATTATCATAATCTGTTTTTCAAAAGGTATGTAAATGCCATAAAGTAACAATTCTTTTAAATGTTCAATGGAAAAATTTCAATAAATAGAACCAAATACAGCATTAAAATGTTTTACACTTTTGTAATGAATTATAATCAAATATTGAGCATAACACAAATTAAAACGATATTAAAAAATTATATAATTTTTACAATGTTTAATTAAGTTGGTATAGTATTTAAAGTTTTTTATTTGTTGATCAGTTTTATTGATGACTTGTCATTTGGAGTTTTTTGAGTCAAGTTGTACAGGTGAATTTTTCAAACTAGAAGCAGTCAAGATTAGGTAGACTATCTTTGACTCTGAACTTCTTTTATTTGTAGTAATCATTGACTGTATACACTAATGAGAACAGATTTTTCTTCCAAGGCGTTTTTGTTTGATACTGAAATTTGGAAGGTTCGTGTTCGAAACGCCAGAGGCATTGCAATTGATGTAGTATTATACTTGTTTAGTCCGCAACAATTTAACAAACAATAACATGAACTCATCATCACCAACAATGAACTTGAAACAGTATTATACTTAATTTACAGTGTTTTGTAAAGACTTTATCACAACATAAACATAACCGTCAGTTAGTTATATAATGTTTCATCTGTGGTTAAGTAATATGATTTACCTATCATATTATGTCTCTTGTACTTCATGTTATTCAAGGAAGATGGTGCCACCGTATTTTTCTTTAAACACACCTATATGTGGATTAGTCCAACACGACCTAGTAGCAGGTGTTTAATGTTATAATCATGTGTCATGTAAATCATGCAATATCTTTGTTCATTATCGTCAAAATAAATTAACAATCGCAGTTTATTGACAGTTTATGTGTTTTGATTGAACCCAACGGAGGTTGAAATACATGGAGTGTTACAAATATAGGGAATTTTGCCCCCTGTTGATTGGTGCCATTTTACCCACGATTCCCGTTGTTTCCTTGGTAACCAGTCCTATGTTTACACATGTTCATCTGTTATTTTGCCATTTACCCTCACTTGAACAACGTTTCTATGGTAACAAATCTCAAAAGCCTGATCACAGAACATCAAATCAAAGCGATTTTACAAACAAAGAACAAATAAACAGATCTTTATTAAGTATAATCTGTGATTTTGAAGCTTTTTGCAACCAATCAGAATACCTAAAAAAGGTAACCAAGGCAACAACGGTAAAGTGTGGGTGGTTACCAAGGAAACGGCAGGGACAATGGGTAAAATGGTATGAATCAACAAGGAACAACAAATTATATATAAACAATATATATTGATACACATGATTATACTGCACTACAAAGAAAAGAAGTTCATTGTCAATTATAGTCCACCTAATATTGACCGGTTCTAGTTGAAAAAAATCACCAGTCATGGTTTTATCCATCAGTCATTGTTGATTTCAAATATTTAGTTTTAATGGAAAGAAAAGTGTTATTACAATAAATCATAAAATAAATAATTGAAAAATAAATAAACTACAGTAAAAGTAAAACTAAACTTACTGGTGCGTTGTTGTTTTTAAAAGTATAAAATCATTAAAAAAAAAGATTGACTTTATATCTAGGATGCTCATTGATTATTTCAAAATAAACTACATGCAGTAATCATGTATTTTCTATGAAATATAATTTTTTTACTAGTTATGATTTTTAATTTGTCATTTATTTACAAAACATTATAAGTAACTTAGGTGTTGCAAAAACTTTAAACATTGTTAATTTTAAGTTTTATATCAAACTAAGTAAGTTTAAATCTTATGTATGCAAATAAAAGCTCAAAAATGTTATTGGTGTAGAAGAATAGATTACAGATACTAGGATGATACTAAACTATCTTACTTGAGAATATACAAAATTGAGAAATAATTTTATATAAATATGGCAGTGTCAAATCTATTAAAGGGACACCTTGAAAACATGCTTGGTTCTCATTACTTACAAAAACAATATACAAAAATTTAATTAGACTTAGACAGCTAGGTACCATCTTTCATTTCTTAAAACCCTGTTTTAAAAGTCGCTTAAGTTTCTAAGTAGACTGATTGTAAGTTTGTAAATAAAATTTTATATTGGGTTTCATTTTTAAGAGGCAAATCTGAAGTCTACTGACTATAATTTTAGGTGCAAAAACTTATTAATTATACTTATTTCTTACACATTTTAACACGTACGTATGTGTGTGCTATATTGGGTGCGATCACTCCCTAACTGCAATATTATTTTTAATTGAGACATTAAACAACACAAATAAATAGCATAATTTACTTCGCATCCTCTTGGATTTGCCCCAGACAATGCTAGTGTTCCCATATTGGTGGCAAGCTGATTTCTAAATGGCGCTGTGGTACTCGAAAAGTCATGCTGCCTCAAACATGTTAATAAGATCAAATATTTCATTAATTTAATTTAATACCCTTTCTTTTCAAATTGAAGCTTTAGCATTAAAACTAACCCCATTATAAAACATGTTTTAAGTTTTTAGACTCTGAACTACAACAGAGGCTTAATTTTATTTACCGGTACTCTATTTTTATGTAAGACTTTAAAGTTATTAATTTTATACCTGTGCTGTTTAGTGTATAAAAAAGGCTCGACACTTGCACCTTACCATTAAAATAATTAAATTTATAGTTTTGCCTTCTTGGTAAACAGTTTTGTTCATGTTTTCCAATATCGGATAATCATGAGTTTTACAGAAAAATTTAGAGTTACCAAGTTTAACTCTTTTGGTGGAAGCCTGAGTCACATTAATATAAGTTATTCAATTGTGTGTGGAAAATTGTTACTATAATGCTTTAACCATTATTTGATGGAGTTATTTGACAGATGCAACAGTGGGGGAGCCAGAATGTGTCCGTGTACAGCTGATTGCCACTGCCTTCTAGAGCCACCAGCCGCTTTTGAACGTACTGCTGTTGGCATCTCGATGTATATCCGTTGGGCAGTGTGCACAGCCCTTGACACTGGTTCGATCTGAAATTCAATTTAAATGTAAACATTGCTTTTATTTTAAAGTTAAGACCAAGAAGACCACATTAATAACCTTGCTGTCAATTAATTATTAAGTTAAATAAATGTACTCTGGCAGGTTTTCCCTTCTGTTTGCAGGACAAAATTGTAAACACATAACTTAATAATTCAGTATATTGGACTGAGAACCTTTTATTACTTGTAGCAGAATAATAAATTGTGTAAGTTCGGTGATTGTCAAGGATATTTTAAATTGTGTATGCACAGATTTGTCTTGTTTTAGCTTCTTGTTAAGCCGCGTCTGCACTGGGCGAATATGTTCGCCGAACAATATCCTGGCAAACTTTGTTTGCTAGGTTGGTGTTTATTCCTAATGTAAATCATTAATTGTTCATCAGATATGTTTGTTGGTTTTTTGTGTTCGCAAAACAAGTTTGCCACGAATGTTCGGCCAGTGCGGATGCGGCTTTATATCAGAGTTTAAAAAGATTTTATAGGGAATGGCCCAAATCCTGACCTTTCTTACTATCTGATGTTAACCTGTTTTTATATAGCACCATTAATAAGTACCCTATTCCCACTACATTTCCCTGACTTGGTCCTGGGAAAAAATGCACTGTAAATCTAAAATAATTTTAACACCCATGGTACTGTTTTTAAAATCACTTGAGGACACAAAATAATAATTTAATCTCATTAATTCCTACCATCACCCATAAGAAACAACTATTTTTTAAATACAAGTTTTAAGTGATTTTTTTACAACATGGAAAAATTGTAACCTATGATTACAAGCTTATAATTTTAAATCTGCTTTAAACTCCTTGGAACTAAGAAAAACTTTAATTAAAATGTTAATGCTTACATGCAAGTCTCGGCTCTCACTTGCTGTGTGAACCGGTTCTGATCCTGATCCAGATTGACTATGTACATCCAGTTCCCCTGTCCGTTGAGGGCTGCTCGAGGGCTGACGAACTGGGACCGCGTGGGACACAACTGGGTGTCTTGTCCGGGCAGCTGTCTCTTGGGTCTCGACTGGCTACTGTCCGACCGCGCGTACCTGGAACAAACGGAGGAAGGAAGAAGAACCACATGATTTGTTTGTCATGAAAGTACAGCTAGCAAATCCAACACACAGAATTTATGACATTGTCAACTTTTTCTACCAGATTACAAAAAAGCATTGCAGAATCCGACATTATTTTTCAACTTTGTTCAATTTTTTAAATGTTCTTCCAAGATTCTCTAGGATAAAGAAAGAAACATTATTGATGCTTCCTATATTAGATAATAAAACAAATGAAAAGCTGTGCTGGGAAGATGACTTTATATGATCTGTTTAAAATGTTTATTGTTGTTTCTATCCTTGCTTATTTTTTATTAAACCATTTCTTATACTGAACACATTCAAATTTGTTCCAAGTGAAGATACAAAGTTATTGAAGTTTAATGGTAAATTCTGGTTAGGGGTCAATAATTTTCAATGATAAATTGCATCACTCAAGATTTCAAAAAGCAAAAAACACCTGGTAAGGACCAGATGGGTTTCTGGTTCCTTGAATCAATTAAAACTATTCCCACTATAGTAGGGATGGTACCCTAAACTGCAAGGGTCTTAGTGCAAACAAGATTTACACTAATGCTTCTTTTAAAAGTTTTTATTTTCCTCCAAACCTTTCATAATTCAACGTTTATTATCATAAATCTACTGGTCAATTTGAACTCTGAATAAGTAGTTTAATGAATAAGTATAATTTACCTCTTCCACCAATGTGAAGGGTCGTAGGGCGTTACTTCTGGTTGCAGCAGACCTGAGTACGCGAGGTCTGGGTCGTTGTTGAAGAATGGAAGGGCGGAAAGAGGATACCGTCGTTCAGGGTACCCCTCCTGTTAGACACAAAGCAAGCACCAGAAGGTGATTATAAAATTCTAATTTGTAATTATTTATGAAAAGCTGATAAAAATACAGAGTTAGGCAAAAGTTTGGACACCCCCAGTTAAATTTTTAAAGCGTTGCAGTAAAAAAACCAAACTCGGCACATGTCAACAACATGAAAAACTTCACTTTTTCATCAACTAAACATTTTTGTCCCTGCCCCCAAAATGGGGTATTTTGGGGCCAGCCCCAAATTTTCAAATGTAAACCCCTATTGAGTGACCCCTCATTTTAAACGGTTTATCAAGAGAAATTAAATAGCGCTAACCGGAGGGCAGCAAATTTTGAGATGGGCAAGCAAGTATAAGTCTGGACACCCCCAATTAATTTTTTAACACGTTGCAGTAGGAAGACCAAACTCGACACATGTTAACAACATGAAAAACTGCACTTTTTCATCAACTAAACATTTTTGCCCCTGCTCCCAAAATAGGTATTTTGGGGGCAGCCCCAAATTTTCAAATGTAAAAACCTATTGAGTGACCCCTCATTTTAAACGCTTTATCAAGAGAAATGAAATGGTGCAAACCGGAGGTCAATAACTCACCCCTAACCAAAATGTCAGATATTTCAAAATTTGAGATGGGCAAGCAAGTTAAAGTCTGGACACCCCCAATTAATTTTTTAACACGTTGCAGTAGGAAAACCAAACTCGGCATATGTTATCAACTCAACAAATGGAATTTTTCATCAATGACACAATTATACGCCGACCCCCTAAATGGGGTATTTTGGGGACAGCCCCAAAATTTCAAACATAAACCCCTATTGAGTGACCCCTCATTTTAAACGGTTTATCAAGAGAAATTAAATGGCACAAACCGGAGGTCGATATCTCATCTCTAATCAAAATGGCAGCCATTTTAAAATTCGAGAAGGGTAAATTGACATTTGTTAAAACTAAATCGGAAAATAGCTTTTTTAGAATCGAGAATATCTGGAATTATTTTAGAATTGAACCTACTAGTTCATTTCTGCTACTAGGTTCAATTTTTAAATAATTCCAGAAACCATCGATTCTGAAAATCTTTTTTCAGATTTAATTTTAACGAATACGTGAAAAAACCCTTCTTGAATTTTAATATGGCTGCCATTTTGGTTAGAGATGAGATATCGACCTCCGGTTTGCACCATTTCATTTCTCTTAATAAACCGTTTAAAATGAGGGGTCACTCAATAGGGGTTTATATTTGAAAATTTGGGGTTTCCCCAAAAATACCCCATTTTGGGGGTCGGGGCAAAGTTGTGTCTTTGATGAAAAATTGCATTTGTTGTGTTGATAACATATGCCGAGTTTGGTTTTCCTACTGCAACGTGTTAAAAAATTAATTGGGGGTGTCCAGACTTATACTTGCTTGCCCATCTCAAATTTTGAAATGGCTGCCATTTTGGTTATGGGTGAGATATCGACCTCCGGTTTGCACCATTTCATTTCTCTTGATAAACCGTTTAAAATGAGGGGTCAATTAATAGGGGTTTACATTTGAAAATTTGGGGTGCCCCCAAAATACTCCATTTTGGGGGCAGGGGCAAAGTTGTGTAGTTTATGAAAAAGTGCAGTTTTTCATGTTGTTAACATGTGTCGAGTTTGGTTTTCTTACTGCAACGCCTTAAAAAGTGAACTGGGGGTGTCCAGACTTTTGCCTAACCCTGTATACTGACTTATTAATTATTTTATTTTATTTATTATTATTATGGGACTGTTATTAATGTTTTTGCTGAGAGACATTTGTGGTAATGTAGGCCCCTATCTACTAATTCCTCATCCCATTTCTGTACAATTCTATCCCTTACTATACTCTACGAGTAAGGACAGTATACTTCTATATGTGTATGTATCAACCTATGTAAATACACAGATCTCAAAAATGGATCAAACTATTTTCTTCAAAATTTTAACATAGTTCTGGGATAAAAACAATATCTTAGAATCTTAGGTCTCTATGCTAGGATATATCTTATTTTGTTACAATCTTGAATTGAAATCCTGAAAATTTTAACATTGGTCTAAAGCCGCGTCCGCACTGGCCGAACATTCGTGGCGAACTTGTTCGGCGAACACAAAAAATCAACAAACATTCCTAACAAACAATTACCGGCCATATGATTTACATTCTAAAAGGTTAGCAACGAACAAACAAAAGTTTGGAAGAACTTTGATCGGCAAGCATGTTCGGCCAGTGCGGACGCGGCTTTAGTCTTCTGGAGCAGGACTACGAAGACAACATAAACAAAGACCTATTTAATTCCTTTGATGTTTCAAAATGCCGCTTTTTTATTCAGGCCGGTGATGTAATCCATCTGATGTCCATAAGAATAATATGCACCAGCTGCTTTTTGTTATCAGGCTAGTGACGTATTGGGTACGTACTATTTTTTTTACATCGATTTACATGCTAATGAAACAGCCCTTGTCTATTACATTAGAACAGTTTCCTCAGTGTTGATTATGGGAGTAGGCAAAAGAGTTGGTGAAAACAGCTGACACTGACACAACTGTCAAAGCAGGAACCACTTGCTCCAGTATAAACATGTGGTTTTTTTCCATTGTATCCATACAGTATGTAACTGAATTACTAATTATACTATAGTAAATTACTTTTTCAAAATAGTATACTTTTCATATCGATGATTATGACTATATAAACTATGACTAAACTTATTATGACTATATATCTTTAGTTAAATAAAAGTAAGGTAAAAGGATAAAACAAAACAATGTAATTTGTATGATTGCAATTAAATACCACCCGTCGCAGCAGACCTGCGTACTCAGCGAATTTCCAAATTAGTAATAATTTTGACCAGATAAACCTGTAAGAAAAAAAAAATCATAAAAAAAGTGCTCATTAATAGGGAAATAAATGTCTATTCTCCTTATGATAAGTACAAGGAGTTTTTAGCATAAAAAATATTTATTTCGACCATATGAAGCCAACACTAAGTTTCATCTATATCTGTCCATACATAAAGGAGTTTGCATATTTTCTCCTCTTTCCAGCCTCCAGCCCCCGGTAGGCACCTCAATTGCTCAGTTTAGGTTTAGTTATGTCGTCCAGCTCATATCAAGATTCATCTAACAATATAAAATTACCTTACCTGAGTGTAGTTTATCGAGTTTCCCCCCAGGGGGTGAGAGGGGGGATAATACGCCGGCGGGTACGGAAACCCCCCATATGGCGGCTGGGGAGGAGGCCCATATGTCGGCTTCACTGACCTAGAAATTATTTTGAAGTTGTTAAAAAGCAAAGTGAACACTAAAAATCTTTAAAAAACTGAAATAAGTCGTGTAGAATTATACCTGGCTAGTGCAATGAATATATGTTTATTTAAAATAAAATTGACATTTTTCCAAACAATAACTACCGATATGAGTTACCTAAGATAGTAATTATGATAATATTAATAAATTTAGAGTTTAGGCCTATAAATTTGTAACAACAAGCAATGTACACAAATGTACATGAAGTTTCTCCAGAATGGATTTAAGAGTTAAGTCCTCGGACACAACTTTTTAAAATTTGAGAATAAGTTGTGGTGTAAATATATATTTGGTACTATAGTTGGTTATTAAAATGTAAATTCTTTTTATTACCAAAATCAGTATTATTTAAAATTACCTAAACTAAATTAAGTAATAATGAATTTTCTTCTCACCACATCAATATGTAAAATACTCTTGTCGCAACAGACCTGCGTACTCAGCAAATTTCCAATTCCAAAGATCTTTATCATCTTGTTCAACCAACAAAAGATTTAGTCATAATATCATTAATTATTCTCTCGAGAAAGTATAAAAATTATCATTGTATTTAATTAATTTTATTTTTAACTAAATAACTATACACCTCGATGTGAAGCTGACTACTCTCACTCGTTCATTGATCAGGTAGACTAGTTTTTTTTTTACTTCCAGGTGAGCTAGAAATTTGAAATTCTGTACACACGTAGCTTGTATGGTTAATATAAAGGCAAAATCCCAAAACATTGAAATTTCAAATTTTAACCCCCTCAAAAAAGGAAAAAAGGTGGAATCGGTAAACTGAATATGTAAGGTTTCACAATTTTTGCTGTAACTTTTGAACGAGAGGTCCTACTTCAAATCTGCTGGAAAATGTTAATCAAGATTTTTTTTATTTTTGGTTTTTTTTTATGTTATGTTTATTTACGCCAGTGGCATTATTTAACATTTTGATGGGGGACGGTCCAAACCCCGTTAGAGGAATTAGACGCACTACAAGTTTTCGTCCAAGTTTGGTAATTTATTTTAACCTGTTAAATATACTGATATAACGACATATGTTTTGTCAGAATAATGTTCTATTTTAGAAGTCCTTCAAATTCAGTCCCATGGGTTTTTTATGTGTCTTAACTCCTTCAATCCCAAAAATTGTAGTATTTGACAATTTCCCCACTTTACCTGACCCCTGCATTGATATTAACCCAAGAAATTCTAACCCCTCCCCAACCCCCCTCAACCCGGGGAATTTTTAATTGCACCCCTATCGACGATTATCTCTCTCTAGATAAATTTTTAAGATTTGAACTGTTATTAGTATACTGTAACACTTAAGACTTTATAAATTATAAACAAATTAGGAGATATTTTACAAAATTTTAAGACCCCCCTTCCCCCCACACGACGATTCTTTGTGTGAATTGTGCGGATTTTTAAGGGGCTGGCCATCTGCTCCTATTTAAAGTTTTATTTATTTAGTTTTAAATAGAATTTTTAATTGCTTTCCAGTTTAAATTATTTTATTATTTTAATAATAAAACAATAAAGGTCTCACTTAACAGAACACAATGCCGTAAACCCGACCTCAATCGGACAACCGAGACGGAAATGCCAGGCAATTTAAGTTTTCATAAAAATCTTTTATTACAATTTCAAAATTTAAAAAATTTCATTGCCTGCTACTTCTGACTTGGTTATCCGATTGAGGTCGGATTTGCGGCATTGTGTACTGTTGAGACCTTTAATATAAGGTACATATTGCCCTATGCTTACACTTAAGATTTTCTTGTGACTCCTAGTGGGCTGTGTAAAAAAACCCATTGTACCACAAAATGAAGTACTAATGGGCAATGGCCAAATGTGGATGATTGAAGTTCCATCTCTCTAAGTCATCCCTTGTAGAAAAAATAAGATGGAAAGACATTAAAATAATAATAATAATAACATTTATTCCTCTGACAATATTTAACATTGTATGGGAATGTACATAGTTTGGGGAATTTACTAAAGTCCTTTACTTTGTTTCACAATTTAAACATTTCATTGCCAAATTTTATTTCACTAAGCCTTTTCAATTATTTTTCCATAGTATTCCTTAATTCTTCTTTCTTCTACCTCTTTCTTCTTTCTTCCAATAATGTGTCCAATAAATTCAATAATGTGTGTCTTGTAATGCGGCTGTTTTCACTGACACCATAAAATAAAATACAATATTACTCGTTAGCCTCAAATAGAACATAGTGATATTATATATAATTGTAAAGCTAAAATAATGCCATACAAATTTCAAATTTACGGTTTTACATATAAACTTCAAACAAAGGAACGAAGGAAGGTATGGGAGAGGTATGGGAATGTTTTTATATGATGTAAAGAAAAAATATATTTTTTAAGTTTGTATTGTTTTTGCAACAAAACTTATAGGTTTTTCGTAATAAGTGGCAATGACGATTTTTGTAGCAAATATCGGAAACAAAATAAAAGCATCGCAACTTCGATTGCTTTTCTTCTTACAAAACTGTAGTTGATTTTGTAACATACCCAATGCACAACTTTAACTTTAAAGGGGTTTAGGGCGGAAAGCTCAAAGAGGATTTTTTGGGAATTTGGGAAAATGCACACCTTATCATAGTCTATCTTATCTTATACTCTAAAACAAGCTCTGTTTGTACGGGCAAAGTTTTTTTTTTCGCTCCAAGAATTTTTGATTTTTTGATTGAATATGGGGGTTTTGGCCACCAGAAATCTATTGGAGCTGGTCCCATAGCTGGGGAAAATCCGGTTTTCGCGCTAGAGCACTTCAAAGTTTCCATGTTATCCATATAGGCCTATGGAGATTTTATTAATTGAACAAAAATCAGCTGATAACTGTAGATATAAACCAATGTGTTACATCTTTAACCTGCAGTTTAAGAAAATTATACCAAAGTGCAAGACCCGTCGGCTTGGCGAGTGAGCGTAGCAAACGAGCTTTGAGTAAGAACGAAAGTAATAATTTTACCGAGCTTTAGCTCGGTCCCCCTGGTACTTTATACTCTAAAACAAACTCCGTTTGTACGGGCAAAGTTTTTTTTCGCTCCAAGGATTTTTTATTTTTTGGTTGAATATGGGGGTTTTGGCCACCAGAAATCGATTGGAGCTGGTCCCATGTCTGGGAAAAATCCGGTTTCTGTCCTAGAGCCCTTCAAAGTTTCCATGTTATCCTTATGGAGATTTTATAAATTGAACAAAAATCAGCTAATAACTGTAGATTAAACCAATGTGTTACATCTTTGACCTGTAGTTTAAGAAAATTATACCAAAGTGCAGCACCCTTCAGCTTGGTGAGTGAGCGAAGCGAACGAGCTCGTCTTTAAAATGAAAGAGGGCGAGTGAGCGGAGCGAACGAGCTTTGTGTGAGAACGAAAGTAATAATTTTACCGAGCTTAAGCTCGGTCCCCCTGGTACTTAACTGTAAAAAATCAGCTCCCCCGGAATTACTTCCTACACAAACCTATTTTGACTGGTCTAGATATTGTGTAAGAAATCCGTCTGGGTAGTAGGCCTACAATTACTGGCTAGATATTACCCAGAAGCGATCCCTACAGCCCATACAGTTAGGCATTTACATTACAGTTCGGTAGTGCGGATAGTGTATATAAAAGTGAAGGCGTCGGTAGGTAATTCTGGATAAATAAAATATTGCAAAGGTTTTAGAACGGGAAACGGAAGCAATGATAGAAGAACCTTCCAGGTTTCAGGAATGGTACTGTCCAGAAGGCCTCCCGTATATATATATATATACAAAAATATATACTAGAATACAATTTTTTTTATTCTTTTACATGGTGCTAGTAAAAATCGTCAAAGGTTTTAAATTGTAGGTGAAAAATGCGAAAACCAATTTTCGACCTTTTTAGAACTTTATAAAACCCCGTTATTATGGTCCGATCATGCTGGTTTTCAAACTTAACCTGAAGAATGCTGCCTTACACCTCCGTACGGTATCAAATTTCATCACAATCTGAGGTTCTGTTCGAGAGTTCGAGAGATCATATTAATGGACGTATATATAAATATGGATTTGAACGAGCGGTGTTTTTGATTTCTAGGGACCACAAAATGAAAAAGTATCATGGTCCCGGGCTTAGGAGCTTAGCTACTACCGTAATAGCATATTCCTTAGAGGGAAATTCGCTAAAATTAGATATGTACTATATGTGACAATTTATAACTTATTTTCTTAGTAATCAAATTTAATATTATTAAACACGAAAAATTTCTCTACCCTTCAAGGAAATGGATCAATGATAAGCATTTTAATTGCATGTCTACATTATATTTAAATAGGGGTTGGTTTATTTTCCTACTTTTGTTTGTTGGGTGGATCGCTCCTTGACTCATCGCTGAGCAACGTTCTGTAGTCGTACACCCAATGTTCCACCAAGTACCGGATCAGGTGGCTGCAACCAAACGTTCAACGTCATTATGTATTTTGTCATATCCGAAGTAAAATGCAATACCGGTATTCAAAACATAAACAGTCAATAAACCAGTAAATAAAAGTAATGTGGGCTTTTTCATTGTTACTTTTACAGATGTTTTTTTAATTTCCAGGTTAACATGAAGGTGAGTTATCTAATCTAATACAAATAGTTGGCAACCTTGATAACATCAAATTCATATGGCAGTGGCTATTGTAATATGCAATACAAGTGGCATTGACATTGACAGTGGCTTCAATCAATCTGATTATGAAGGCTGTAGAAGGCTATATCCGACTCCACCCAGTCATTTTGGACCTGCTCATTGTTGTCTTGATTTATACCTCACACATTTGTTCTGTTCCTACATACATTACTTTCCATACGTTCACTTAACCTCACTCCATATCCTGGACCTTGAAAACAGTAATGCATTCCAGCAGAAATAAATGTCCACATTAGTTGGATTTGTTACACTGAATTTTATAGTGTTAGGGGGTAAGTTCGAGGAAACAGAGAAAATGTAGACGAGATTGCGGTCAACGTGTGTTATATTCAGATTTCTTGATTATGACATTATGGCATAAGATTGTCTGAATATTTTAACTTCAAAAGTTTTAGCATTAGGACCGAAAACCCCTAACTTACGAAATAGAAATTACAACCTTTGTTCACATTTTACCTAACAAATGTATTAGGGTCCTTCATAGCCTATAAGTTATTGTAGACTATGTAAATATCATAATACAGTATATTGCTGTTTAGTGTTTAAAGCTAACAATATATATGTATTTATTTATTATCAACTAAGCCTAGTGTATCACGAAAATTTCAAATTTCAATAATGGGTGTAGCATGTAGACTTGGTTTCAAGTGCGATTTTCATAAATTTGAGGCGGGAATAACTATAACAGACCAAGTCATATTCAATAAAATATTAGCCTACGACACCGAAAACTTGAAAATCGGTTGAAAATTGTTGGAGGAGTTCCAATTACAAAAATTTAGTAGGTAAATTATATAAATGTAGAATATAGTTTTAAAATAATATAAAGTCTCCGAAAAATATAATTTTTATCAATGATTTAAGAATACTAAAACAAGGACCCCTATAACAATGAACCCCTATAACCCCTGTAAACAAGAAAGAATGATTGTTGTAATTAATAGTTATTGTTAATAATAATCAGTCTACGACTGGGGAATGCAGTTGTAATGTGTGATCAGTCTATAACAGTAGCACACGACACTGTACTGTATTGTCTAAAAGCTTGTTATACCTTCCCTGCGTTATACCTTATACCCTATACCTTATACGTTATACCCGTTGTTATAGCTTGTGTCTTTATACTGTATAGTAGACACTATAATCTTATTTTGGTTTCTATTTGATTATTCAAATCTAATATTCTCATTACATTTTCTATACTTTCAAATAGCCTTTGCACTACTTTAGTCAGAACCATGTTAGAGTTAGGACGGCAAAGGTTGCCTTGGGAGTATTGCGTGATCCTTTCAGTTACGAAGCAGTTTAAGCTAAGTTTGGTAAGTGAAGATTAAATCACATATAAGGTCAGACGTGGCAAGTCGAGGACAAGTTGTAAAGTTGTACCGACATTTCGCCCCTCACTTATTTCTGGAAAGCTTTATGGGTAATTTTTCCAATCTTCACAAGTTTTTGGAAAAATTTAATTTAGCAGCACGGAGTTGAAAATTTGACTCACGTGGGGTAGCGGTCAATCTTCTCGCAGAATGTTTCGCCGTGTTTGGCGCACGAGGGTGTCTTTCCGGGCGGCGCGGGCACGAAGGGGGCGTGGTGGTGGCGGCGGCAGCCCCCGTACTCGAGGCAGTGTGGAGGGGGTGGCAGGTGCGGGGGCAGGTGTGGCAGGGGGAGGGGAGGGGTGCTGACCACTGAGGCTAGCAGGCCTAGCAGCAGCAGCAGCGAGGACGGCGGCAGCAGCAGCATCTAGATCATAAAAGCAATAAAAAAAAGTATGAAACTGTCCATTAACAAAACATAGCCTACTTTGCATAATGACATTTGCAACGTGTAGGCCTACATTATTAAACAAACCTAACCTACTTACTGATGGAATAGTTAACACTCCCTTTGTAAATATCAATGTAAATAGGTAGTCTTCTTTCGAAATTATAATAATTTTATTAATTTTTATATGTATGAACAAAATAATAATGTTAGACTAAGTTAGTTGTAGTTGTATGTAGACTATTAATTCTAACAAAAACAACCGAATAACCATATACAAATTAATTTGAACTAAGTGACTTATCGACTTGAATAAAACCAATTAACTATTAAAACAATAGGCTAATGTAAAGTACAAATTATCATGGAATTAATTAGTGTTAATTATTACAGTATTAAATTAACATAACTAAACAATGGATAGTAATGGGATCCCTTCTTCGCAAATTTTCCAGCCGGTTCAGTACCTGCAAGATGGATTGAACAACCCGCCTCACATCTCTTTGGTAACTGATAATTAAAATAACCTACCCTAAAGATTTTAAATTTAAATAATTATTATCGAAGATAAACGTTACCTACCAGAAGGAATCGAAATATTATTTACAAATTAGGTGCAGCATTTATATAGTGTAATTATTTCAATTACATACTGCTACCACTGTAAACTAAAAAAACCTTTTATTTAATAATTAAAATTGATATTTTGCTCTGTTTCGAATCATAGTAGGCCTACACTAAAATATAAAAATGTACAGTAGCGTACAAACCAAAATTAAAATGTTAATATGAAACAAAAGGTGTAAAAATGATGTTTAGGTTGGATAGCGAAGTTGGGAAAGAAATAAAATAATTTAGGGGTTAAATTAAATATATATAAAAAAATTTGGGCATTAAAAATAGGATGTTGGTCTGATTGTATTGGCGAGGCTGACACCAATGAATACAGAGTCTTATAAGAAGAACAGGCCTTATGGCTTTAATTCTGCCGTTTTTTTTTAATTGGGCATCTCACCACCTGGTTGCGCGCGCTGTACTCCAGTGCCGTTCCTTTACGTGAAATCCCCCCCTTCAACCTAGCATCTACGGCGAAATCAGCGTTAATTTAAGGATAGCGCGCCGCCGTTTACACGCCCCTGGACCTAACCAAACTGGTTGATATGCTATAAAACGTATATATTCGGCTTCTGTATGAAATGCAGAATCTAACAATATGAATATTTTTTTATTTGTGAAATATTTGTAATTTACAAGTTGGAAACTTTTAATTTTTTATTTAGTCTGACATTAAAAAGTTACTAAGCGAGGAATTTTTTTATTCTTGAATCAGAAACAAACTTTCAGCGGGAAAGTTGTTGACATTTAGATGAATTTTATCATGTAATTGAGTAATTTACGATTAAATGTTTTGATCGTTGGCAATTGAATTAATAGTGCCTTGAAGAAATTCACTTTGAGTCTCGCGCTCTCTTACTTCATCGTTCGGTCTATGATTTCATAAGAATGACAAGGTGTATTAACTATCTATTTTTTACTTAATATTTGTTAAGCACATAGTTGTGAAATCTTATAATTTTTTACGTTCTATATAATTAAACATAACCATTATTTCGTCCAGCAATGCTGAAGTATTCTATGATGCTTGTTTTTCTAAACAAGATATGTTATTTTAAATCATAATGTTAAATAAATAATGTAATGATAAATATTTTAAAATTGAAAATTACTTTTTTTAACCTATACTGTACTCATAAAATATGTAGGCTAGTCAACAGTAATAAACACAACATCTTGCGAAACAATTCTAACAAACAATTCTAAACTACATTAAAGGCGCTAGATCGCAGAGCGAGGAGTCTACTTATTTTGAGCCACAGACTTCTTTGGGGCCATTGACAAAAATTAATATCGAGCTGTTTTATTATTATATTATTAGTATAATCCAGTTTGTAATTTACTTCGTCTTCAGTAAATTTCATGGCCGCATAAATATTAAATCAAATTGAACAAAAATCATGAAAACATTTGTTATCCTGTACATTCATTTGTAACAGTGCTATGAAATTGATATTTCAAAAAATAAAAAATAAAAATTTATAATAAAAATAAATTAAGAATGAATTTATAAAGGTAAATGTAAATTGTATAATTAATTAAAAGTAACCCTCTAAGTTTTCGCTGTTAACATTATACAATGTCGTTAAAGTGTGGCCAATGTGAACGTTAGAACCAGAATGTGCTCTAGAATTTCAATCAAAGGGTCATGCAACAATAATTTTTAATGGTTTAAAATGTAATTTTAGTCCGATTTTTCGCTGTCCTACCCATGTTATCAGCCTTTTCTGTAGTGAAAAATTAAATAATGTTTCTTGGAAAGGCAGAATTGTAAAAAATTGATTTTGCACATCGTTTAATGTATAAAATTTTACAACTATATAACGCTCATTGGAATATTAGTAAATAAATTAAACGGTAGTAGCTCCTAGACAAGACAAAACTTTCTGATATGTAAGATACGAGAGTGTAATGTTTATGGATTATCGACCGACCTGGAAAGAATATCTATTTTTAATTAAAACAAAATTTTTAACGTGAACGAGCTTTCGTCCACAGCCAAAATTTCTTTTTTTATGAATGATTTAATAGGGCTTATTAAATATTTTGGCCATGTTACTTTATTACATTAAATTAATTTAAAATCCAAACAATTTATAGAATGAGTCATTACATTCCAGTAAACATTAAAATACCTTTTTTGGAAACATTAATGAGGAAAATTGATATTTAAGTAAACTTAATATTAGTAAAAAATTTATATAAGTCTTCATGCAACTAATATTTTGTAATAAGAAGTTTTAGTTATAGGTCTTGTTATTTTAGGTTTACCTCGTTGATAACGTACACAAGTATTACTAACCATCTACTTCTGTAATTACAAAACTACAAGCTAATTACTAATCACGGCCGTCGGCATGGCCCACGGCTACCTGCAGATCAACAATTAAACTTCTACCTTTGAATAAGCATAGAAAGAGTCCTACGGGTTTTAAATATTAGGCCAACTTTAAATTAACTGTGCAAATGTAAGTATTTCTCGAATACTTTCTCAAAGACGAAATTTACCAAAGCAATAATAATAAAAAAAAACTTTCTCGCAGACCAAATTTTCATGTGATTATTTTGAAAGAAATCGCTTTGCAATTTTTTTACATATTTATCATAACGATTTTAATCTAACATTAAATTAACACCGTAGTTATTTTTATTTAGGTCTAGCGGTAGCCTAATTTTTACTATGAAAAATTACAATTTTCAATAAGAACGATTATTTTTTTTGCAATGAAGCGCTGCAATTTAGAATTGGTGCTTTAGCGGCGTTGGCTGGAGGGGGATGTAGTGTAACTGGAACAGCCAGCTGTGTGTATCCGTACGTTGGAACAGCGAACTCTCGACGCAACCTGGTGGTGAGATGCCCAATTAATTACAACAATGAAAAGCGTGGGGGCGCGTAGAGCAGTTGGAAGAGCCAACGCTCAGCGCAGTCAGGTGTTGAGATGCCCAATTAAAAAAAAACGGCAGAATATTTAACATGGGGCCTGTTCTTCTTATAAGACTCTGTATTCATTGCTGACACCCAGCTCCCACTCCCGGACGCGATCCTACTACTGCTCCCCACGGGGACTTTTGGCTGCTGAGTTTCCCCCCTGGCCCGGTCCGCCCCTCCTTAGCCAACCTGGACACCCAGGACTCCTCCCGGGCACCCATGTTGATGGCGAGCTTAGTGCGGACGTTCAGTCAACATGGGAAGACTGAGCGCAGAACCCCCCGCCTCAAACCATCCACAACATCCGACCTCCAAGTAGCTGGATTTCAGGAGCACGCCACGACTCCCAGCCGGGAGATGAGGATTTTTGTGAGCTACTTAAACTAATCGCCAATCCAGTAACAATCTTGTTAAACCATTTTACGCCAACACATAACATTGTTGTAACTTATTTTACATTAATATTCCTTTAGGAAAGACAGAATAATTAATTAGAGTTAAATTTTCTCTTGTAAATGTTTTGCTTTATTGATCTTCCACGCGACAAGGTTAGAACAGCGTGCGGCCGATGTTGTCGTTGCGACGTAGTGCTCGGTTTCTCCGCTAGATCGCTCTACGTGCCACGCACTAGGTTCAAGGTTTGTTGAACTTGAAATTATGTACTGTATGATGCACAGCGAAATAATAAACACTAAAACACTTATAGTGAATTATTTTGAATACCATTATCTATATATTAATACGTAAGCATGTTTCATTTCCTCCTTTTTTCTCAGCTCGTGTGCATCGTAGGATAAATCCGCGCATACTGTTAGAAAGGTATGGTCCTGTAGATGAGCAGAATCACATTCTAATTCACATCGAACTCTAGGGCTACGCCCCACAGGCTTTCAAAATTTCAATGTTAATCTTATGGAGAAAGGAGAATTGAATGAATCATAATACAGCTGTTGTAGAAACAACAACTTCTAGAAAATAAGAAAGAACAGATGGTTTAGTTCTAAAACGTTTTAAGCTTCTTGAGTCCAGATCAACCGAAATTTTGATCGAATTTCGATCAGGAGGCGATCTCTAGTATTTATAAATTTATTACCAAACATATTTATTATTTATTGCACATTAAACTCCAATCAGCGCATTTAAATGAGATCTTTGTACTGTACTGTACATGTTTTATTGGTGTTTAGGCAGCTAAACGATGGGTCCTATCTATTTATAGGCCTACCCTTCTACGAATATCACTGTTATTAATAATATATAATTAAATATGATACATCATATTATTTATACAATAGTTTAGCAAAACAGTTGTGGCAAAGTGTGCCCTTGTTTGGTTAAATATTTTATTTTTATTCATTCTATATTATTTATTTTAACTTATGAGGTATACTGTATTTCTTATCACAAATTACCCTAGAATAATTTGGTTTAATCATCATAAGCCTAGTTTTTCAGATTCTATTCTAGTTAACTATTAGTTCTAGTCCATACATGTCTATTATTATTAATTCATAATTCAAAAACAACATTTAATGCATTATAAGTTTATTTAAATGAAGTCCAATCTTACTTTTATTTAAATGATCCAATGCAACTGCTGAACTAAAAAAAAATTGCAAGCGTCAACTGACTTATTGGCCACCTGGTATTTAATTGGAGGGGTTTTTTTTAAGAGAACTAGAGAACTCCTCATACAATTTTTAACAGATATTCAAGTTTTTATTGTCATTGGATAGGGCTAACAGTTGTTTCCCTCAAAAATTAATGAGAATGGTATCGGACTTAAATTCAAAGCGATATCCATCATTGAAATTTGAACTTTTACAATTGGAATAACATTGGGATTGGGTCGAGAATTTTAAACATGTTAATGTACAGTTGTAAATAACGAAGTTTTAGGCGATTATCGGAAATGAAAATCACAAAATTGCATTTGACGGTTATAATTTATTTATCATTTTTATTGTTTTATTTGGTCACGTGAACTAAATGTAATAATTATGCTTTATATCGAGCAATAACGTCTGCACTAGTTCTACTTAATTCTATATGATATCAAACTTGTTTTAATGCGCGGGTTCCTTGTTTTAGATATTTTCCTTATATAATTCTTATTTTACTCTTCTTTTTTGTGTTCCGCTTAGACCTTTATCTTTTACTCGGGTTCTCAGTATTAAGTCGGAAAATTGTAACAATAGTGCGCTGAGCGTATAGCCTTCTTGATTTTTTTTATCACTTAGTCACATTTTTTTCTGATGGATATTTTTTGACGAACTATCCCTATCCTTGTTTCCTATTGTTGTTAGAATTTACTATTCTTGTTGTGTTTAATTTAGGTTTGTCTTTAACTCGAGTTCACAGACGGTGAAATTCTATCAAAATTGCACCTAAAGTGGCCCTCTTGATTTCCCTAGTTAATTGTCACCATTTCTGTACGTTTCCGCTGGGGCCCGATCCCCGTGTCGCTCGGTCCGGCGACTCCTGACCCGTTTACGGAGTCCTTGAGGACGATTTGCCGCTAATGAGCTGTCAATACCCCATTACAACTCTCGGTTATGTCTCAGTCGCCGGACGTGCTGTCAACGCGGGCTACTTTTGCGAGGTCAACGATGCGACGCGACGCTGCGCAACCGGCGAATCCTATCTTGCAGCAGTTCAACGCTCAACGGGGATTTCGCGCCGGTTGTTAATTAGTGATGACCTGAAGCGTTATTTTTTGTTAACTCTTACTGCTGTTACTGTTACGTTTCATTAACATGGTACCGGTATTTAAACTTTTAATCGTTATCCGATATGTCAGTTCTAACTAACCGTTCTAAATGCTAACTGTTCTTACACTATTTAGGTATAACTTGTTACTGAGGAACGGCGTGTATAAAGATGGTATGTTTATACATATATTTATTGCGAAACTACATGCAGCTATGGTTCTTACTACACTAAATGAAGTTATTTTTACAAGGATTACAAACACGTCATAATCATATTCTACGTTGTGTTGTAGATCCAAGGATGGAAATGGATAAAATGACCAGCCAGGGAAATCACGCGAGTGAAGGAGTCAAGAATTGTTCTTCTTGATCGCGGTTAGAAAAACGTTCCCAAATATCGTTATCAGCTAAACAGTTATTCCGTTGTCAGAAAACTGTCTAGATTATAATCGTTCTTCCTTCACTTTTCTGAATTAATCGTCCATACTCGCACTAGAGCGAAAAGTACACGAATGTAACCAAAGAATTTTTGGGAAACAGTGTTATATCATTTCTAAGTATAATTTATTTATATGATCTATTGTTTAATTGAGGTTGCTACAATGGTTCCCTTGGGTAGGCCTACAACTACAACCCGACTTTATGGATTCGTGAAGGATTATCTCCTGAGTCTCAACCATTCACCTTCATCACTGAAACACTAATCAGCTGCGTAGAGCTATGGTAATAACGCCACTTCCGCTGGCCTCGGTAGGGTCGCATAGTTTGACGTTTCTCCAATCAGTTTTAATTCGTAGTTATGGTGGTGGTATTGATGTGTCATGCGACTGCGATTTCTGTGTCTATACCCAAAATATACACATAAATGTACAGATTTGCGTACAGTTATAAGACAAAAATACTCCTTTGTTTTTAAGCAGTAATTGTTGACAATTTCCAAATTAAATCCTGCAAAATCTATTAATATTTGTTGTATATTTTCATCGCAACGGCTCTATATTGTGCAACTCGATTATTTCATGGGAGAGGTTTCTCAACGCCATTTCCTAACGCATATAAACAGAGTTTCATCATTCGAATAATTTTATTACTCACAAACTCCCATCGAAATGACTTTCGCACATACAGGAAGAAAGAGAAAGGTGAATGCACAGTACTTTAGTTAATTGTTTGAGCTATTTTTATTCTCGAGGTTGCATAACCTGGCCGTCTTCCTTTCCCGCCATCCATCAACAGCTGACCTAACAGCTGATCAGGTGGTAACTGAGATGGATAGCCCGCCATGGAAATGTCTCACCTTTAATGTCACATTACCGAATACTGTATTTCGCAAGGTAGACCAGAACTGCAGAGAAAAAGTATGTTACAACGGCACCGAATGGAAACATTATTAAAAAGAAAGCATCAATAACACAAAGTCAATTCCAGAAATTGGTTTTAATTTTGCTTTCAGTATAGTAGTCTAGTGCGCAATCTGTTTTCCTCTTTTTGATATATATAATCGCCAAATAACTGTTTTATAGATAGAGAAATAACTGGACAGTTAATGTACAGATGTTAATTACAGTATGTTGTTTATGCCTAAAATAAAACTTTGACTTACCTTATGAGTTTTATCCTTGAATTACTCCAGTATCAAGAACAACCTGTCGATTTACCCATGATTGTTTCCTGAAATCAAACACTCACGTTGTAAAGATGTCCTGTAAAATTTTCCGTCTTACACTATATTTTACAATCATTACATTTCACTAATTAAGATTTTTGATAACCTGAAACACTTCGGTACCAACGAATAGTGATGGCAAAATAAAATCGATTTTTCGGAAAAATCGATTTTTACCATTCGATACATCGATTTTTCGACATCGATTTTTTGTTCACGATTTTTTATCGAAATCGATTTTACTCTTTCGATACATCAATATATCGAAAAATCGATTTTTCAAGAAATTTTGCCACAATAGTGATGGCAAAATAAAATCGATTTTTCGGAAAAATCGATTTTTACCATTCGATACATCGATTTTTTTACATCGATTTTTTGTTCACAATTTTTTATCGAAATCGATTTTACTCTTTCGATACATCGATATATCGAAAAATCGATTTTTCAAGAAATTTTGCCATCACTACCAACGAAACACCTTCACCGTCGTTGAAACAAGTAGGACCAGTTATATCGATAAAATATGTTAAAACTCTTTTTAAAAATAGTTTCAGGTTGCGGGAGTTTAAAGTTTGTAGTATAATGACCTTTAAAAGTAAAATACTGTATATGTAAAAATATATATTCCATTATTCGCACATTCCAATTTCGCACAAATCGGATGATTTATTGCACTTTCTAACTTTTAACATCTTCACATATAGACAGACATCATTAAAAAACCTAATTTCATAGAATCACATACCTTAAGTTAAAAATCACTTTACTAAAACCAAACATTTGGCAAACATGGATATAAGTTTGTTTGATTGGGTAAATGTTATAATTTTTTGTGATTTGACACCGTCCTGTTTGGATCATTTAGCGGCTGATCGGGCCGGCCTTGTACGAAATGCTCTCTCTCCCACGATGGGCCGCATGTGCATGAGCATTGAGGTTTCGAAACCGGCTGGCGATTTTTCCAGACATCGCATAAACCCTTTAGTCCTAGCCTTGTTTTAGCTTCTCTTCCTTGTGACTATACCTTTAATTTACTCTAGCAGGTTGAACAATGTTTATCAATTTATAGATTCAGATTAGTTATTTTTAATATTTGATTTATAGTTTAGGCATACAACAAAGTAAATAATTATATTGCGTTTTTTTACTGCAATTAAGATAACAATAGAATACTTCATATCCTATCCTATCCTATACAGTACTTCAATACGAGTAAGGTATATGTGTATGTATGTATGTTTGCACACTGATCTAGGGTGACCAAATCATTCACGGAGGAAACCGGGACAGCTCCGAATATGTACGCTTCCTCCCCCCCCCCCCTAAACCACGCCGTACACCAACCAACTACTCAATTGTTCCCTGAATAGGAATTAGGCTAAATAATAACTGATTGATTCATAGTATATGTTTTTCATTACAGTTAATTGATCATATTCACTCAAAGGCAATGTTTCGTGAATTTCCTAATCCTAAATCCATAGTACTCTATTTTAATTAATGTAGAATTTTTTTTTAACTTGTCATCGAATGACAGAAATAAATTATGATAACTTAATTGATAACATAATGACTACATAATGTTGACTTTTATAATGTAGGTATTTATGGTTAAAAAAATACCTAAATAATAATATTGTTCAAATGATTAAATATTAGGCCTAAGTTTTATATTACTCAGCACTGGTGGTAAATGTAATGATCGGCCTTGCAAAATGATATTTGACACTGCTTCCGACGTTCTTCATCATGTCTTTGTTATTTGAAACTTAAGTAAGTTATAGTTATAGTTATAAAATTGCGCACAGTCACATTTTGTAATTATATAGAATCTTTACAATGGCTTACAGCAAGTCCACTTCCATTGGTTCCATCCGTCAAAATTTCAACTACCCTATATTTATGTCTCAATATTTTTCCCCCCTTAAACAGAATTCCGGGACTTCCGGGACATCGCATGACATTACCAAAAACCGGGACAATCCCGGTTTTCCGGGACGTTTGGTCACCCTACACTGATCTAAAGAACGGCTAGAACGATTTTCTTCAAACTTTGCAAATAACTTAGTTCTGGGATGAAAAATAATAAAAATACAGCTTTATATTCCATGAAAAATCTGATATCTTTATAATCTTTTGAATTGAAATTTTAAGGAATTTAACATTGGTGTTATGGAGTTAGAAATCTAAATAAAGAAATAACGAAAACAGCCGACTCAACTGTTAGAGTGCAGACCACGAGTTTAAATATAAAAGTAGTGGGAAAAAGCCACTTCTAAACCGGAAGTGACGTCAGCTGCCAGGGCAGCTGCAGGGGTCAGATGGTGTCAGTTGCCAGGGCAGCTGCAGGGTGCAGATGGCGAGAGCATATGCCCTGAATTTGAAGTAGAATTGGGCATGAATGAAGAGTTAGTTGAAAAGTAAAATTCAACTGTGTTAACTAAACTCTAAAAGTTGAACAAAAATTAAGAGTAAGATCAAAACTGAAATTCAACAGTTATAACTGGGGGCCTGGAAAGTATGTCAAGGTCATCCAGAGTAAGTTTTAAAAAAGCCTACCCAACTACCACCAGAAATAGTTCAAAGTTGAACTAGTTGGTGATAGTGGGATAATTCATTCGTGCCATGGGAAAGGTGTTTATTGTTTGAAAGTTGGCGATTGAATGAGAAGCGCCGCCTAGGGAGAGGGCTTATAAAATGGCAACCTTCTCCCCACCACCCATTCCCCCACTCCTTTAGACCAATAACCGATCGCCGACTCTATGTGGTGAAACTGAACTAGACATGGCGGCCGCCATGGATAAGTCTAACCTCAAACCTTAGCTTAACTGAAGAGAATAGAGGAGCATGAAGTAGGAATTGTGGTGACAGCGCTTATATGAGGAATAGTAGGGGTAAAATAAAAAAACTTGTTGAACACAGTCGATAGGTGTAACAAGTTCAAAGTTGTTGAATTGTAACATAGAATGCAAATGTTGTAAATAACATTATCATCAACATTAACCTGCGAAGTCTTTGAGTATAATGGGTTAAAACTGTACTTCTTCCTAACTCTATTTAAATTAGTTCTACACTTTGAAATTGAAGGTTTAGAAGTACTTCGTAATATGTGTTGTGTTCGCAAAAGCTTTAATTTTAAACATTGTGCAGTCATCATAACCGATGTGTTAAGTTCAGAAGTTAAAATAAGACTGAGATATAAAATGAAGTGTAAAAGAAATTGAAACAGAAAGCCAGAGTAGTAATTTTATAGGTTAGAATTTACGAAGGCTATTCCATGGATAAT